>JAEBDU010000010.1:223080-398004 GCA_016802625.1 Heliconius numata | reverse complement strand
AATATAAGTTTAAGCTTACCACTGTAGCCTGTTGAAAATTCGTAGTATTTGTATCCTTTGGCCAAAACATGAACTTCGACTGGTTTGCCTTCTAGAAGACTAAACTTCAGATCTCCACTTTGAATGTCTTCCTTAACTGTAGATGATCCTTCTAGTTCTATAATCTTAACAATAGGCGTGTTGATCTGAAAGCAAAAAATGTAAGTAAATATTCAGTGTCTGATATAGGAACCATACATAAAAAATGTACAAGTGTTTTTAAATAAGTGCAGTAGATAAATTAAATGTAAGGGAATGCTCATACATACATGCAACAAAAAATACTTTTTTTCAGATAGCATTTGGTCTAATAAACATATTATCATATCTTTCTTTCTTTCTAATAAATATATTACAACTCTGTTTTGATAAAACGATATTTATGTATTTAAAAAAAATTAACTTACGAATAACTTGACAGCTACTGGACTGACTTCAAAGTGGAATTTGGCTTCACGGTCCTGAGAATCAAAATAAAATAATATAAATAAATGTAATATTAAATATCGTCTATTTTGGAAGATTATTAAAATAATTCATTCACATCAATTTAAACCTACTGCCAGGTTCTCTATTATCAGGAAGATCTGCGTCAAAAGCTACAGTATAATCAGCAATGCAAAAACTTGTCTTCTGAAAAATATTTTTTTTACATATTGTAATGTTTTCTTTTCTGGAAAGATGAGAAATTAAGACTTACTTTTCCAAGACTGCTGTGCGAGAGGACACTTGAGGAATCAATGATGATGTTGTATTCATTGGGTCTCTCGATCTTTCCGTTGAATTTAATTAATGCTTCCTGTTAAACAAATGATAAATAATAAGTAATATTTTTTAAAAATAAAATTTCTTAACACCATCCTATTTTTAAAAATGTTACAAATCAATAGCGGAAATTTACGATCAATTAACATCAACTTACCCTTCCAATTCTAGGGTGGCTGAATCCTAAAACGACGGATAACTCTCCCTTCTCATCGTGATACATGGATCCATCAATATTTAGCCTAAGGCCGGTCTTGGATTGCGGCCTGTTCTTGTCAGGGTACAGATTTAGTTCCGCTTTAATAGGGAATGGCAAGGCTTTGTCTGTAGGGTATTGAGCCAAGGCTTCGATGGCAACAACTCGTTTGGGGAACGACAAGACGATACCTGCTGGTAATTCTGAAATAAAATAAGTTATAATTCACTCCCCTATTGAAACCACATCAACCAACCCATTACACTCCAATGGTCACTTATTATATTATGGTTATTTCATTTAATTCATCTTTTCTCCATTTGTTTTCTTTCTCGTCTTGATAAATTATTTTGTGTTTCTTCTGCATTATTTTAATTTCATTAAAAAATTAAGCGAAATAATTTAGTATTACTATTTTTATAGTAATTTTTATTTTGAAAATATAATGGTAAATGGAAAGATTCAAATAAAGTTTAGTCATCACTTTGCCTTAGTTTCATAGTAACTAGTAGTTATGGTTAAATGAAATAAAATATTACAAAAAGAAAAATAGTAGGGTACCAAATGTCTATCATATTACGCTAGATTTAAATAAAATAATTTAATTAAATAAGAGACACTTACTGCCGTGCTCTGGTTGGCTGTAAACGTGGAAGTGGAATTTGTCACTTTCACGGTTGACATGGAGGTTCAGGTCGTATTGAGGCAAGTTCTTGTCAGAGAATTCATTATTCACTTGGAGACCAAACTCTGTGGCCATACCCAATTTGCGAAGGTCGAATCCAACATTGAACTGGTGTTGGAGACTTCCCGGCTCTACAAAAGAGTTAAATAATATTAGCAAGACAGGTAGAGGAAACCTAGTGTTAAGACACTAGGTTTGACACACCGTTACCACCGACTGGGAATTGAACGCACTTCGAACAATACACATTACAATCACACTTCGAAATTCACATAACATATAATATTGGCTGTTATATAAATTTCTGTATTTGCAAATTAATGGTAGAGAGAAAATAAAGATCATTTCAACATTATGTAAAAGAAAAAAATAAGTAGAAATAAACAAAAAAATCTAATGTTATAGAGAGAATGTTACAGAGAAACTAACACAAAAAAATATACAAGCGCATAATAATTTAAATGTCGTAATGTCTTGAACGACAAATAAGAGGCTCCGTTTAATTTATTATGTTTTTTTTTCATATTAATAATTAAAACGTAACACTTACTGCTGTTAACAAATTTGGAATTAACTTCAGCGTGTGCACATTGTTTCTTTTCTTCGCAGTAGACATACGACGCCTTATATTCCATATTCGTGATGCGTGATTCGGCTACTGTGTTGCGTTCTCCAAATGCCAAGTTGATGAATGTCTGCAAAATAAAAAAGTAATATTCTTAAACTGTTTTTAGTAGTAGAGGTTTAATATAATAGTAAAAGAAAATAATCATATTGTTAAGATTCTCCGGTCATTTTTGGAGACACAATGTTGATCAATCAACACACAAACGTCGTTTGTAAACTAACCTCAACTCCTTGTTCATTTCCTTCAGTCAAGATGGTGCGGATGTATTTAAAGCTGGCCGGTTTTTGCTCGTCCTTAATCTTCACTGATCCAGAACCTTCAATGATGGTCTTAGAACCCTCTTGTTTCGTTATGTAGGATGTGCTAAAATGATTAAATTGTTAGAAATAATTATTTGATGTTGAACTAAAACGATTGTCGAATAAAATTTTGGATAGTACTCATATTTTTATTAATTAATGTGCTCTGGGTAAGCTAAGCTAAGTATCTTAATAAAGTTCTACTTTCAATTAAAAATTAAAAAAATAAATAAAAATATTTCAATTTATTTTTCTATAACTAGTGCTTTTACCAAAGGTTTTCTGTAAGAGTTTATTTGAAGCAATAAGATTGTCTTTATATATATTTTATATGCAAATATATTTTTATGGTTTTCGTGTTATTTTTTTCTGTTCAATATAAGATACTCCTCACCTTCCGCTAAACACATTCTTGCCATCATTAACGGCTTGGAATTCCAACCGTTTGCCATTACCAGAGTCCTTGCTGGATATATCAACATTGTAGTTCTTGAGTCCTAATTTCTCAGAGTCGAAGTGGTATTTAATTTCAATGTCTTTTTCCACGTTAAAATCGAGAGAAGAGTCCAAATTGAAGTCCTTAATATTTTCTATTTTGGCTTCAGCGCGACCCTGGTTAGAGCTGATAGCTACACTCTTGAAGTATAACCTAAGTGTATAAGAAAATATGTAATTATAAATAATATGATAATTTAATATAGCATGTAAGCAAATCACATAAAGAAAAAAGCTACGGACTGAATTCATATAGACTTTTATTTAATTTAATTTAAATTTTTTATAAGAATTCTCTTTCTATTTAAGATTTTAGTAACATTAAAATATTTAGACTTTTAATCTCCGTGTCAACCCATACATGATTTGTAAATTTATATTTTTCACTTACCTTGCTTTAGGAGATGAAGGGCTAGAGTATTTAAGATCGAAGACTGGCTGAGAACTAGAGTAGACGGCGAGGCTCTCCACTTTGTATACGCGACCATCGGCATCAATCACCACCAATGAGTTATAATTGTCAGGAGATGGATTCTGGGAATAAAATACATTCATAAAATAAAGAATTTTATTATGATTACTTTTTCAGATATTTACTATTTCACGCTATTTCGTATATAGAAAATAAATCGTCTAATAATCGTTCATAGCTGTCTTTTTTTTTCTTTATAACATTTTTTCTTTTTCTTAATAATTTTCATCATAGATAAAAAAATATGCTTTGGACGTATAGAAGCAATTTTCAGATAATAATTAAAAGTTACATAAAAGATAACTATTAATTACCTTTGCTTGTAAACTTAATTCGAATTTCTTGAGTTTTTCATAATGAGGAGTGTGAGACGCTATCTTCAGGTCAACGTAATTTCCTGATGATACACTTTCGAGGGAGAGTGTGGAAACTTTGCCTTTACCGTACTGAGCCTTGAGGTTCACTTCGCCAGATGTTTTGTCCTCTGTTAAATTAAAAATAATTTGATATTAGTTCCATTTATTCATCTTTAAAAAAAATGTCTAAAATATATGTACTTAATTTTCTTCTCATTCATTTTCATTCTCTTAATCTGTGAATAAATCTGAGTAATAATATATCCGAGTAATAAAATGAGAAAGCATTTATAAATATTCGTTTGATTTACGAATATTATTAATTTAGGAAATAATTGTAAATAATTAAAAGTAAATTTTAATACACCAGTAGGCTGTGGCGTCGTGTGACTGTAAATGCAACAGGCCGTGGTTTTGATTCCTACTCGACGAAATTAATATTTTCATTGGGGCTGAGTTCCGCCACTTAACACGCTATGCGTCTAGAATTCGGCGGAAAATAGGGACTGCAGCAGACTTGTCACTAGGTTCCGTAAACCTGGTACTCTGCCTACCCTGCCATATGCGTCATACAGCATGATGCTAAAAAAAGTAGGTATATGTTAAAAATTTACTTTGCTGGTCGAATTTGTATGAAGCATCGACGATGACGGGATCAACGTGTGGTACCAGCACTTTGACTTTGGTGTTTCCGTTGCTCTCTTCATATTTGCCATTTGATTCAAATTTGTACAAATCAGCGTTAATTTGAACTGATTCAACTACTGTTACCTGTAAATCAAAATAAATATTTGTATTGTCACTGGATAAAATTAAAATGATCAAATTTGATTTCATTTTTCGATTACACATATCACACATCTTACACAGCGGTTGTCGATGAATTGTTTTTATTTTCTTGTTCTGGTAACAAGACAAACCGCCGGTGAAAAATACAGTGTGAATGTACTCAAGCAAGGCAAGGTTTCATTCTGATTTTATAAATCTATATGTCTTATATCTAGGTTGTCATACCTCAGAAGCTTTGTTTTCTGGTTGCAAGAACAGGAAGGATGATACCCATTTAATGTCATGAGCCTTTTCGAATGGCAGACGTAGTGATACGGCGTTGTTATATAGATATCTGTATAAAGAATAAAATGATTAATTTAATTATTAAAAGTTATACATATATTTAATACCATATAATATAATCATTTAAAACTTCATTGCACCATTTGTTTTTCAGACGAAATTATTGAATATATTATAATATAAAACTTTACTATTTCTCTTCATAACTGAGCAATTTTTCTTTACGTGAATATACAATTATTTTTACCATTACAATATATCAACAACGATTCAAACTAAATTACAATATTTAAAATAAAAACGAATAATTAAGTATACAGAAAAAATCTTACTTCTTTTCTCCCTTATCAGGCCAGGCTACTACCTCAGAACCAACAACTTCACCAGCGAGGTCATCACCATAGCTCGCCTTCAGACGGTATTCACTGTTGATGTTCTCTTCAGCGTAAGTCACACTTGCATCTAATAGAGCCTTCTTTGGTATCAAGTTGCCGCTGATTTCCGACTAAAATTGTAAACATTGTATTAATATTTTTTAAGCTTTATCCTGCAGTGAGAACCCAGTGTTCAGACACAAGAATTCAACACGTTTCATGGTAAATGCAGGAGTTGTATGCTGCAAATTTACAGCCAGACACTGTTTCACTTCACTTTACTTATTTTATAGTAAAAATGTAGCGTACAAAATAGTTTCAATCGATAATGGAACTATTTATAATTCATATTTAGAACCGACGCTGAAAACAAACATGTCTCAGTTAAAGATATACCAACCTTAAACGATAAGTCACTCTTTTCGCCCTTCGGAATGTTCTTAAAGGAGAAGACGTTAAGAAGATTCTTGCCATCTCTAAGTTTCAGTTCAAGTTGTCCTTCGTAATCGATTTCCTCTTTGTCCAGATTGGCTTTAGCTAATTTGCCCTTGTAGCTGATGATGGAAGCTGGTCCACCTCGTTTGGCGGCATCTGAGATAAGTATTTCAGCGTGGCCGTTGTATACCTGTAAAATAGATATAGGGTTAGAAAAAGCAAAAGGAATAAATCCAAGAAAACGATAAAAGGTATTCTAATGTAAGATTGTTTTAAGTAATATATCTGACTAAAACCACGAATGTTCGATTATTACTTTGGAAAATAAATTAATTTCATTTTCCCGCTCTGGTAGACAAAATGCGGCGTTGGGTTTCATCATTAAAAACATGGTGTCTTAAAAATACTACTACTACTACTGGGTACTAAGCAAAGAACTTGCTATCTAATCATTAGGTGCTCTCAGTCTACCGTGTTGCTGCTATTTGCGCATATATACCGCAAAAACTAATTACCGAAATATCTAAAAACATTATTTATGGTAATAAGATGTTATTTTGGATAATCGCGTTGTAATGCCTAAGAAATGTACCTAATACATATTATAAAGTTGGTAACTTACATTGTCTTTGAGACTGACATCTCTATCAGCTTTGAAGTTCAGGCACCTTTCATCAGGCAAAATAACTTCAACATTAACACGGTTCTTGCCGACTTCATGGAAGTCGCCATCCTTGTGAATGTTGACTTCACCAGATTTGCCCGCGTACTGCAGTTTGTTTCTGAAATTTGAGTTTAAATTAGAATCATATTATAGTATTTATCTTGTATAATCTGCTTATGATAAAAAATCGATTAAATATATCAACAGTATTTAATATTAGGTAGGCTTATTTTCTATAAATAAAAGTAGCGTACGGGCTATCTATTGTTAATTACAAATACTAAGTGAAAAGTTAAGAATAAAATAGCTTAAAATATATAAAAAAAAGCAACACTAACTTGCTGTCTACAAGTTTTTCCGTTACTTTATTGTTAGTGCTGAAGTGCACTTTGTCGTTATTATCCTTTTCGAAATTGAGGAAGAGGTCCACATCTGCGTTGAATACTGGGTCCTTTGCAACGAACTTGACATCTCCCTTAATGACACGTTGAGCCTGTTTCCAAAATGAATAAATTCGTAAATAAAAATAGCGACTATCTAACAAAGAGTTATGATTTTTTCTTTGTTTGTTTTTTTTTCTTGTTAAATTTTAATAATATTGTTGAGTAAAAGTGTTTTTTATATCTGTTTTATATCACTTTTTTTACCTTCTTAAAGTGAACTATGAGGTTTCCATTTCCTTTTCCATCATTATCAGTGACCTGATACTGTCCGTTAGCAGCAATAGCATCTTTCAGATTAAACTTGAGTTGACCGTCAGGATTTTTGCCACTGTTTATCTTTAATAGGAAGTCTAAAAGTTCTCCTTGCGATGTTGAAATGGAGGCGTGAGAGGAGGAAAGACTGGCGGTTTCGATTAATCCAATGTCGAATCTAAAACAAGTAGTTATTTTATTAAATAGGTACAATTATTACTAAATAATTCTATTTTTCCGAAGGTAGAGATGTTTAACAATACATGCATATTTTTGTAAATCGAAATTTTAACCAAGTTGTTTTTAAATTAACAAAAATATTACACTGAGGAAACTGCATGTACATCCGCTTCTTTGCAAATACTTTATAAGGAAAAATATTAAATCACATCATGTTTTATTTTTCCATTTTTTAATTTAAGGATAAGAGAAGTCCTAATTTAATTCGTAGTCATTTTGTCAGTTACGTATACATAATAAGTACAAAACAAAATATCTGTTTATGTACTTAATTCACAAAACGGAAATTGTAACTTACTTGATATCTTCATTTTTTCCGCTGCCAGAGATCTTCAAATGACCAACAGCACCAATGTTGACGTCATTTTCCTTAGCTTTGTGTAGAACTACTCCGGACAATTCATATTTGCCAATGTTCTTGAAGTCAATGTAGTTTTCAACATTCGATTTTTCCGGAGAAACGATGTCTCTCTTGATAAGCGCTTCAACTGCTTGGTTGTCGGCATTCAATACCCATTTAATGCGATAATCGCCAGCTTTCTTTATATGTGAGCGAGCATCAATGTTTAAGTTGCCTTTTTTGTCGAAGTAAACACCTCCAATGTCTAAGTCGAATTTCTTAGGATCCGATTCAAGATTCAATTGTGCTTTAAACGGTAGAGAGTGGATTTCAACTGAAATAATATTTAATTGTTTTTAATCATTTGTTATAATAAGAGATAAATATAATTTGTATCATTTTATTTAGCTTTACACTGTATCCCGCACATAGTAGGGTAGGCATAGGGAACCTAATGTCGAGACACTTCGTTCCTACTAATGGGAACGAAATTCTACTTAAAAGTTTCCACACTTCCTTCCCTACTTTCCGCTGAATAAATATTTCATTTCATCAAGTTTCCAACGAACCTATAACGAGTCGCGTTTACAGTCACACAATTGTACCCCTGCACCACGACTGCACTCTGTTGTTTTATAATAGGTTGTTAAATTACATTTTTTATTTTTCAGATTAACAGATTTCTATTGATACAAGTAAAGGAGAAACAAACTGTTAGTTACTTGATGAAAAAATATACTTCCTGTGTAAATAATACTTACTTTTGTTTTTCGTGATGATGTTAAAATCGTCAGGGGAAACATAGTGACGCTTGTATAACTGGTTGACAGTGACACGGTTCTGTGGGTTGCGGCAGTCTCCGCTGTAGTACAGGTCTATGTCGTTGTGTGAGCTCTGTAATATTAATTAAATATTTTATACCTTATTTTTAGGTAGTCAAATACGCGTAAATTTTAAATAATATTATATGTAAATTATGTTAAGTTGTTCCTTAAATTTAACTTTTACTTAGGAGACAATGAACAAGATCTAGTTAATTTATAACAGAAAACTTACTATATTAGCTTCACGCTGTATACCTCATATAGCAGGGTGGGCAGATTTTTTTTTATCAAGACACTCCTCACTTTCTGCCGAATTTTCGAGGCATTGCTTAGTACAGGAACTTAACGCCGCACTTTATTTTGGTACCAGAGCGAGGAAAAGAAAATATTAAATAATTCACTCTCCCGAGTTGGAATCGAATCCACGCGTACAATTTTGCCACTGCGTCACGACAGCATCACAAAACAAAAAAAAAATAGTTTACTTTTTAATATTTCTTTATTAGTAAAAAAAAAACTATTTGATAAGCAAAATATTTCGTAAAAGTTATAGAAAATACTCACCTCGGGGCTGTTTTCAAAATGACCACTCATCCTGAAGTTGACATATGGGTTCAATGTGTTGCTGAATTCAATCTTGCAGTCGTAACCTTTCAGAGAACCACTCAATAGCAGGTTCTGTTGGCCCTTCTTTATTTTTATATCAGTTTCAATTAACTTCTGACCGCTGCTGAAGTGGCCTTCAAAGTTGACAACCTCATTGGAGTTTGGAATATTGAACTGAGGGAGAATAGTAACAATAAGAATTATATTTTTGAGATATGTACACATACATTATTATAGATATAACCTAGTGTTGAGACATTACGCTACCCGCTTTCCACCCAATTTTTAAGACATTGTTAATGAGTAAAAGAACTCAAAGAAACTCAAAAAGAAAAAGGGAAATAACCAGGGGAAATAATCCCATCCTGTCTACAGTGAGACGCTATACCACTGTGCTACAATTACGTAAAAAACAAGTAAATATCAAAAATATTTCAAATACTAAGTTACCTTGACTCCATCAAGAGAGTACTTCACATTATCTCCATTACGTTCTCTAGTAATTTGACCGTCAACATTAATATTCTTCTTTCCATCACCAGGAAGCTGATATTCCAGTACTGGTTTATAAACTGATCTCCTTTCATTGCCGGCGATGTTTAATCCAACACGTCCATAGTAAATTATTTGATCCATTTGTGCATTCATCATCAATGCGTATTCATTTGATTTTGTCAAAATTGAAAATTGACCATTCAACTTCTTAATGGGAGAGTCCAAAGATGCCTTTATAGTCTTTTCTTGGTCGTTATCAATAATTTCACCAACGAAGTGGGTGCGGCGGTTTTTGGATCCTATAAAAAGCGAAAATATAAATTTTAATAAATATTTCATATCCTCGAGTGGGGATCGACTCCACAATCAGTCGAGTTTACAGTCACACCTCCTCGACTAGCCTCAACAAACTAATAATATACATTTAAAATAATCCTTCATTGAGGTATGTTGTTTAACAAATTGTAGTTCTTGTTTAAAAATATTTTCTCACATGTTTCTGAGAATTCATTCGGGGGTTGCTGGATGAGTAAGATCGTAAAAATATTACCTTCAGCGTCGAACAACAGATCAATTCCAAGACGGCGGTTTGGTAGATCCTCACGATGGAAGATTCCTTTGATGTGATAGCCACGGAGATCATTCTTTTCTAATACTACGCTCACTTTCGATGATCCCACGAGCGGGAAACGGCTCAAGTATTTTGAAATTGACTTATCAGATTTTTGTCCTATACAAAAATAAATAATATTAAGAAAGAAAATCTTTATGATTATTTTATTTAGTTTGATGACTCCTATTATAAAGTTGTAAAAATGTACGGAGACATCGTTTATTTTGTTATAATTTTTTTATTTAATTGCTAACTCTATTCTGGAATATGCATTAATATAAGAAACACAAAACAACTAAGCAATAACGGGTACACGAGTATAAAAAGTTGATTTTAATGTACTTACCAGATAATGCAAAAGGAAGTGACACTTTTCCGCAGAAGGTAACACCTAACATTCCAGAGAGCTGGTCAAAACATCCAGAATATTCGTTGTTTTCAGATTTGACTGGTATTTGCTTCTCTAATTGACCCTTTTCGGCGCTGAAGAATACTAATTCATTTGATGCACTTAAGATTTCTTGTTTGTCGATTGGCAGACCCCATTGAAGATCGAATCCTTTGCCATTTTCAATAATTTTAAAGATGACATGTCCACCGGTGGAAGAGTGTAGGTTTGTTACTACTTTAAGACCTGCAGAAAGGCAGTCAGCATCGACTAACATAACAAGAGATACTTCAACATCTGAACTTGGTACCAACTTGAAGTCCACTTTAGCGGCTTCCGGGCTCTTAAGTATTTGACGGATGTCCACGCTTGAGGATATTTCAAAACGCCCAGTAGCAGAACCTACAGCGTCTAGTTTTAATGGAAGACCAGTGGAAGTAGGATACGCAAGTTCGGCATCCATAAAGAGAAGATGTGCTCGGAGCTCTTGCTGTTTACAAGAAAAATGTAATATTATAAATTAAAATCTGATACTTTTAAATATACAGTTTTATTTTTTTAGTTTGACTAGGCAGAGGGAATCTAATGTTGAGACACTCCGTTCTTCAAACACCTTTCAATTTTAAAGATTTTGATTACTTGTTGATAAAACTCAATGCCGCGCTTTTCTTCTTACAAGAAACGGGAAACGAAAATAACTCATTCTTCCGGTTGGGAATCGAACCCACAACCCTCGTATTTAGGTCACACATTGAGCCTCTGTGCTACAGTGAATTATATATAATTTTATCAATACCTGGAAGTGTTTGATTTTGTTTATTCCATCATTAACAAACTTCAATGATTCATCTAGGAAATTGTTAAAATCGTAGCCTTTGTCGTCTCCAAGGGATAGGAAGACAGCATCAGTACCGAAAAGCTTGACGTAAAGGTCGAGGTCCAATTCATTGTTGTATTGTATAGATTCAGCTTTCACCTGAAAGTAACATTAAATAAAGTAATACATACAAGCTATGTCAAAATATAATAATCAAAATAGAAACATACCTAATTTTGTGGTATATGGTTTTCATAAAAAAGTAACTAAAAATATACTCAATATTGGCTTACAAAGCAATAAATTTAATTTTATTTTAGCGAACTTACTCCAAAGATATGAGAAACTGTGACAAGTTTAGTTATAGAAAGTAAATAGCAGTAGAAGAATAGTAAGTTCATAAATAATTATTTTAAATTATATTATTAACCTATTTTACTATAATTTATATTTTATACTCACTTGTTTATCAAAGTTATCAACCTCGCTCTTGATGGAACGACGTCCCCGTACACTCTTGTCAACTTTGTGGTAAGACTCGTCAAATTTAGCGCGGAGGTTGTCATATATTTCCTGAGGTTTTTGCGTGCGTAAGAAACTCTTTGGTCCAAGGAAATGTTCCAGCACGCGGTCTAAGTTACCCTGACGGCCACCCACCTAGACACCAACATCAGAGGTAAAATAAAAATTAATAAATTGTATTAGTTTTTGTTTAATTCTGTTTCATTTTAGTGCAAATATATTTTTGATGATTATAGCATGTTTGGTACCTATATGGGTTCAGCAAGTATTACGTTAAGAGTCAAAACTAACAGTAGCAAACTCTTGCCTGCCGTTCGACCACGTCGTGCGTGATCAAATGACAGTCACTAAGTGAGGAATAGGACACACGTCAGTCAATCTAAATATTGAGGTAACTCGGATGAAAACTATTATCCTGATGGTATATTATAAGGCTTACTCAATGAATGAATTTTCTACATCCAATACAAGAATCATTTTTTAATTCGTACTAGTAGTTCCTGAGATTAATGCATTAAAAACACCAAATAAACCTTTATAATCATAGTACAGATGTAGAAACAAGTCTTACCTCAAGAACGTTAACATTATGTCCAAAGACTTCAGCAGTTAAGTTCAGGTTCACAGATCTAGGTACGAATGAGTCTTGAGAATAGATAATGGAAGATTCCACATTACCACCGACACCGAGGGCATCTACGTTGTAACTCATTTCACGATAGAAGGAGTATTTCCTGTAATACAAATTATATAGATTAGGTGTTATTAGCTTAAGTATAAATCATTTTGATTTGGTATTTTTTTATTTTTTTTCATGTGAAAGTAAATTCATATATTCATATTATGAGTTTTTCGCCCTATCCGGCATATTGAAAGGGCAAACATAGAGACCGTAGTGTCGACATTCTGAGTTATCCGTTCGCACTTCGCACTTAACGCAAAGTGGGGATCGAACCCACACCAGTCGCACCTGCGCTGCGCCACAATACGCGCCTATGTTTCATATTTATTTGAATTAATTTTAGGTAAGCATTATATTGGCGCACCTGTCGTCGACATTGAATCTGTTAGGTATTCCAATAAGTCCATAGTGATGACGAGCGAGTTGCTTGTCGGGATTGGCAGAAGCGCGGATATGGCGGAGAGATGTAGAGATGAAACGGCCGACTGTAAATAAATAATGCATGAAATTTATATTTTTGTTTATATTTACCATGTGAAATCCCATGCAAAGTTATCCATATTCAGAATATTACGTTTTGAGTGATGGAACTCAACACCTTGCTGTATCTTAATAGCGCGGGTAAATTCAAATAGTTCATTCGGCCATTATTTTAAAGATGGCGTCGGAAACGATTTTTTATTTATATATCAAAACTCAATGTTTTTTTTTTACTTTAATATTGGTTCCAAATATTACCTTGATGGACTGGCTCAGATTCCAGTAAGTTCTTAATTTCATTGGCCGATTTTCCACAGGGGCAGTGGATAGCTGCGAGGTACGCCTTGATACGGATTTCAGAGTCCAGTTGTCTGTTCTTCATTATGTCTAGAGCGGCTTTCTTCAGCTGGAATTAAAAATATATATTTTAGTTCCTTAGTTTCAGTCGATTTTAATTACGAGCACGAGTAAGAATAGTGTTATAGAAAATGGAACAAACGGAATTATACAAAAAAAAATATTAACTTCGATCTAACATTTCCTGAGCCTGTCCATTCAAATAAACTCTTTGATGAACTTTATAATATTGATAGATTTTATGAGTTTTAATAAAGTTAAAATATTTTACAAAGAATAATTAATACATTTTTAGTATTAAATAAAGAGAAGCGGAATATTTTATATAATTTCTTACCTTAGCGGCACAGGCGTCTCCTTGGAAGGCTTCCAAAGCGTTAACTCTGACACGAGCCTTGACATTGTTGTCGGCAGCACAGTGTACCAGTTTGTCAATCAAACTGTCTTCTAAATGTCTGATGTTGCGGATTCCTTTCAATACAGCTACCACCTAAATGAAAACAGACGTAATGTATAAGTCATACATAAATATATGTAAATGATAAAAAAAATACTAATTATAATAACTTTACGCTTTTTTCGTAGAGATATAAGATAGAGAAGAGATTTTCTAGATAAGACACTTCAACTGTACTAATCAAATCATTTCAAATAATAACGCAAAGCAAAATATGTTTTTATAAGTTAATTTCGCAATATTTTTTTTTTTTTTATCTAAACACTAAAATTCGGGGGTAAATGTTGTTTGCAAAATACTCTATTGCCCATTTTTTGAGTCTCTGCATGTTGAGTGGCGGAACTCAACGTCGTGTAGCTTTCTAATAGATTTCTTTCAATATTTTAGTATTAAATACATTTTTTATACTTACATTATCCTCCTCAACTTTCGATTTAGGTTTGCAGTTTTGCAATTTGGCGCCAAGTTTCTTGCTCAAGGCGATAATGCCTTCATTCTTCTCAATATGGCAGTTATGGTCACGGCAATAGATACCAGCGAGGGCGCCAACTCCCAAGTAGACTCCTTTAGGTAAGTTTGGAAGATCAAGAAGACCCTATCGAAATTTTATTAATAAATTAATAAAATATACCTTATTTCATCTGCAGAACTCAATGAAATACAAAAAAATAATTTAAAATAGAATATTATTAATCTAATTACTGTTATTATTAATCGATAATAATAGTCGTCGATTAGGTAAGTCTTATGTCCCATATTTTTTACTGAAATGGTCAGAGTTGAGAGTTCTTAGGTAGGGACCAAATTGGATATTGATGATATTTGGACCCAAATAAATATTAAGGCGATTAGTTCAGCATTCTCGAGAACGTCATCAAAAACTAAAAAAAATATTCTTAATACTATCTTATATTTTTTTGTTGTAATTACTTTTTAAAATGTTATAAACTTACAGCAGCAGCCTTAATAGCATCACTTGTAACGTGTCTCGCGTTGCCTAAAGACAAGAACACAATCTTCTCTTCTAATGGAGATAACTCTTTGCTCTTCAATATTTGGATGGAAGCTTCAATGCTGTAGCCAGTTCCAGCTCGGAGGAGACCATCAAGGAAGACACGTCTGGCAAAAGTTATATCATATATATAGGTATGTAGGTTTATCGGTATATACAGCAATATTTCTACAATGTTACTGTTCATTTATTTTCTTAACAATTATCGAAAGTTACGTGAAAAAATAAAAGAAAACTTACTTTTCTAAGTTGTTGCCTTTGATTTGTCCAAATACTTTCAGTAAGTCAGCCTTGTTGGCAGAACGGAAAATCTGTAATAAAAATAGTGTTATGATTGTTATGGTTGTTTGCTTGCCAGAGGAAATTTTGATGCTTACAATATTATTCAAATCTAAATTCATGTCAAATTCAAAATATTCTATTAAACAACATAACATATTGTTGCACCGAATCTGAACTGAACATATTGTTGCCACCGGAAGACACTTTTATTTATAAAAAACACAACAAGTCAGTCGGTTGTGGGTTCGATCCTCATTCGAGGAAATGGAATATTTGTTTAAATTTATATTTCCATTTTCTTCGTAGCGCAGCGTTGAGTTCCGTCACTCAACACGTAATGCTCCCATAATTGGGCGGAAAGTGGGGAACGGAGTGTTTTAACTAGGTTCCCTCTGCTTACTCAGCTGTGTGGGATACAGCGTAAAGCAAAATAAACAAATACATACCCTAACTAGTTGGGCAAAAGAACCAGCAGATTTGGAGCTAGCCTCGCTACCGAGGGATTTGCAGACTTCTTTGACGGCATTGAAAACATTCTGGTAGTTGCTGTGACTCGCTTGACCTTCGTGTGGGTTCTCGAAAATAATGGAACGTCTGACGATGCAGTTGCCTATGAACATTTGATAATAATAGCTGTTTGTTGAAAACGCTAGACAACAAAGTAAAAATATTTTTTTCTATGGGAAAGGTCCAAAAGTAAGTGTGTATACGTTGTCCAAAGATAATAATAAAGTATTAAACCAAAAACAAAGTTTTTTTACACAATTATTAAACAGTATTATTTTTATTACAAACTAATCATTTAATACCTATTTATCATTAAAATCAGAATTAAATCACCTTTGAATGAAAGTTGAGAATTAAAAAAAGTGCTTGTAATTTAATTTAACTTTGTAAATAATATTTAGATTTGGTTAAAGATATGATTATATAACTATGTAATTTAGTTTTTACTTAAAATCATTTAAAAAAACAAATCATCTGAGCACTCTTGTCTCCCAATCAGTACAGATAATTGACGCCGCACTATCATTTTATTAATTGTTCTATATATGTATTTCATATATGTTTCTTGTATATAAATAAAATGACTAAGGATTTAAAGTCTATAAACAAATATGACTTAATAAACATACCAGCCAAAGCTCCCTGGCTAGATCCACTCAAAGAAAGCTTCGTGTTGACTTCAGCTCTTGCACCGTTCTCTCCGACGGAGAATGGTTTGTATAAGTACTGTTCGACTGCGGACACCTTCTCAGGTACTCCGTTGTTGACTTTTGATTCGACATTCAGGACTGATTGAAGGAGCTGAGTATTTTTGATTTCCTGGTAAATATATATTATAGTTTTTAAATTAATTAATTATCATCATAAATCATGTAAGTACTGTTAACATGTGTATTTTGGCTAACTTGGACTAACTCTCTCTCCACTCTCCCCAGTGGAGTGCTAATATACTATGTAAACAAAATTATTGTATAAAAATATACTTACAGCACTAGGATTGAAGACAGTGTTAATCAGTTCATTCTTGGTCTGTTCTCGGTGGGCACATCTGCTTAGATCGCGGCTTCTGTGTAACAACATAGCAGAGCCCTCTTGCGATGAAGATACCTCGGTAGGGCACGCTCCGAACACGTCGATCTGAGGTCATTTGGCAATTATTATTATAGTTTTATATGTATATACAAGAATAGAAGCACTATATAAGCAAGTAAACATTTTAGTAAGCATCATCAGAATAACATAAAGCCATAACCGGCGGTAAACAGTTTAATATAATGTTTAATAGACTACTTAGTCGCGTGAAATTAAATTGATTGTTTCTGAAACATTAGGAAATTTTAAAATGACTAACATTTTTTTGGCGATACTTCGAATTTCAGCAGTGGTTAATTTATAATATAATATATTTATACTGTTGTTCTGTTATTATTCTAAGACAACTCGAATTTAAAAATAATTTCATATTTTTTTCATTCTTTACCTGTGTAGAAGCCTTTTGTTCTGTTTGCAATAAAGAAATAATGGCTCTCTTGATGTTGAGAGAAGCTCTGGGGTCATCTGCCTCAGCACAAATGTCAGATCCAACTTGGCCATCTTGAAGGCTGAATTTAACAATCTTTTCGATGCCCTTTGGCGCTGGATATTTCTAAAAATATAAAAAATAAAAAATATATTATATTAACAAGTAATGGACAAACTTCACTTATACAATTTTCCTTATCTGACTGGATAAATCAGTGATTAGTGTATTTCAGTGTGTAACTTTAAAACGTAAAATCTCTTTATTTCCCATTTCAAGTTTGGAGAAATCCTTAGTGTTTTTCTACACTCCTTAACGTTCTAAAAATGTTTTTCTTCCCTTAAGTTAATATAAATAACAATGTTTAAAAATAATACCTTGCCATCAGGACCAGCGATGCCCAAGGAATTGACTTTCAGTGATAGAGCGCAGTTACCAGCAGCAGCAACGGACACCTGACCGAAGATCTTCACATTGGTCTCCTGTTTATCTGCTCCTGACAGATAAATGGAGACCGACCCTTCAACTGCATAGTTGTAGATGTGACCGGCTAAGAAAGATGGGCTTGAAGAAGCTGAAAACATGAGGGAAATGTTCGTAAGTAAGAAAGTTGGATGTAGTACATCGCTTGTAGTGCAGTGCTCTCCATGCAGTGCCCATTTTTTTCGTTAATGTTGGAACTCAACGGCCGTCTTTGTCATGTTACCAGAATGAAACAATTTAAATAATTCATTAATCTAAGTGGGTACCGTTTTTAATGATATACAAGTACTTAATTTGTATAATGTATACCTACACAGAAAGTAATATTTAAATGATAGTACTTACATCCATGGCAGGATATTTCGCAGTTATCTGTAACAAACAAACAAACAGTATAATTAATTATGCATAATTACATCGTTTACGGAACAGTAATGGTATCGATAATTCTATAAACAGATAGTAATGACATAATACATTGATCAGAAATGAAAACAACGTCTTAACGCGGAAGATTCCGCATTATTGCAGTAAAACTTAGTCCTAAGTGACTACTTCATATAACAAGATACAAGGAGAATCTAGTGTTAAGATACTCCGTTCACCACGCACCGCCCAATTATTGAGATATTTCGTGTTGAGTGACATTACTCAACGTCCGGCTTGGTCTTGTTAAATATAAATAAATTATTGTTCCGAGTAGGATCAAACCCATAATGGTCGCAGTAAGACCGTGAGCCACTGTATTCCACCACCATTATGAAAATTGAGTGGCGGAGAAAGGAGTGACTTATTACTTATTATTATTATATTATCATAAAGTTAAAAAAACAATGAAATAATGACAGAACGGTAATTATATCACAACAAAATATTAACACATCATTAACAAAAGTAAAGTTCCACACAAATATAGAGAATAAACTAATTATTATAATTACTAATACTTAATACCTATTTATTATTTAGTAAACAAATCGAAGACAAAGTTCATAGCACACGAGATAGGAAACTAAGTAAGAGTTTTAGATCCTGGGTCAATTAGATCATTGCGTAAACAGGTCACTTAAAATGTTATTTACATTGCTTTATTAAATATTATTTTAAATATTAGATTCATTTAAAAGCATGGAGTTGAATTCAACAATGTCTTGAAAATTGGGCCGTACATAGGGAACGGAGTGTCTTAACACTAGGTTCTCTCTATCTACCCTGCTAAATGCAGGATAGAGCCTGAAGATAAAACAAGGATATCTCACCTCATTTTTATATCATTACATATTTTTATTGTTTTCAAAAGTTATTATTTTATAAATGATTATAAGTAATTTACAAAACACATAGTAATTTTTAAAATTATCTGTTTACTTTAGATTATAAAGTAGATCAAAAAGAAAGTGAATGTCACGTATGAGTCCTGTCTCATCACTCAGTCTCGTGATCAGCCAGTACTTGAGGACAATTACCCAATTTATTTAAATGACAGGGGTCTCGATTGTCTTTATAGCTTATTTGGGCCCTGGTAGCATTCGTTGGTTTTAGAGGGATATCATTTTTTTATCAATTCTTAGAGAGAATTTATCTTAATATTTGTTTTAAACACGCTATTATTAGGGGTAATAATACCTAAGAAATTTACTTTTATCTATTTGTTATAATTAAATTAAACTAGAGATTAGAATACAATAATATGATATCAACGAGCTGGTGTAATGATGGAGTCAGGACCTGCATAGGGGAACTCTTCAGAGCTTGCTAGTAAACCACTAGAGTTTAGGCTCATACGTATAACCCCGAGCACACTTTGATGCACTTGTAGCACTTAGCGTAGCTGTGTGTTATTTGTGCACGAAAAGTGTTTTTTAGGCTTTTTTATTTAATTGTGTAGATATTGGGATCTGAGTGCAGATCTCTGTTCAGCTTTGTTTCACAGACCAGGATATGAACATTTTGAATATATTCACTACCTTGAATGGGGATGGACCCCATCGATCATCATAACGGTATATAACAGTGCAGTGGGCATTTCCTAATTGCGTTACGATGGTGACAAACACTCCATATTTTTATAATAATAATATGCATTTAAAGAATATTCCGATATTTTCTTGATTTATTATTTGTTTTAAAATTAAATGCATGAACCAAAACTAATGTAGCCTCGCTAGCACGCTTTATTCCGATGGGACAAAATAAATAAGAGTTGTGGCGCAGGGGCACAAACTTGCGACGGGTTGTGAATTCCATTTTGGACTCCCAAAAACTAAATATTTAATATTTTCGTTTCCTCACTGACTCAACACGCAATGACTCTAGAATGCGGCGGCAAGAAGCAAAAGGAAATGTCTCATAGGAGTGCCATAAGTAGGTTCCCAGATTCCGTCTGCGTAACCTCCTATGTGCAGCTCAAAAAATATGAATCGTATGGTGATCAATCACTCATTCAATTTATCTAATTTATATAGAATGAATATTTACAAATAATATTTTACAAAGTACGCGGCGTACGGATGTCGCAGTTTAGCGCGATAGAAATGAATTAGTCCACATACGCCATCCGCTCCCGTACTGACTGTATTAAACGTGGGAATGTTCTTAAATTGTTCTAGAGGAGACATTTTTTTAAATTACTTTTTTCTACTTTTAGATATATTTTTTTATTTTCGAAGCGCGGAGTTGTGTTCCGCCACTAATGCAATGCATGCAACGTATTCCTTCCCGAATTCAAAATTCGGGCGGAAAGCTGAGAACGGAGTGTCTTGATATTAGGTTCTAAGCCTACCCTACTATGCAAGAAGTGCGAGGGCGGAGGGTGTTACACTACCTAATCATGGTTTCGGATTGTTGAAACTAGATAAATCGATACAAAGTAAATAGACAAATTACTTCAATACATTGCAAGAGCAAATTTAAATCCTGTCGTGTCAAAAATTAAATAAAAACTGATTTTAATTAAATTACTTGAATTCGAGATTAATAAATCCAAAATAAAAGTATATTGCTTAAAATAATGTTTTATTCTCACCGTCTTACTCGTCAATCGCGATAGTAATGGGTTCGACTACTAACAAGATGGAACGGGGCTGTGAGTTCCGTCTCTTAATACGCAATGTTTTAAAGATTTTACGAAAAATGTGGAATGGAGTGTCTTTTAAGAATGAAAAAAAAAAAATTGTAAAATTGAAAAAAAAAGAGTATGTATGTTTTTTCCTTAAATTGTTGATAAGCACTTAACAAACAAAGATGGTTCCAATAATTAAATATGTATAAACAAAAGCGCTGTGTAATATTATTAAAGTAAACATATTCGATAAAGAGGTCGAAGTGCAAAAGCTATCGACGTACATGAGTGTTCATTGCCAAGGCGAAAAATTCTAATCTACAAGTTAGGTAACTCTGTTCTTGGCAAGGTCATATTGATACCGAATAGGGGACAAATTATGAATCGATTATTTATATCACTTAGAGATATTTCTTTTAGGTGTCAAGCTTTCTCTTGCTAGAGCGAGGAAATGAAAATAATCCATTCCCTCGCGTGGCAATGATAATAAGAACCCAGAACCATCGCGCAGACTCTTTCCAATTATACTACGAAGGCCTATAATATTCTAATCTATATATATAAAAGGACTTGTCCTCACTGACTGAGGTAAGACGCACGCACAGCCGTAACCGCTGATGGTAGAAACGAGCAATTTGGACAGATATTTACTTTTGTAATCTGGACATCCACTAAGAAGCGATTTTGAAAAATTTTAACCCTAAAGGGGTGAAATAGGGGTTGAAAGTTTGTATGGAAAAAAATTTAAATCGGCACCGATTTTTATGAAATTTGAAATTTAGATTTTTAGAAGTATTTAATTGAGTACGTATTTCATTGTTTTCTAAAATTCTCTCCCTAAGGGTGCAAATAAGGGGTTGAAAGTTTATATAGATTTTTTTTTAAATCGGCACCAATTTTTATAAAGTTTGAAATTCAGACTCTTAAAAGTGTTTAATTGAACACATGTTTCATGGTTTTCTAGAATTCTCCCCCTAAGGGTGAAATTAGGTGTTGAAAGTTTGTATGGAAAAATCTATAAATCGCCACCGATTATTATAAAAATTGAAATTTAGACTCCTAAAAATATTTAATTGAACATGTATTTCATGGTTTTCTAGAATTCACCCCTTAAGGGTGGAAATAAGGGGTTGAAAGTTTGTATGGAAAAATCTTTAAATCACCACCGATTTATATAAAATTTGAAATTTAGACTCTTAAAAATATTTCATTTGATACATGTTTCGTGGTTTATTAGAATTCATCCCTAAATAAGCAAGTGAAGCTGCGCACGTCCGCTAGTTATTTAATAATAGAAATACATTCAACAAATATTTGTCTTTTTGAGAAAATTCATTTAAAACGTAGTCCAAGCAATTTGAAAATAGGAAGTTCTAGAATACAATACTGTATTTAGAGTTTGTCTTAGTTATCGAGTTGACAAACAGAAGAATATCAAATATATAATCCTAGTTCGTCAAATATATAATCGTAGGTACGAATGAAAATGGTATCTCTAGTTGAGAGCGGCTCATAAATACGGGCCTAAGAGTTAACTGTCGTTATCAGAAATAAGAACGGCACTTTTGAATATATATTTGTTACTGCCCCATTGATCATCGTTCACAAATAAATTATTATAATTAATGAATAATATAAAGAAGTGTTTTCTTTTCTTTGTATATAATTGTTAGTAACGAAATGATAATTTAGCAGTAAACATGGCAGATACGGGGCGGCCTCCGACCTCTGATTACACTATCGAGTAGGTACGGGAGCTTTTAAGGCAACTTTTTTATTATGTCAATTATAATATGAGTATTTTTTTGTATTTTGACTACATTTAAATATTGTATAGAGATAATTTAAGTATTTGCGTCATTTAAATTGTTAATTACTTGATAATACCGCCAGAGTATCTGATATTAAATCCTTACTCCGCTTTCTATTTAAATCCGAGATACTACGTTTTGAGCGTCGCAACTCAACGTCGCACTGTGCATTCCAGAGAGGACAAATAAACATAATTAATTCCGCCGAGCAGGAATCGAACCCAAAATAATCAGATGTTAGGCTGACGCTGTTCTGTCATCTATTGATGAAATTTTATTTTGTTATTTAGCAATATACTTTTCTCGTGGCGCAGCTTCACAACATCTGAATGACTGCAGCTTCACGCTGTATCCCGCGCACAATAGTACAACACAGCAGGATAGACGAGGGGGACCTGGGAACCTAGTTAAGATACTTCTGTTCCCTACTTTCCACAGAATTGGAGCATTGCGTGTTAATTGGCAGAACTCTACGGATACGGATACTCTCCGCACAATGCTTCATTACCAGAGCGAGAAATAAAAATATTATACATAAGTGGAAAACGAACTTACATTACCCTGAGCCACGACTGGCCTCGATATTTTCTAAAACATTCAAAACACAATTCAATTTTTTAAAGGAGATAAGAAAGAATAGAATAGGAAGAAATAAGAAAGAATTTTCCGAAATTGCTATGAAACTGACAGAAGGCGGAATTTTACATTTTAAGTCATAAAGATAAGAAAGATAAGATTATGTAAATGAAATTTATCTACTCGTGTATAGGCGGGACTTGTACTATAATATTTAGAATATGAGTTATATTTGTAATAAAATGTCTAAAAGAATAATGAGTATTAAATAAAATGATTTCTGATTTAAAAAAAACCAAAAGAGTTGTAATATTTAATTAAGTAATGATACAAAATCAGTCTTTGACTTTGGCTAAAAATGAACCTAGCTACCTTCGCTAGCAGGAGACCTGTGTTGAGTTGCTAGCCCTTAGCTATCAATTCAACATAGACTTCCGACACTGCCGTAGTTCGTATATTTACCTAACTAGGATAATATTTTAAAAAAATATATTTATATTATTTTAATAATTTTTACCGGCTTCTCCCCCTTAGTCAAATGTCAGTAGCCAACTGCTGTGTATGAGACATGCCAAGTGAACAAGTAAAATATAGTAGTTTTTCCTAATAAATGTATAGTCTATTACACAAAAATATGTTTTATTATGCAAGCCAGTTCCTGAGACTAATCTCAGGCAGAAGAGTTTGGAGGCACTAACGCCTCCAACCAAACAATCTCTTCAGCTTTAAAATATTAGTAATAGTTATATTAGTTTTAAGTTATATGTAAATGAAATAATAAATTTAAGATATTTTTTTTAATTTTTCGAAGAAAAATAAACTTCATATTATTTAAATAAACAATAATTCTATCATAATTAAAAAAAAACTAGAGCTATGTTAGTGGAATTTTACATTGTACCATACAAACTTACCATTAGAGAGAGCCGGGCTCCATAAAACTGTGAATATTAATGCACTAATAAAACTTATACTTAAAGTCCCCATGGTCGAGGGGCAAGCACTATGAAGTCAGTCTCTAATATATACTTATTACTAAAAATACTAGGACACGTTGAGCCACCACCACCAGTGGATGGTAAATGCAGACATTCAATCCCCTCTCCCCCTTATATAGGTGCAACGACTCGTACCTAGTAATGGACGATCGATATATATCATATATTAGTTTTGTATGTTTGTTTGTGTATGTGTTTTTTATTTTTTTACAGGTAAAATAAAAAAAAACGTAGTTAAGATCATTTAAGTTTTTAACTTTTCATCTAAACAGTGAATGCTTTATCAGTACAGAGATATAAAAGGAGAGTTGCCTCACGCTTATTTCCGCAAGGCAGAGACAACATAGTGTTAAGACACCCTGTTCACCTGTTCGGTTCCTATACTGTGTCCAATTTCGGAGACAAATTAACGTTGTTAAGTGCCCAAACTCAACGCCGTCCTATGTGTACCAAAGCAAAGAATTATTTTTTAACTTTACACTGTATTCCGCACAAAGCAGGATAAGCAGAGGGAAGCTAGTGTTAAGTCACTCCGTTCCTCGTTAATACACTTCCGTTCTACACTTTCCGCCCAATTTCCGTGGAACTCAATGCCGCGCTTTGTGTCGTTACCAGAGCGGAGAAATTAAAATATCACACATTTCTTTCCCCAGAACGGGAATCGAACCCACAATTATCGCGGTCATGACTCAAATAAAAAATATCACGTACTCATCAAGGGATATAAATAATATTAATTTAATGCCCTTTTACACACCAGGCACCATAACATTGAAGGTCGTTATATTTTATTTTATTTCAGAAAAATTTAAAAATAAAGAAATAAAGAAAAAAGAAAAAATAAACAAGAAATTAAAAATATATATTAACAACAAACGACAAGTTTATGTTTGTAAAGCTACGTTAGTAACAAATGCTATAATGTTTTCGTAATCAATAATTTCATAAATTTATTTTGTTTTTTTTTTTTGAAAACTATATTATGAGAAAAATTTTAAGATACAACGTTAGCAACAAGCTTATCAACTAGTTACAAAAAAGTGAGGCCGTCGTGGCGCAGCGGCGCTAAGGTGTGACTGCGGGAACGGGAGCGGGAACCTAAAAAAAATAATTAAAAAAAAAGAAAATATTTTAGTCCAATAGTCGCCCGCAACTTTCTATGCGTGGACTGAAAAAATACCAATTTTCCTGTTCCCATACGATATTATAAAATCGGTGTCGATAATGTTACATAGAAAACTATGTTAGAGTAAATCCAAATACATCAACTTGTTATAAGGTGATGTTTACATACAGATAATATGTACATACAGAGGCATGGCAAAGGTCGATCACGGATTCGTTACATAGAGGGAGACAAATTAGAAAATTAAATACTTTTACATAATATTAATATAGATAAATGTACATAGTCCATCTGTTTGTTAGTTTAGACAATCCCTTTTATTATAGTAAAATAAATATGCATAATTATTTAGTTTTATTCTGTATGTACATATGTATGTTGGATACTTCCATTCCCCATCCCGTCGCATTGCGTGTAGAGTGGCGGAGCTCTACGCCGCGCTTTGTCTCGTTACCAGAGCGAGAAAATAAAAATATAAAATATTCCATTTCCTCTATTGGGTATCGAACTTACCACCTGTCGCGTTGACAGACAGCCTCATTTTCTAAGATATTCAAGACATACACCAGATTTTTATAAAGGAAAATGTAAGAAAGGATTTGCCGAAATTGATACGGGAACGACAAAAAGCGGAGAACAGGCTTTATTATATTTGCAAGTTAGTGTACTTCTAGCTTGTACTAGAGCAGTGGGTTGATGTTGGTGGTAAAATACAGACACCATAAATGTAAAGCTTGAACACAGAACTCGGCACCCGTACACCTAGATCTCCTATTCAGTTTCTGATTTTCCTACGTTTTTTGATGTAAATTTCATATTTCACTTTTTTATACTTCCTTAATTATCAATAATTATATAATAATTATATTTTTCAGATTTCATCTGTATATCTGTATAATAGTCAACCTTGATACCAAATATTACGTTTCCAGGTCACCTACAACTCGGGTAGGTTTGTGATGTGAGTGTGGCACAAAAATGTTGCTTTTTAAACGTTAATGTATATCAATAACTTGGCGGAAAATGGGGAAAGGAAGTGTCTTAATGGGGAACGGAGTATCTTCGTCCGCAGGTTCTTTCTGCCTATCCTGCTTTGTGCGGGATAGAACGTTTTGTACGCTATGAAAGGACGTGCGCAGGTCTGCCAATACGCAATACACACGCAATATTTCGATATCGGGCCGCGGATGACTATGCAGAAGAGCGTGCAATTTTCAAATACTCGTACATTTCTGTAGAAGCAATCGAACAACTAGAGATGAACGAACTCTTACCATAAACAATATTATCGTGAACAAAATGTTTCCTACGCGGCGTAGGCATTAGCGATAAAACTACTGTATCCATAGTGATGTAATAGGTTTATTTTAGATTTTTCTCATTATGATGATAATTTTAATTTTATAATATAAATATAAGGTCAGTCGTGGCTAGTTGGCCAACTTTGAGGCCGGTCGCAGGCCCACAGACGTGCGACTGCAGACGCGTCAGGTTGAGGGTTTGCTTTTCGTTCGAGGAAATGAAATATTTAATATTTGCAATTTTCAATTTCTTGTTCTGGCAACTGGGCAAAGCGCCGCGTTTAATTAAAAAAAAAGAAAATGTAGTCAACACGTAATGACTCCAGAATTGGCGAAAAGTGGGAATCGGAAGCATAGTAATAGGAACCGAGTGTCTTAACATTACATTCTCAGGTTCTATCTACCTACACTGCAGTAATATAAATTAAAAGCAAAAAATCTTTTATTTAAACGCTCTAAAATTTTTTTACGTATTTAAATTAGTACCAGTTTCTTGCTGTCGGGTCAAAGCGGCACAGCGTCTTAACAACTCTACTGTGGGTTCGATTCCTACCGACGTTCGATAACTACATCGTTCACCGTTCTGGTAACAAGACACAACAAGTACATGGGAAACGAAGTGTCTTAGCACTAGGTTTCCTCTGCTAACCCTGCTATAGGTACTATAGTTTGGAGCCTAAAATAATGATCATATTTATTCATATTTTATTGAAATATTTCTTATTTTGTAGCTTACAGTCACAAACTGAGTTGACAATTAGCGTTTAAATTACAATTATTATCAGTTAACTCTAATTGACAACTCTAAGCTTGCTAATTTGTTATGATTATTATTTTATTTGTTTTTACTTCTTATTATTTAATGGAATTAGTACCATTAAATTGCTCTCAAAGATGCCATTAGTGTTTAGAATGCATTATGTTCATTGTTGGTACAAATATTTAATGTAAGTTTAACACTAATTAACCAATCTGAGTACGGTAATTATATTGTTTTTGATGTTAGTAAACAAAATAACAAAGTAATCAAAGTAGAAATTATTAATGAATGTTAACCATACATAATTATAAGCAAAAGACATCTACTTTAAAATAATGTTAAATCTGGTTATTTCGAAATCTAGTGTTATTAAATTAATGTGTACTTAAAATATAATTATACATATTACGTATTGTTGTGGCACAATGGGACAGCTTTAAATTAAAATGTAATGTCGAAATCTTGTTGAGAGACGGAATTAAACGCCGCGTTTTAATATTTCCGCTTAATGTTAATGATTCCCTCTACCTACCCTGCGGTGCGCGGTATACAACGTCAACTTAAAGAAACCTTTAAATTGTTCAAGTGGCAAGTCTGAAATTACTTGTGGAAATGTACTCAGTAATTATACGTACATCTCGTATAATACATAATTTCGTGTCCTTAGAAGACTAAAACTAGACGTAAAAATAAGCTGACCAATAGCTTGTGTGCCTTTCTAGTGTTAGCCAAAGAGCATTGAGTTCCGTCACTCAGCACGCAATGTTTCCAAAATACAGCGTAACGGTAGCGTCTTAATGGCAACGGAGTGTCTTAACACTAGGTTCCCGCTCCTTAAAAGTCGTGTCTATAACTGTTCTGTAAATAATTGCAATTTTTTTTCTTACTGTATGCGCATTGGTTGTTGGTTAGATGTACGAGGATACTCAGGATAATATAGTTATTGGAAATTGTCAAGGGCTGGTAAAAAAGACAAAGTGCAGTGTTATATTTCGCCTCGTCCAAGTGCGAGTTTGATGCGGTTCCGTATCTATCTATAAACATATTTAAATGTGTTGTATGGGAGCTCCCTTAAATACCTATATATTTTATTTTACTTTTCCGTATTTGTTGGTATAGAAATACATATTCTGTGAAAATTTCAAATGTCTAACTATAACGATTCATGACGATCCAGCTTGGGTTAGGTTAGTCCAAAATTGGTCAATAGTCCAAAATTGGTCAATAGTATTTTTATCTATATTTAATTGAATAATTTAAAGTTATCAATAAATAATAAGGTCCTTTAAAATACTACGTAGAATGTAGATATATACTTATGTATGTGCTTGCAATGCTAATTATACTCGTAGACGAGGAAGAAAACAATTGCCGGAGACATTCATTTGTATTAAATGTTTACCTCAATTTTTTTTCCATAAAATACATTGACTTGGTTCCTTGGTTCAGGTGCATAATTATTACTAAAATATTACATTTTTGTGATTTTTACACATTTTCAATAAAATTCTTAATCCGAATTAATCGCGACCGAGTTATTGAATTACTTTCATTCGACGTCTCGAAAAATGGGTGCATATTTTCCTTTTTTGACGCACAGTGCTGGTTTTAGGCTTCCCTAAATCTATCCTGGTGAACTTGATAAGTTCGTCGGTCCACCCAGTGGAAGGCCTACCTACATCGTCGGTTCGTAGCAGCGAGTCGGGGACCGCAGCGCCCTGACGGTCACCTCTTTGCTGAACAATTCTGGTTACATTTAGAATAAGAGTAGTTGGAAATTAGTGGTAATGGTTAATTTAGAAGTGTTGTTGTTCTTTAATCCGAGCGTGCCAGTTCAGCACTAATCACTTCGCCAATGTCACGTTGAATAGAAACCACACAAAGGAGAATGTACGGTAAAATTTAGAAGTGATCCTGTAGGAGAGATTTAGAAATTTATCATTTCTGATTCTAACTACATAAGAAATATTTATATAATATTCGAAATTTGATTCCGTGTTTAAATATCAATTTGCCTACTTATATATCGTTTGAATGAATATTATGACAAAAGTTTATCAGATTAATTTCTTATGTCAAGGACTCGGCCCGTGTTTCTGAAATAATCTTTACGACCAACAGAGGCTAGAGCTTACATTGTAGGAGCGGAAACGATGTCCACGTGTATGATCCAATGAATCAGTTTGTCAAGAAAATAATAGGTATTATAGAAGCTTCTATCGCATGCGTGAACTTATTTATAAATCCGAGCAGTTGAGAGCTTCGCGGCGCAGAAAACGCAACGACTGTGGGTACGGTTCCTCGCTCTGGTAACAAAGGTAAAAATGCGGCGTTTAGTTCCGCCACTCAACACTAAAATAAGCATTTTCTAAAATAAGTAGGAATTAATCTTATTACCACAACTCTATTTTTTTCACTTTCCGCTAACTTTTCAAAACAATGCGCGTTAAGTCGCGGAACTTAACGGCGCGTTCCGTCCGCGCTTTGTCTAATAGAGTGGGTAAATAAAAATTACTTCAATATAATCGTTTCGACCATAACGTTTACGGTCAAACAACAATGGCGTTTACAACAGCTTATTTGTTGTATTTTTTAGCATCACGATGTATCCCCGCACATAGCAGGGTAGACAGAGTTAACTTGGAAACCTAAGACAGTCCGTTACTATTACGACACTACAGTTCTCTAGATTCCGCCGAATGGATTCATTGCGTGTTGAGCGGCGGAACTAATCGTTTTGCCTCGTTTCCAGAGCGGGGAATCAAACCCACAACCGTCGCATTTACAGTACACGCTCGTGCCTCAAGAAGAAATACATTTAATTTAAATTGAAGTATATAATAAGTTGATCATTACAACGTACACTGTTTACCTACAAAGAGCGTTTACCCTATTATCGCTCTGTAAACTTTGAACTCGCCTTATTTGCACTTGTTTTCTGTATAAGATAATGGCCGTGACTGATTACGAGTCATTTGTAGTTGACCATATTATTTATTCGTTAGAATTATTAATATTGTTAATTTATAGATCTCTGTTCATTATTTGAGGGGAACGTGGCCTAGGACCGTGGTTACCGGATGCCCAGTGGATGTGGACTTGATTGCGGCTCTTTTTCTGTAGCTTTTGCATTGTCTCCCGCGTATTGCAGGAGGCAGAGGGATTCTAGTGTTAAAAAACTTCATACTTCATCCACCGCCCAGTTTTAGAGACACTTCATATTGAGTGGCGAAGTTCAATGCCGCACTTTGTCTTGTTACCAGAGCGAGGAAATGGAAATAATTTATTATGAAATTAAAATAAGTTATTTTTTTTCTCTTGAGTGGGAATCGAACCCACAATCTTCGTTTTTACATTCTTTAGAATTATTTTTTTTCGCCGAGGATTCCGCTAACCAATATGCTATCTCTGAAATAAAAATTTAATTAGTTAATTCTTTATTGACAACACTAGCGACCCAACCGCGCTTCGCCCAATTTAACTTATATACATTTATATTTTCACATTACAAATTATTTATGTACACACTATGTGACCATGTATGTATATTGTGTATATAATATATTAATGTATGTCAGTTTGTATGTAGGTCTTTATGTTTTATTATATTTATTATTCACACTCCCAGCCATTTTTTGTACCCTTTACATCCTATTCCTGTTTAAGGTTGCCTGGAAAAGATCGCTGTTTTACCAATAAGATCGCCTTTACTACATCTCTTTTGTCATTGATTCTTTTTGTTGTATTTCATTTGTAAAAATAAAGCACTCTTCTCAATATCTATAGCTGACCACGCCTGTTTCACGTTTAAAACATTGCGTCGTCATTCAATTTGAGACTTGAAAAGGTATCTGTCAATCTCATTTAATAACCCAGTAGGACGTCCATTCATAATCCATTCCATTTTTAGATTAGATTTAAATTTTCCATATTTTTATATTTTCTACGAAATATTTAATATTTTGTCAAGGCAAAAGCGCGGCGTTGTGTTTCGGCACTCGACATGCAATACCTCCAGAATTCGGCGGAAAATAGGGAATGGAATCTTTTAACACTAAATCATTTTGCTATATTATGTGGGAAACAAAAGCTATACCAAATATTTCAATATTTAGTCAACAATAATAAATAATTTATTCAAGGAATAATATTGTTGTCTTTAAAACATAATATAGTATTTATGTCAAGACCGAGATAATGATATCGCTATATCCTTTAGTTCAAAGTGAGGTCCTGTCCTCTTATGCAGTACTTTTAAAGGGGGCTATCGGGACACGCTGGTACTCAATGACCATTGACTTATGAGCCCGGTGCGTGTAGATTCTATGCTAAATCACGAGAAACTTTTCTAAATTTTCTATTTTTTTTTCTTCTATTTTCTAATTTTAATAAAAAATATATATAATTCATCCGTTACTGAGTTGCTAATGGACAAACTGAAACTGCAGGTAGAAGAATGATAATTTAAAATTTCAATAGTTTTTTATTATTTAGTTAGTAGGCTTTTGCTTATAATCATTTGAGCAACGCTTTCATTTATTTAGTAAATTATCTCCTTATAGCTTATTTTTATTTATATAATATTTTATATACTTATATATTTAGTCAAGGTAGGCTATGGGAGCCTAATACGCTTGTTAAAATGATGTCACTTTTTTACTAATCTTTACAAATTTCCCCTACCCAAAGATAATTACTTTGAATTATTGTTTGCCAAGAGATAATACTATTTTTGAAATATTTTTAACAAACAAATCTCCCTACAGATATACTAACACCATAAATAAGTTGTAACAAGCGTATAAGAATATCGACGTAGCTCTACGAGAACGTATGGCTTAGTTCAAGTTTTTATACGTTTTCTTAATACGTATAATATTAATATTTTTCTTTCCGAAGTGTGGAATAACACTTTAAAAATGGTGTTCACATCCCAAAAAGATCGTTTATAAATTGCAACTATAAGTTGCCTCAACAAGCAGACAAACAAGTAACGAGTGAACCAATCACAGCCCGGTCGAACGAACTCAACTTCGCTACGAACAGTTCATTTAAGTCTCGGTGAAAACGGCATTGATTATAATAAATAATTTAAACCTTAAATAATTTTGTAAAGTCATTTATTTAGAAATTGTAAATAGATTTGTAAGGACAAACGATTATATATAAATATTTAATTATTATGAAAAACATTCCTATTAAAAAAAATTATATTATTTAAACATTTATTTTGGACGGAATAGGGAACACATCATTCTGTGAACAGAAGAAAGCTTGTCACAAATATTTTAAATATTGTAACGAATTTTAACTGAAGAAATTTACTTTAGGTCTTCATGTATGATGAGGGAAGTCTGCTTCTGAAAATAAAAAATAAAATATTCGCATTAGTTCATAATCATCTTAAGTTAAAAAAGTGAACGATAAGATGGAGCACCCTAACCCATATATAATATAATCGGTACAGCTGCCGATGTCGGGACGTGTAATGGTGTCCTTCGTGTATGCTTCAGAAAACAAGAAAAATTTGTTTGAGAGAGATACTTTTGTAACTCACAAGGATATGTAGTTGCAAAGCGCCTACGAAAATTATCGGAGCAAATTATTAAAAACATTATTGTAATAACTACACCAAGAAAAAGTATTTTATTAAAATTCTTGTAATCACTTGCCAAATCCCAGTATTCATTATATGTATAATGAATTGAATCCATGACTTTTTTATTTATGTGGTTTATATGTGAAAATTCACGAGTTACTTATAACTTCGATATCGTACAATTTGTAAACTAAACACTGAAGTATCACTAAATTTAAGACTGACTTTTTTACATTTACGCTTCTCATGGATTTTCTTATATGCAAATTTTGCCCATGTATATATTTAGAATATATATAATGTTAATAACTAACTTATTTTTTAGTCCCTTTTACTGTTTATCGCGTGTATAGCAGGGTATATAGGAAGAATCTAGTGTCGTGATACTCCTATTTCCCCCTTCTGCTCAAATTCCATACAATGAGTAAATGGCTGAACGTTGTCGCGAATACTGACGTACTTTGTCAAGTAGGTCGAACCCACAACCATCTTGCTTACAGTCCAACACTGTGCCACTGCGTCAAGAGGTCGCAATGCCACTTATAACAAATACATTTATAAATATTGAAAACTGTAAAAAAGAAAGGTCATTGTACAGTCAGAGCGAGTCAATACACTGTAGACCAAGCGGCGGTCGCTATTTCTTCTCTCTCTTCAAAATTTACGGCTCGAAAACCCCGGAGCGTATTATTTTAGGTCTTTTAAAGTTCCAATTTACGATTTTCAACGCCCGTTGCATTTATCTACATGTTTTTTTCGGACTTTCGTAAAAAAGCATCTAATAAAGTTAAGAACTTTATTCACATGGACAGTCTAAAGAATTATTTTTTTCATTGAGTTGATAGAAGGTATTAAAATTATATAAATAAGTAATTTACATATGTATGTTACATACATATTTCTATTTTTATCAATTTCATTTACATAAGTCGCTTAATATATTCTATATTTCGTTAATAACAGATTTTCAAAAGGTAACAAAACAAATATAGCGGCCTAAGTGGTGGTATGGCACAGTATCTGACTGTAAAAATGACGGTAATGGGTCCAATTTCCATCCATGGTATAAAATATTTTCATTACCTCGCTCTGGTGACAAGAAAAATGCGGCGTTGAGTTCCTTCTCTCAATATGAAATATCTCAAAAATTGGACAATGCGTAGATTGGAGTGTCTAAACACCACGTTCCCAAAATTACAAAAACAAATTGCATTATACTAGAAAGTTGTTGACAGTATTTTAACATTGCACTTTTTTTAGAATTTTTATATAAAACGCTAAAAAAACATACATTAAACATACGTTTAAATAAAATTTATATTTCTAAATTCATTTCTTTTTTTCTATCCACGCACAGCCAAATGCAATTCAGTGATTTATACTTTTAATTCAGGTCCGACATAAATGGCCGAGAAGCCGTTATACGTCTACATTAATACGAGCGATTCAACAATAATGCTAGAGCAGTTTTAACTTTAAAATTTTATTGTCTCCTAAAGGCATAATTTTGATATATTACCTACAATTGTGGAGTCTAGTGTACTTGTGTGTGTCTGGGTTCAATATAACAACTTTTTTGGTATAAGCTATGAAAGTACATACACTGACTAGGTATACGACATATAGCAGGGTAGAAGAATGAAACTTTTACTTAATCTACTCCTTCCTGCTTGTTAAGTGGTGGACAACTCAACACCGCGCTTTGTTTTGCTACTAGAGCAAGGAAATTAAAATAAGGTTTTCTTCTAAGTAGGAATTGAATCCATAACTGTCGCGATTATAACAAGACACTGGCTGGATGGCTTTACGCTACTGTGGAGAAATTAAAATTTTAGTTAGTTGCATATTTCCTCAAAGGAATAGTTATATTTGGAATACGAGAAGAATTGGATTATATGACTAACCTTACATATTTTTAAAAGGGCGGAACATGGACATCATGCTTTGTATCACATCCTTAAATATAGTATAGTATAATATTATAAACAAAAGGATATATTATTATTTAAGGATGTTATTGCATATTTAGCTGGTCTAGTCTAACATGTAACTAGTAAAAAATATATTAAACATTTTATCATGGTCTAGTTTATAAGTTATAAAATTTTAATTTAGAATTTTACCTTTTTTACAATATTTACCTTTTCTATTTTTATTCAATCGTAAGCATCCCAGCTTTGAGCAAATTTGTCATCTGTAACATAAATCAAAGAACGTATCAAAAACAAAACGAAATAAATTCTTAATTTTAATTTAGGTATAATTTACCTTAATCTCTATATTTATTGTACAAATTCTTTCAGTTTCTCACTCAATTTTTCTATTTTAATTTTAAATGCATTTTAAAAACAATTATGAATAATTGATTACTTTTTATTAAAGGGTATTCAGAAAGAACTTAGTGTTAAGAAAATCGGTTTCCAACTTTTCGACTAATATCTATTGCGTGTTGAGTGGCAGACCTCAACGCCGCGCTTTGTATTGTCACGAAAATGTGGAAAGCTACAGTTCTATACAGTTCTTTACCACAAATGGGATTTGAACTCGCAACCATTGCATTAATAGTCAAATACTATGCCGCTGTGCAACAGTCTTAACAATTGATATGCCTACGAAAACATAAAAATTGAAGCCCAAGTAAAGTTTAATATTTTAAGTATTATAACGTAAGTATATAATAATATACCAACATATTTGTTCATGCGAGTCATAACCCTGCCTTTATTCGCATTACTCTGCCTACAAACAATAAATTTTGAATAGCAATGCACTATGTCAAGAGAAAATATATTCCACTCTTAAATCTTACATTTTGAGAGTTTTACGTCTTGGCCGCGTCAGTTTCGAGGATTAATGTTGAAAAAAAATATATAATGTCACAGATTATAAACGCACATAATAAACATAGACTTGATTGCCAAGTAGGATAACCAGAAACAATAAATATGCAGTCCTTGAAGCGTTGTATTTTTAACTGAAACTTGGCCGCAGTAATAAATTGTGAGAATGAACGTGATTGTTGAACCGAACCGCAAAATTACACAGAAAAGGCAACCCAATTTTTAAGAATATAAATTTGACGTAGTTTGAATTCAATTTTCCGTGCGGGTCAAGGCGATTTGTTTTGGAAATAGATATTTATAATTTTTATCTTCAAATATATAAACAGAGAACTAATTTCTTCACTTTCCGCCCAAAGAAATATGTAACACGAACATCTGCGTGTCTGAATGTGTGTACTGATCGACCTGAGCCACATCATATGTCCTACAATAATCATAACAAATAAAAAAAATGCAAATATTTATTGAATTGAGATTTGAATCCAAAACTAATTGTACAGCAAATAAATGCGCCGCAGTAGCGCCAATACAATGAAAATATTTATATATTTCCTTGCTTTTTTTGAATTTTAGAGTTATATTCCTACTATAGTACTTATTTATCATATTATTCTTAATATTCTTGAGTTTTGTCTATAATTACAAAAGTGCAAATTATATCATACAATTCACCATCGCAATTTAAAAAAGTCAAAGTAAAGTAAAGAACAATAGATTAACATACAATTAATATTAAACTCTCATCAACTTTTAGTCACCAAACGAATCTACATTGAGCTTGGGACTAAAAGAGACGTAAATTCTCCACTGCCCCCTGTACTACGTCTGGCAAGATCTCTCTCGGTCTATACTTTGGCAAGCCTCCAAACGTTATGTTGCATAACTATTTAAGGATGTTATACATACATATATACATATGTACACGATTATTGCATAGCCAAGATGTCCTCTAGCCTATTTAAAATTAACTGTTTCCATAAAAATAGTTGGCAGGAACTGTTTTATGGGATTTTTTGCCATTAAAGTCTTAATATGTTGGTATTTTAATATCACGCTATAATATAATCGTCCAAGCGTTCAGTTATGGAAGGTTATAGTTAAGAGTCTCTGGGGTCTCGTTGCTATGTGTGTGTTGCTCGTTCTTAATGTGGAACGCAGTGTCTTAGCAATTCATCAACATCATATTATAAGACAGAAGAGTTTGTAAGGTTGAACGCGGTAATCTTAGGAACTACTTATTTAGGATTCAATAATATATTTTTGTTTGAGTGTGGGCTCTATTTGATGTAACTCATTGCACCTGTATGTCTCAATTTTCACACAAATCTCTTAATTTGTTTTAGCTTCACGCTGTATCTCGCACATGGCAGGGTAGGCAGAGAGTACCTAGGTACCTAGTGTCAAGACAGTCCGTTCCCATAAAGGCACTTCCGTTCTCCAATAAATCCAAATAATAACAAACACAACGATACATACAACGTATAGACATTTCGTATAGTAGCTAATCACGACCTGGTCATATTGACAATAACCTCCAAATACAACATATTTTAAAACTTACGTGCCTTTTTCGAGTGTTGAGTAGTGTCAATAAAAAATCGACGCAAACCGCGGCGTTGAGTTCCGTCAGAATTATGCAGAAAGTGGGGAATGGAATGTTTTAACAATTGGCGTAGCAAGGGTATTTGCTGTCCGGTGCGGCTTAGGGGACAAGTGTCAGACACTAAAATGTGACATTGGCTACCTTCAAAAAAAAATAATCGTCGACTTTGATGCCCCTTTCCTTTTGATGCCCGGTGCGACCGCACCGCTCGCACCCCCCTAGCTACGCCACTGGTTTTAACATTTGATTCCTTCTGCCTACCCTGCTATGTGCGGGACATAGAGTGAAGCTAATAAAATAGTACATATGGGAAAATCTAGGTTTAAATAAGGTTTTTATCATTAAAATAGAAACCAAACAATGACTTAAAAAAATGTCTATTGGTCTATTTATCTGTTTGTCTTTGCGTTTATGCTCTAAACGCAGAAATGGCTTAACCGATTAAAATGCAGCTTTCACTACTTTTTGTTGCAAAGCTTTTCTTAATATTTAGCGCTTGTTTTATTTTAATTGATTTATAAATAATTAATAAAGTAAGCATAGTAGTACCACCACAATTACCAATTGTCACAAGACTATAAGCCCGTTGTTTGAGGGTTCGATCCCAACAAGTAGAAGCGCCGCTACTCATCACGCAATAACACGGAAATTGGATGGCGCGTGGGGAACAGTGTCTCTATTAGAGGTTCCCTCTGCCTACTTACAATACTTAAATATTTAGGAAGTGATTGTATTAAATATTTAGAGTGTATAATGAGAATAGAACGTTATATACTCACTTTTTGTATGATCTGTTGCTGATGATACTGACACTGATGTTTGTCTTTCAATTATGTAATCCTGTAAATAATAAAGTATTTATTTTTATTTTGTACTAAAAACTTCTTAAGTGCGAGTCGGTCTCACTCACCAAAGCTTCAGTACCAATTTCAGGATTTGTAAGTGGACGAGAAGTACTACTTATAAAAGTTGACAAACTTAAGTTTAAGGGCATGTGCACTCATTTTGTCACGGAACTTAACACCGCATTTTATCTAATTAGTAAGCTAAAGAAATCATTGTAATATATTATTACACCTGAGCAGGACTTGAACCCGCAACTATCGCGTTCAACTGACGTTTTGGAAGCAGAAATAGGTCTCAGGGGTGTTTTTGACAATATTTACGATTATATGTTTATAAAGTATACATTTAGAATGCACGAGTTGTCTTATTTTTTTCTTATTATATTTTTGTACTCAGGGTAGTTCCTAATACTGTAAATCACGGAAAACTATGTCATAAGCATAATTTGCGTCAGTCTCGTCTATATTTTGGTAAATTTATTATGGAATGTCAGAATATTGTATGAGATGTTACTTGGTTTTATTAAATATTGTAATATAGATATTTTATGTAATTTAATATTCTCATTTCCTCGCTCTAGTAACGAGACAACGCGCGGCGTTGACTTCCGCCGTGTACACTCAACACGCATAGCTTCCAGAATTTGGCGGAAAGTGGTCCTCCAAATATCTTAATGGGAACGGATTGTCTTAACACTGAGTTCCCAGGATCCCTCTGACTACCCTTCGATGTGCGCGATACAGCGTGAAGCAAAAAAAATTTTAATATTTTCTTTTATATTCGCGTCGCGCCACCGCCTTTTTGCCGTATCAAACATACAAATTAAGTCGTCGCATAAACATAAAGCTACCACTGAACCGGGAGGTCTCTGTTGAGTCTGGTCTTCTGAGTGAGGTCTTCTATTGAGAAGAGTCGGCAACAAACTGAAGAGTTTTTTTTTAATATAAAAGTTAAAATTTTATTATTTAACCAACATCTTTTATTAGGCTTCACCTGTATCCCGTATATAGCCGGATAGGCAGAGGGAACTTAGTGTCAAGACTCTCCGTTCACCACACGTCGCTGAATTATAGAGACATTGTTAACACAACATAAGACAACACAGCGCAACACAACAAACACAACAAAGTGCGAGGGCGAGCTCGCGCTTTTTCTTGTCACCCTATTTATTCGGGGTAAGGGTAAGTTTAAAATAACTAAAGGTACTACGTAAAGGTCAGAAATAGAAAATAAATACTTACATAGTATTCAGCGTCCACGAACTAAAGAGCTAACTGTATCTGTAAACATTCTCATAGCAAATTAAAGTAACATATATTATTTGAATAGTCAATAGGTATATATATTAAAAATAAATTAAAAAAGAGTCATTTCGCCGTTTGGAAATTATATAAATATATGAGTACCTATATGAACTTAACCCTTAAATGAACGATGTTAGATGTGTCATGCCACGATTTCTATTTATATCCATTTGACGAGATATGGAGATATAGAGTATAGAGTATAGTGTTTTATATTTATTTGTTTTATAACTGGTTTTATTGGTGTACTAATGTTACATTTTTCTTTATTCTTTTAAGAGTTAAGTATAGATTGTTATTTAAACAGTAGCTGCAGTTTATTTTATTATGTAATTATGAAAATGCATTTTTTATGTATATTTTTAACTGCAAGTTTTTCTTATATAGCATAGCCACTATTTGTTCTTTTTAGCTGAATTCGAGATATTGCGCGTTGATTCGCGGAAGTCAACGCCGTATACTTCTAAATATGTAACTTAATATTCAGTCACTAGAATTGAGAAATTTATGGCATAAACATCGGCCCTTCTAGATAGAATTTATGACCCATCTATGTATTTAGACTTATTCTCTCATTGCTATAAATTATAAAAAGTGATAAGAACATAAAATAAAAAGATACTCAACGAATAAGCAGCCACTTATTCAATGGGTATCACATAAAAAATAAAATTATATAATAATAAATTTAAAGATTTAAGGTGTAAGGTTAATAGAAATTAAATTACATAATTTAGTAATAAAAATAAGAAATATTTTAAATTATATTATATAATACATAATATATTATATAATATAATATACTAAACATATTTCGAGAAGAAGAGAGATTATTATTTATACTTAAGATACGAGGAGGTGCTTAGATAGCAGAGGTCACTGGTTCGTGTCGAGCATATGATGCTTTCAGATAATTTTAATTTCACGTGACTTTACTAATGTCCATAATTAAAAAAAAGTGTATTGTATTTTAATCCAAATTGTAATCCAAATTTCAGCTCAATCAGACACTGGGAAGTGGATTTCACATACAAGATAAGTATATACGCCCGCAAACGTAAGTTTGCCGATTTTTATAAGTTGTACTTGCCGTTGACCCGCCAATTCGCACTTGACTGGCTTTTTTTCCTTTTTCTTTTAATTGATTGGCACGTTATATAAAATATAAAGATGAGTACCGATTCATTATTATGACTAGACCAAGCCTACATTTGTCTGGATTTTCTTAAAAAAACATGCCTTAAAATTTTCCCAGACGATGATGTAGCAAAATCAAAACAAATATGTAGGGGTGCCAACACTGGATATCGAATAATAAATATTAGTACAAAAATTTCATGCCATACTATTTGTATTATTTACTGTAAGTACTAATATTTAATTTTTACGAATTTGTACCAAGATCGGTAATGTTAAGTAATTTTATTATTTTAATGACATTCTTTCTTTTTTTTTAGTTTTTACTTTTTTATAATATAGAGTAAGCAAAGGAAACCTAATTATAAGCTGTTTAAGATATAAGTATTTCGTTGAGACGGGTGGGTGGGTGTTTGTTCGTGTAGGTCTGCACCACAATGGTCTATGAACAATCCGCCTCAATATTTCTACTGGCAACCCTAACAACATATAGGTCATGTAATAAGCTACACAGGCCTATACCTAATATACAGCTGCGTCTAACCTCAGATTGAGGTCGATACAAAAAACCTAGGCGTATCATTTACATGTCACAATATTAACGGGATAACAGATTTCTTTTGACATTTATTTATACCTTACGCTCAATATATCCTACCATTTTTGTTAAAATGAACTCATTCATAATTCTTGTAATTTTTATTATAAAGAAAATATATTTTCTTTATATTAAAACGATTTTCGCCCCGCCCGCAACTTTATTTTCTAAAACGAAAAAATCTCTTTCAGGAATTTCCACAGGAATTTAGAGAAATCCTCTCTGAGCGCTTCTTTACATTTCCTGACCTACCTACATACTCGTACATGCATTGCATTAGTTTTTGCGTTGTCTGCCAGTCTGTCCGAAACGTAAGAATTTTATATGTGTCGATTTTGGACTAATAAGATGAATAAGGAAGATGAGGGAGAGTAATCACTTTCATTAGTTATCATTTATTATGCCAATTAAGTAGAAGAGCAATGGCCTAGGCTTAATCTTCTTAAACCTGGCTTTATTAGTCCCAGCTTTTGTTGTTATGTTTACAGAAAATGTAAAAAAAATGCATATATGAGAAAAAATTTATAAATTAATTAAAGTAGTTTATTAAATAAGCAACTGCAGCTGCTGTTTAATATTAACCTATATTTACAACTAGAACAGACTATAAATCATTTTTTAAGTTTACACGTGACTGCAGAACTAAACGTCGCGCGTTCCCTTACCAAACTGAGGAACGGTCAATAATTTTAAGCATAATCATTACCCCAAGTTGGGATCAGACCCACAATCATCATCTACAATGTTTACCTCTGTGTGCTATAGCGATAATTTCCCGCATACTGTGTTCTGGCTCCGGCAGATGCTCGGGCTGCGGGTCAGCTGCCCTCGCGAGGATCTGTCTGACGACGTCACGAGGAGGCGCCCCTAAGGGTGTGGGTCGCGACGAGAGACCCAGCTGGAATTAATATTATTGTAAGACACATTGTTAGACATACGTAAACATAATATATTAATACCTATTTGAACATATTGATGCAGTCGACGAGAACTTGCTTATGGTTATAATACCTATTCTTAAAGTAATATTTCTAACAACTATATATAACTATTATTTTATTTACTTCAAAATGAAGAAAATTAAAAAAACATTACGTAATAGTTATTAAATAGGTATCTACTATTTAAAATAGTTAATTTTTGAAGTTAATTTAAAAAATTAAAACCAAATGGATATAAAGTATAGAAAATAGATAAAATGTCTCAACAAAGTTAAAACATGAGTTGTCTTCTGCCTATCCCGCTATATGCGGGATAAGCCGTGAAGTGTACCTTGGCAAGTATTTGTGTCTTTATGTGCTCGAGCCTCGGCTCCGGCTGGTGCCTGCGCTGGTGCTGGTGCGCTGGCGGTGGCTGTGGCTGCAGGTGCGAGGCGGCGGCTCGCGGCCGGCTCGGCGCGAGCGCGAGCGCCGCACACAGGAGGAGGCAGGCGCGCATGGGCGCCTAGCCGAGCGCGCTCAGCCCGCGCCATCTGTACCGCGCCCGAACGACATCTCCGTGCCTGGTGGAGAACACAGAGAGTAGAGAGTACATAATCAAACGTCGTGGCGCAGTGGGATACACCCTATAGTCCAGAACTGCCCAGGTTCAGTCAGCACTCGGAGAATCAACTATATTTAAATCATGTTCTCTTATAAACTTTATTTATCAAAAGTGCTTGCAAAAATTGTACTGAATAACCAAATTTCGAATTAAATTTTTATTCATATTTTCATTCCCTCGCTCCCATAGTATAAATCGCGATGTTGAGTTCCATCATTCAACGCACAATATCTAACCAGTCAATAACAAAAATAATAACTAATAACTTACAATAAATACAGTTACAGAATTTTTTTTTTAAAGTTAACATATAAATAATAAACAGAACTCCATTTCGATGCAATTTGAATATAACAGAGTAAATTTCGAATAATAAAATAGTTCATCGTAAAGTACCCGATAGCTTTGTATCGTATCTGATGTAAATTTACACTAATTAGCATTTGTTATACGGTTGCCCTCCATGTCGCTGGTTGTCTTCTCTCAGTTACATTGTAACGAATGACTCAGACTGTAACGAGGCCGGCGTGGTACACTGGCACCGCGGCGGTTGTGGGTTTAGTTCTCATTCTGATCTGGGGAATGATAGTATTTAATTGATTTTCATTTCTCCGCGCTGGCAGCAACACGCGTGTGTCAAGTTTAGTCAACCATGTCTTGCGCCGCCACGCCGTCTAAATATAAAGTATTCTTTTCATTTATTTCCTCTAAGAACGGCAAAACAATTTTTACAATAGTTTCCGGTACAATTTACAATAAAAGTGACATTTATTATTACGTAGCTTGGGGGAACAGTCAACCCTACGCGCATGGAACAATTTATAAACGTTTTATTTTTCATTTGGAAAAAGAAATTTAACCCGTTTTTGTATAAATTAACTTAGGTACTATTGACTATTTACTTTTAAGTATCCTATATGTATATAGTCTATATTAAAATTTATTTGAAGCCAGTTGTGGCGCAGGAGCACAAGCGTACTGGAAGAAATGATTTGTGGTTGAAAGATTCATCGGTGTGGTAACGATGAAAAGCACGGCGTTGTGCTTTACCATTCTCAATGGTTCCAAGATTTGTCGGAAAATGGGGAATAGAAGTGTCTTAATGGGAACGGAGTGTCTAAACATAATATTCCATTAAAATTAAAACGCCAATCGCTTATAACTTATAGCCCACAGTGGCTTTGATCCACCTACACAAGTTCCGGCTCGGTTCATAGTTCACGTGAAATATTGAGCTCACCTGTTAAATGAGGTCTTAGTTAATAACTCTGAGTTCGTAACAGATGTTTTAGTTTGCTATTGGGAACAATTAAAATTTATTTTGCTTCGTAATGGTTAATCTTTCTTTTGTTATGGAGGCATTTTCAATATTTACAGGCCGTGTGATTATAAATGCACAGGTTATGGGTTCGATTCTCACTCGGGGTAGTTAATTATTTTTACTTCATCGCTTTCCACCACTACATCCACCATATTTGGATAAGACTGGAGAACTATCTTAACACTGGAATTTCTATGTTTTGTTAAATTTAGGAGTTGCTTGAAGCTAAAGTGAAAGACTTATTAATATATTCGTTTTATAGATAAATTACAAAACGAAACAAGGATAGAAAATGGAACAAGAGGCACGGGTTTAAATCCAACTATGTTAAAACTGTAAAAGTTTTTTAAACATCCTTAGTGTGGAGGATCAAAGATTTTTAGCAAATTAGAATATTATATATTAATATACATTGACGTAATTTTTGTATCGCACATGGTACATATATATTAAGGTTGTTAAAGCAATGGGTGCCGTCGAAGCCGAAGTGATTGATGACACTGATAGAGTTGTGATAAATGAAACGGGAAACGATGAGGGGATGTGGAGGACACCAGCTACCCTCATTTACATTTCTATTCTTATATTGATTTTGTTATCCGTGGGACAGTGTATGACCATATACGCGATGGTTGCGGGTTCGACTCTCCACTTGGGGGAATTAATTATTAACATTTTCTCAAGCTGCCAATACAGTATCGAATTCCGACGGAAAGACAGTTCTCACTTCGTTCATTGAAAGTTTATATTTGCCTAACTTCATACCTGTCCACAGCAAGTACTCTATAGGTTTTGATTACGCGGCGAATTTCATGCAACATACAGCAAAAACGATACATAAATACTCATGTCTTTTGATTACGTTGATTAGCTACGCGCGATTTCGAGATAATTAGTCTTGAAAGACGAAGAGACGGCTAACAAAGTGATCCTTTAAGGGTTCCGTTTAAACTACGTCATCTATCAGCAAGCAACAAAAAATCTAGAAAAATTGGCCAGAAAGAATTGACACTAGGTTCCTAAAGAATATTACTTACATTTTAAATAGGATAAAAAAAGATCACTGATCACTTAAAGTTCTTGGTATGTTCAAACACTATAGTTATATTGTAACAAAGGTATTATTATATCGACCCTTATCTGATATCAATGGAGATAATTTCTTATCAAAATTAAGATGAAGACTGATAAAAGATATCGTGAACTCCGGTTATATAGTACTGAGCCCACACATGAACCTATAAATAAAGTTACGAGAGAATCGATAAAGGTGAAATTTTCCTTTACGAATGAAATGTGTATTATAATATAAGTTACATTTTATATTATTATTCAAATACTAGAGATGCGCTCACGGCTCCGCCCGCTTGAACTACACAATTATTTATTCATTTGAATGCCTACCGTGTAAGACAATATCTACACATTGAAAACTAAGGTTTCAGTCAATTCAATCACACGCTGTCATCACATTAACAAGACACTCTAGGTGATGCATATGCTACCATCGAAGAAGACGCTATCCGCGGGTTCATTTGTCGGGCAAACGAAGGTTCCGCGATTGATCTAGTGAAACACAACATTAACAACCACCCTCGACGAATATTGACATGGAGGAGAGCGGTTGTCTTATTAAGCGCAATGCCTCTGAATTTGGCGGAAAGTGGGTAATGGAAGTGTCTGAATGGGGATGGAGTGTCTTAGTACCAGGTTTGTAGGTTTCCTCTGTCAAATGTTTTATATACGGGATACAGAGTGAATCTAGATAAATAATAATAATATAAATATACGTATTACATATTTACGTCATACGTCACACGTATACTCGTACGTCAAAGCTTCGTGCCTAATAACTAATGAATGAAAATCAGTAGTCGTTTATTTTTAGGTAAAATAATATTACATTGTATATAAGTACTCTCAATATTTTATCAGAAGCACCCACGCGCGCCAGTATTTGTTAAGTGAAGGTTCAATAGGTAATATTTTTGGAGGCTCTAACATTATCAAATACTATATGAAACTAGTTGTTGCCCGCAACTTTGTCTGCATGGTGCCGGTAGAAATTTCGAAAAATCTTCCTTCTCCTCTACACTTCCTAACCTACTTATATGCCAAATTTTTACTTTCTAGTTCCAGTGGTTTTGTCTATTCGTTGTCTGTTATTCAGTAACTATAAAAAAATGTACACTATAAAAAATAAATATAATTTATAAAAAATGTAAGCTGATAAAATAAATATTCTTGAATTCTTTAAAGTTTTTTTATTTTATGTTGTTCTCTTTACATTGTTGTTAATTGTGAAAGAGTAGTGATTGTATACTATTCTTTCTCAATTAACAACAATATAAAGAAAACAACACAAAATAAATAACATTAAAGAATTCTAGAATATTCCGCTGTATTTAAAACAAATCATCAATACAAAGTTGAAAGTTGGCGAATAATTCACTGAGTGAAAAGTTCCGTAACTGGGGTAATGGCGGCGGGCGGGAGATATGAGAACAACAATAAATACAATTGTTGAGAAAAAATCGTTTACATTAATCTTTTGAAGATTTTAAGTTAGGTTTATTTAGCTTCGCGCTGAGTCCCGCTTATAACAGGGCGCTTTGACTTGTAACCAGAACGATACTGCTATACGTGGCATACCACCAGTATCTTATGGCATGTATGAAATAAACGTCTGGAAAGTTGTTCACGGCCGATAGGGTAATTACCAACTTAAGCGTTATATTTTATTTATGAGCCCGTCATGGCCGAGGGATGGATGTGACTATAACGCGAAGGTTGAGGGTTCTATCTCCAATCGGAGGAATGCATTATTATTTATGTTTATTCTCCACTCGGCACCAAGGCAAAATACCAACGTTGAATTCCGTAAGGCCGATTTGATTTATGTTTTTCAAGTTTTACTTTTAAGCATGTATAAAAATTCTTATAGAAAGGTTAAATTAGATAGGAAATATTTGATGTCAGTAAAAACGTAAAGAACTTGTAGCCGGGTGATTTGAGACTAGGCTAAAGCTCTAAGAATTTAAGCAAAGCATGTATAACACTAAACGAGGATATAGCGAAACTATTTTTAACGACTTTGAAATTTGGGAAGAAGAAGGAACTTGTGGTACAAATAAAGAAAAGGCCAATAGATTTATATTAGGGAAATTTAAAGTTTTCATTTAGGTCACTACTTACAATAAGCTATTTTCCTTAGTATTCGAACTTGTTCTCACTTGAAAAGATAATAACGCAGCTTCAGTACCATTTTACTGGTTTATTTTGTTAGTTTTATATTTCTAAGACAGATAAGAGAGCTTCTCTAGAGTTACATTGTAACAGAACGTATTATAGCTGTATAACTTTACAACTTAAAGAGATTTTTGAGTTAAGATCTTAGTTTATTTAGATAATATATATTTAATTTAATGAGGCCAGTCGTGTCGCAGGTCACACAAAAGTGCGACTGTAAGGTTATGGGTTTGATTCTCACTCGAGGAAATGTAATATTTAATATTTTCTTTTTCTCCTCTAGTAACGAGGAAAAGCAGGTCGTTGAGTTCCGCCACTTAAAACGCAATGTCTTAGAATTTAGCGGAAAGCGAGGAACGGAAGTGTTTTAATGGGAACTGACTGTCTTATTACTAGGTTGCCAGGCTCCCTCGGCCTATGCTGCTACGTGCGAGATATGAGCTTTCTTATTTTGTTTAGTAGACATAACTCATTTATAGGTAGTAACAAAGTCCATCAGGCTGGATAGTCTTTAGATAACTATCGACGGTCCGACTGTCCGATGACCTAGAAACATAGTTAGGTTTTACGTTCGCCGATCACAATTTTATTATCTGACTAAGAAAATTAGTTTTTTTTGTATGAATTTAGTGTACCTACTTGGTAAGATTTTTGTGTTATTTTTTGTTTAATTAACATAAACCATAAATAAAAAAATGTAACTATTTTTAACAGGTAGTATTATCATAACTGCTTCAATACTATAAAAAAAACGATCAAGTGCGAATGTAACGACGAATATAACTATGGGAATTATCCTATAGGTTATGATCACGCGGCAAATAAAGGTGACAAACTTAAGTTTGCGGGCGTGTGCACTCATTTTGTATGAAATGAACTACAAATATAAGTATCTAATGACCTTTTTGGATCACCGATCTTGAGATAGATGGTCTTGAAAGACTTACAGACGGACGACAAAGTTGAGATGTTATAGGGGCTCAATTTTTTCTTTAAAGATACGGAACCATAGCAATTTTTTTTTCTTAAAAAAGTTAAAGCTAAACGACCAAATGGCGAAGCAATATTATATAATAAAGTTTTAATAGAAACTCTCACATCATAATTAAAAAAATATGTAGTTTATCAAGATTGGCCTTACAAATATATTTTATAAATGAATATGTCATAATTTTAAATACTTAAATTGGTTGTGAGTTTACATAGAGAGAAGGACTTGGAGTGCAGGCGGGTGCTAATATTTAACATTTTATTTAAGGCTTAAGCCTGGAGCCCTTTGAGCGTAGTTGGGTAAAGTCCCAGGCACTGCTCTGCGATCGTCTCACTACAATAAGATTGGCAAGTGGGCACTTATGGCTAGCTCAAAGAATATTAAGGAATAATGCCTCTGTAAATGCATCGCTTTTGGATTCTATTTCCATTTGGGGGAGTGATGTCTTCAAAATGTAGATTTTGCCTAAACAGATTGGTGTCATAAATAATTATATATGACACGAATTAGGTTAAGCCAAGCGCAGCGTTGAGCGACACGATTGAATACAAAATGTCTAGAATGCAGTCTGCTACGTGCGTGATAAAGCGTGAAGCTTTATACAACGAGCTTAGTGCAAAACTATTGATGAAACTACTTTGAAAATAAATTATCATGACCAAACAAACTCAGGTAACCTGAAATATTTGAGGAAGATTTTGTAAGAGAAAGTGCTCAAACTTAGGTCGTCTGAAACGTCTAGACCGATTCTTAGATGCTTTCAAAACATGGAGGTTTAACATTTAGGTAGACAACTGGCCACCACTCTTTATCAATCTAATCTACCAATTTTCTATTAACGGCGTTAAATTTTTTTTTTTTTCATTTCCCATTCTAGAAAATGAAATGTATAATATTTTCATTATCTAATTGGTAACGAAGCAAAGCGTTGAGTTTCGCCACTCAAAACCCAATGCCTTGTAGTTCAGCGGTAAATAGAAAACGGAGTGCTTATATATTAGTTTCCCTCTACCTTCCCTAATATGCGGGAAAGAGCTTGAAGGTAAACACTGTACGTACATATACTCGCCATAACTTATGGCGAATATATGTACTATGCCACGTGGTATACTGATGACAATAATACTTAAATACATTTTGCAGTAAAAGCAAAAAGAAAAGACGACGACAATTAATATTTGCAATAACTTTCTTAAATATTAGCAATATTTTTTTTAATATTCTTTTATATGTAATTTACCTATTAAAAGTTTATATTCAGAGAGTTTTATTAGCTTTACACTATATTCCAAATATGGGAGGCAGACGGAACAAAATTTTCTCCCTTTCCCTATTTTCTGCCTTTAAGAACATAGTGTTAAGTCACTTTGCTAGCTATTTTCCACTTAATTTTCGTTGAGGGGTAAAATTCAACGGTACACTTTTAGTAGCCCGAAATGGAAAATTAAAATAAATCGCATCGCATGTCCCTCTACGCGGGATGTAGCGTATAGATGAAATATAAATGTACGAGTACATTACCAAATGCTTAAATTTCCTTAACTTTTGATAATAATCAGAGACACGAGCAAAATAAATAGATACGGAACAGAGTTAGATAAAAAACCGAGAGTCCTTAACCTCGAGCCTGTAGACAGCCTTGGGCGGCGCCGGCGTGTCTCGGCCTGGGGGGGTATGTGTTTGGGTACGTATGGAAGTGCATGGTGTGGGATTTTTTTTCATTTGTACCCTTTGAGGCCGTCGTGGCGCAGCGGCACAAGAGAGTGTCAGCAATGCGACGTGTTGTGGGTTCGATCGCCATTCGAGGAAGTGAAATATTTATATTTCCGTTTCTTCGCTCTGGTGTCGAAGCAAAGCGCGGCGTTGAGTTCTGCCACTCAACAGGTAATCCAGAATTCGGCAGAAAGTGAGAACAGAGTGTCTTAACATTCTGCCTAGCCTGCTGTGTGCGGGATACAGAGTGAAGCTGTTTTTTTTTCCTTTTTTTCCAAATAAAAAAACTACTTATTTAGAAAACGTATAAAAATTTTGAACGTAGCGGGATTTGAACCCGCGCCTCTTGGAAACCATCCAATTTTGTAAACGTTTTTTAAATAAGTGTTTATTTCCTAAGTGTGGAATAACACTTAAAAAGAAAAAATGTAAAAAAAAGTAAAACCCTATCTTCCTGAATATTACTCTAAAACTAAATCAATGTTAAATAATATAGGCTAGTACTAGGTCAATAGTCGACACGACGTCCCGACGCGGTACTTAAGACGTTGAGTTAGTGCTTAAGATAGCCATCTAGACCAGACAGATTCTAGACACTTAAAACAATGTATATTGATTATATTATATTTATTTATGTCGTCGTGGCACAGCGGATGACTGTTAAAGCGAACGATGTGGTGGGTTCGAATCAAAATCGGGCAAGTGGAATATTGTAATTTCCTTATTATGGTAACAAGAGAAAGCGTTAAAATCTGCAACTCAACATACAATATCCCAAAAATCCGACAGATACTGGAGAACGGATTTTGTCAGGGTGGGCAGAGGGAACCTTGGGAGGGAACCACGCTATATGCCGTATGTATCAGGATAGGCAGAGTTAGTCGAACCTGCACTACGAGTGGCTTCTATACGTGGACATATGGACTGGACTGGAAATAAATACAAACATATTTTGCTCTATCAACAATTTATTTATAGTCCCATGCTTTATGTGCATATGCGCGATGATGTTGATCCATTATAGCGTTTTCTGATTGTGCAAATAAAAATACCGTAAAATAATCGTAAAGTTCGCTTCCTCGTAAATACGACGAGACAACAGTTGTGGCGGTGTGGGGCGACTTTATTATTTATCAATGTCCGAAATGCTCGTCTGTAATCATTCCACTTCCACAGCTTATGTTTGCTTTGTACGATAGTAGGTAGCTACGTTAGGTATGAAGAATACGGTGAATACGGTGTTATTGACATCTTTGAACAGCCACCCTGTTCTGTTCTGAATTAGTTAAGAAAATATGCACATTTTTTTACCACTTTCTTAGCATGCGATATAGGGACTTTCACTTTACTCAATTAAACTGAATTTCTTGAGAAGATTGATATAATAATTGTATCAACTGGTAGTCGAACTGCTACCTCGGTCTACGTCAGTCTATCACCACACGTGACCACGGATCACTGCAAGATGTTGCAAATCTGCGAACTCGAGGTAGCCCCCGAAAGTATAATATGTACTAAATATATATGATTTAAGGATTTGAAATGTGTAAAATTCGCTTTTGGCGTCGGCGTGGTGCAGGGGCATAACGGTGCGACTGTGAAACTAAAATAAAAAAATGAAATCTAATCAAAAATGCGCCTATTGAGTTTATTGCTCGTCTTGTCTTAGCAGAACTGTCTCCTACTATCTTCTGTATACTATCTTCGATGGTAGATTCCTGTCCTGTCCTGTAAGACTGACACTACTAACATTATTATGTATTATTACGATTTGTAAGTGTTTATAATGCCCCAATTAAATTAAGAATACTTTGATTTTGAGTGACAAAATAGTGAGACAAGTAGTAGTACAAAACCGTACACAGTGCGTGATCAAAAAGCCTTATTTCATTAAGAACTGTTGCACACTTGACTAAGTTACAAGGGGTGCTGATGTTAAAGCACCAATCTATTTAGTATCAAACGACTTTCTTTAAGGCTTCATGTAATAAGATCTTAGTGATCGAGTGTGAAAACCGTAAGGTACCTACTATTGACTATTATATACCTCATGGCACAGTGGCAGCTACTAGCGGGGATGAATAAGATGTCTCCCGCTTCTCATTTCATTTGTGTTTTTGTAGGTATTTAGTAGTCGATTGCTGTCAATTTTTAAAGAGCCCGATTCTGCGATTTCACACTCTCCCGGTCTGTGTGTTAAGCGTGATTATTTGACTGACCGAGTCATACCAGTGACTCAGAATGATGATGATAATGATAATATTTCGACATGTATGGCGTCGGATTCTGCGCTGACTTTAGGTAAAACAATGTTTGTGCTAAGAAATACCATTAAAGCATTATGATAATTATTATAATGTGAGATATACGTAGAAGATTTGACGTTGTTCATATGTAATTTTTTTTAATGCTGTTATAAGTTAAGTACGCAGAGGCCGTAGCGCTCTGACTACCCTCGTGAAGCTAATGTAACGTAAAGCATGAATAAATTTTACCATCTATATGAACAAAAAATTGAAGTAACTCTCATCGTTCGTTCTCATTTTGTTCTCTTCTCTTGCTGTACCTCACTAGAGCTACGATGACCTCAAAAAGCGTGCAATCTAATAATCAAAGTACACTAAGTATAGATATAGAACCATACAGAATGTTCCATAATTGGGCGACGTACGACCGTAACCGACAACTACCAATACTCGAGGAATGCTCCGAAATGCTTTACATACATCATTATGTAGGAGATAGAATATCAAGTGTTAGATAATATATGAAACTATGCTAACGTGCATATATTTGTCACGTAAGGCCTCCAAAATTCGGTGAAAAGTGGGAAATGGACGTGTCTTAATGGAAACTGAGCGTCATCACACTCAGTTCCCAGGTTCCCTCTGTCTACTCTGCTATGTGCGGGATACAGTTTAAACTTAAATAAATAGTATAAATATTTACCTTAAATTTATTTTCTTAGTCATTTCCGTCCCCACTTTCCGCATAAATGTCGAGGCATTGCGTGTTTAGTGGCGGAAATCTACGCCGCACTTTGTGTGTGGGAATCGAACCCACAATCGTCGCGTTTACAGCTTCACACGCGCCTTATTAGCCCCTGCGCCACGAACTCATAAGTATTAAAGAAAATGCAATAATATAATCTGTACATATAAATTTCTTCTGTTATGATTAAACAAACTACGCACAATAAAAACTACGCGGTTTAGAACTATGAAATTCACATGTTGCTTCCTCGGAGAGTGTAGGAGGGCAGTGACAAAGGATTCCCTGAAATTCCAAATTGAACGAGTAAAACTAAACTTTGTATATTAGTGTCGTTACTTAATTTCCTCGCTCTAGTAACGACGCAAAGCGCGGCGTTCAGTTCCGCCACTCAATGCCTCCAGAATGTGTGGAAAGTGGAGAACGGAGTGTCTTAACACTACGTCTCCTCCATACCATAAAAGGCGTGAAACACTTTTTTACAAGGAAATATAAAGATAAAAATTAATAAATCATACACCACTCAACGCGCTGTATTATGCCAAATCGGCCAACGCGTTTTAAGTTTTTGGGGTAAAAATAAACGTACACCACGGTGGGGTATTCTGCTAAGTTGATACTGTGCCAAAACAGGGGGCGCCGCTATCGTTTTATAAGGAGCGCTTTAGGGATGGTGAGCGACCAATTTTCATATTTGACTTAACTATTGCTTAAAAGTGGCTTGTGTATTTTAAATTCTGTTTATCTACTGTACTCGTATATATATACTCGTAAAACTCTCCCGTTACTGAGTGAGACCGAGAGACGACGAAACAACAGACAAGTTAGCATATAGGTAGTAGGTATGTAGATTAGGAGTGATGGTTCTCGTACCCGTTAACATTTCAAGACATCCTCACTCGTTTGTAAGTCCAGTTGTTTTGTCCGTGCGTTGTCTTTTATGTTATAAAAGTTAAGTCAATTTATTAAGATGGTTTTTTGATTATATAAAAGTATTTATTTTGTGTTTATACTTTAATCTTTTTCACGGAAGAGCGTTATATCATTCTATCTTCACTTGTTGTTGTTCTTTCCGATTTTTTCAGCTAAATTTTACATCTTATGGTGGTACATAACACAGAATTTTTATCTTACAAAATCAGGCATATATTTGTTTTATTTAGCTGAACACTTTGCCCCGCATTCAGCCAGGTAAGCAGAAAGAACCTCGTGTCAAGTCATTCCGTTCTCTATTTTCCGCAGTCAAGAGGGGGAGCCGAACGTCCTTAATGCTAACCAAAGCAGGAAACAAAAATGATTCTGTCTCCTGAGTGAAGATTGCGATCGCGTTTGCAATCTAAAATGCTACGCGATGATTGCCTAAATTTCCATATTAATATCGTCGTACACAATTCTTAAGGTATATAAGGTAATCTATATATATAAAAGGACTTGTCCTCACTGACTGAGGTAAGACGCACGCACAGCCTTAACCGCTGTGCGTAGAAACGTTAAATTTGGACAAAAGTTTACTTTCGTAATCTGGACATCCACTAAGAAGGGATTTTGTAAAATTTTAACCCTAAAGGGGTGAAATAGGGGTTCAAAGTTTGTATGGAAAAAAAATTAAATCGGCACCGATTTTTACAAAATTTGAAGTTTAGATTTTTAGAAGTATTTAATTGAACACGTGTTTCACGGTTTTTTAGAATTTACCCCCTAAGGGTGCCAATAAGGGGTTGAAAGTTTGTATGGAAAAATCTTTAAATCGCCACCGATTTTTATAAAATTTGAAATTTAGACTCTTCAAAATACATCATTGAACACATGTTTCGGGGTTTCTTAGAATTCATCCCTAAGGGTGTAAATAAGTAAGCGAAGCTGCGAGCGCCCACTAGTATTTAATATAATAAGGTATGTCGTAGTCTACAGCACCATACACTCAGTGTATACATCGAGTGTATCTGTATGAACTGTGTCGCATCTAGCTGATTCGTGAACAAGTTGTGTCCGAGTGTCTAGTGTAGTTGAAAAGATTTCTAACATCTTTGACAATCACCTGATTGCATGTCAACCGTTAGGACACAATTTCAATACACTTACAAGCAGACACTAATAAAACTCTGACACAAATAAAAATGTGTCAAAAAATATATTTATACTTTTTATATTTTTTTTATAATGTTAATTATTTTTTTTATTAAGATATAAAATTTTTTTTTTCGGTCTTGAGGTTAATGCTGTTAGCCCTATTAGCCTTTACAGCGACACCGGGTGGGGAGGGAACAGGGTACTCTGTCCCTGAGAATATGCAGGCACTGTGCCTGTGGGCTGCCTGTGGGAGATCACCAGCCCTGGACTTGGTGCGTTATGTATGCAATTGTGCAGTAAACCGTACTTCGTCTTTATGTAGGTTTATACCCATTGAAGGTAACGTCGGTTTTCTATTCTGTTGATTACTTACTTAAAATGTTGTTTGTCTGTCCGTCTTTATTGCATATCTATACATAATATTATAAATAAAAAATAAATAAATAAAGCTGTAGCGTTTTGTTCGTTTGAATACCCAAATGTCAGGATGTACTGGTTTGAATAGAAAACATATTTTTATGTTGGATATTTCATTTACTGAGGAACGCTATAGCTAAATAGAGCCCAACGAGCTTTGTAAAATTTAAATAGGTTCCAACTTTGAGTCTTAATAAAGTAATAACTCAATTAATCCTAATAAACTATTCGGTTAATTTTTATTTACGCTGTATCCTGCATGTAGACAGAGGGACCTAGTGTTAAGACACTCCGCTCTCCACTTTCCGCCAAGTTCTGTGAGCCATGTTGAGTGGCGGAACTCAACGCCGCGCTTTAGTTCCACACCAAAACATGAAATAATTTCATTTTCTTGAGTGGGGATTGAACCAGTCGTGTTTACAGTCAGTCAGTCACGTATACACTCTGCTTGCTTGTGCACCTGCGCCACGACAGGCCTCATGGTTTTTTATGCAGTCAAATTTCTTGGTTATTAATAATTATTTTTTATAAAATTTAAATATTAATATACAATTATTATAAAGAAAAATGTTATATTGTAATTTATTTGGTAAAAAATGTAAAAAATAAACTTACGGCGTAAAAAATAAGTCTTCAAATTATTCTTTTTTTTTTCTATATACAGTGGCTTGGTCTGTTTTTGGATATTTCTTAAAAAATCTGTAACAAAAGAAAAAAACCAAATTAAATATTTATGACGCAAATAAAATCATGATGGTGCAATAAAAGGTTTGGATATGACAATAAGCACGGTTGTAGATACAAATTTCGCGTTTTGTCTTCTTACCAAAGCGAGGGGATGACAATAATTCATTACCCCTAGTGAGGAACGAACCCACAACCGTCGTATTTACAGTCAGATAGACGACGGCCTAAACATGTATTTTGTATTTCTAAATTCGGGAACCGTGGTAGTATTATATTAATAAATATATACCTAGCCTTTGATACCAGAACTAAATAAAACGAGTATAAAAAGAACATATTCTTTAGATAGTGAAAATTTTAATTTATATAATGGAGGTTACAATACGCGGCCACATTTAGGAGATTTAGGAGTCACTTTAATTGGCGACGAGCTATAAATGGTGGCTTATCTAAATTTATAACGGTTTGAAGTGATATATTTCTTGGTATGTTTGTATTGAGGCCCTTATGGCTACGATTATTTACGCGACGATTGTGGGTTCAATTCACTCTCCAGCTATTGAATTATTTTAATTTCCTTGCTCCGGTAAGTAAAGAAATCGCGACGTTGAGTTCCGTCAATCAACACGTAATGTCTCGGGAACTGAGTAGAAAGTGAGAAACGAAATGTTTAAGACATTAGGTTCCCTAAAAGAATATAGAAAAATAAAGATATGAATAAGCCAGTCGTGATGAAGGGGCACAAAGTGTTACTATAAACGCGACTGCTTGTGGGTTCGATCTCCACTCATACTGTTTGCGTATTTAAATTTATATTTCCACTTCTTAATCGTGCAATAAAATAAAACAGAAAAGAAAATTAAATAATTTGACATTTCGATAAACATTTTCTCTTAAACAATTTAATTTTGTTTCACAAATTTAACTACATAAATTAGATCTAAAGAAATAAATGAAAATGTTATTTAATTTATTTTGGAAACAAAAAGATTCCTTCAAGGCATTCTTCTAAAATACATTTAATTAAAATGTTGCTCTTAAAAGTAAAGGCCGCCGTGGTGTAACGGGATAGCGTATGACTGTAAACGTGATGATTGTGGGTTCGATACCCACTCGATGAAATAATTATATTTATTTTCATTTCCTTACTCTAATAACAAGATAAATCGAGGCGTTAAATTCCACGAATCAATGCGTTATATCAATAAAAGCGTGGAGCAGAACATGGAGAACGCTAGGTTCCCTCTGCTACCCTGCTATATCCGCTATGCTGTGTCCCAAACACAGGATGAAGCTGAAAAAGGAAACATTTATTATTAAATCTCATTAAGTAAAGCAGGTAATCATTGTAAAAATTTTAAAAGGAACATCACGTAACTATGTATGCTATCACTATGTTCTTGAAATGTTTTCCAATTACTCAGACAATTTATGTCTTAGGAAATGTGATCGTTTTATAACAGTATAAAGATATATTATACTAAAAGTCGCTAAAAAACCATTTCACTACAACTGTACACTGTAAAGGCAATGTTAATAAGTAAAACTTATTATTCTATCTATATGAAATGATGGATAGGAAAAAAACAGTTTCACGCTTTTCCCCTCATAGCAGGATAGGCAGAAGGAGCCCAATATTTAAACACTCCGATTCCCACGCACTGCCCAATTTTCAAGACATTGCGTATTGAGTGGCGGAACTCAACGCGTTTTGTTTACCAGAGCAGGGCAGTAAATAATATATTATAATTATTACCCTGAGAGGTAATAGAACCCACTGTTATTTAGCTTACTTCCACACGCCTTACCATTCCACCACGACAGCCTTTAAGCACATATAAATGATACCATTGTGTTATTGTGTAAAAAAGCATAATTATAATATTATATATTTAATAATAATATATATAATTAATAATAATAATAATAATATATATTATTATATATATTAATAATAATATATATAATTTATAATATTATATATTTCTATTGAAAATATTTATTGGTTATTTACAATTATTGATTTTTACCAGCGCTTCAACAGATATAGCTTTCCAGGTGGTAACTTTGAATTCTTTCATCGACTCAAATTTAGTGGCAAAAGTCAATTTGAATATTTAGAATTTAGGGCATGGGTGTCGATGATGTTGGAAGAGGTGAAAGAGGCATGCTATGGTATGGTAGGTATGCTATGCTATCTCTATAAAGTGTTATGTTGAATCGGTACTGAATAAACTTATACTGTTTACGTATTAATTTATTCAATATCGATTTTTTGATACCGTTTATTCAGAGATAAGTTTCATCGGAACGGTTACAAAACATTAGACCAGCTTGCTACCTAGCTTACCTCAAGGCGGCGGATCTTAGCAATTGGATGTCTATAGATGATAATTATGTCTTATATATCCTGTTTATAGTGTTTAGTTAAAATATGTGCATAAAAAGGGATACATTAAAAAAAGAAACGGACTGTATCTTGAGGCCCACCTAGCCTTTCACTATCAATTGTATAAAAAGTCGGAATTACATATTACAGAGATAAAAAAAACCCAATTACCATCATAGAATCGAATAAAAGCTTCCAAATAATTTGAGTTGAGCCAAACATCCCTATTTAGTGCCCCTAAGACGTCCTAGAGGTGACCTGGGTGACATTGCCCGATACAAACAGACAACTTTGATGAAATATACAATTTTAGCGGTTCATTTTATTTCGATGTCATAGGGAGGGCGCAGCGGCAAAGCGTTTGACTGTTAACGCGACGGTTGTGGGTTCGATTTACAATCGGAGGAATGAATTTTATTTCCTCGCTATGTTAACAAAATAAAGTGTAGCAATGGGAACCTCCCCATGCGATGTAATGACGACGTGCGTGGGGAACGGAGTGTCTACTTCACTTTGCCTACCCTACAAAATATTTTGTAAAAATGATATCTAAATGGGCACACATTTAGTAAGCAGGATTGTTAGATAAACCACTCAGACCCTCTGACAACATTCATTCTATCTAGTTTCTCATTGTAAGTCTTGTAAATATAAACTATTTAATTATAATGTCTGTAAATGGGAATCGCACCTGCGGCCAATGAGTCTCAGTTAAACACTCTTTACTTTGCCACATCGTCCATATAGATAGAATAACGTATTATTTAAAATTGAGTAATAAAGGAAGCTATATCATGAAATTAATCTTATAACTTTTCATAGTTTCAAAGGTAATTTCTAGATTTCATAGATTTCTAAAATTATATAAGTTTCAACAAGACTTCCTCGAACAACTATATAGTTGAATAGGTGATGTGATATCTTTCTATCATGACCTCATTTGTGGGGTATATTTTTTATTTGAATTTGTATTATTAAACTTATCATCGTCCGCAAATTCGTTGCATGGAGTTTAAAAAGTAAAAAGAAAAACATTATTTTCACTAGTTTTTTTTAGCTACACGTTGAATTCCACATAAAACAAGGTAGAGAGACAAAACCTGAGAACCTAGTGTTAATCCACTCCGTTCCCATTAAGACACTTAGATGTTGATACACTTATATGATGTCTGAATAGATCCACCAAGTCCTTAGATCCACGAATGAATGTAACGTAACGTGTAATCTATCAATTATTAAAATGTATTCACATCACCACGTCTTCAAAACTCAATATCAACTTCTGTCAATTATACTCTGTGATGAAAACTATCCTATAAGTTGCTTTAGACTTTGAACTATTACCATGTCAAAATCCATTTACTTCTATCCAGTAGTTATCGGTATTTTAAGTAATTTATTATTTCGGTTTTTAATTTTTTTTTTAAGAAATTATTATGAAAACCTCCAGAGTCTATATTTTCACCATACAAAATATCATCTTTTTCTGTCCAGTAGGTTTTGCGTGATTTGCCAACAAGTGAGCATAAGCTCACTAACCAGGCGAGCTAGGCTAACTATTTTTTTTGTGTTACTGGTTATCATTTTAGAGGCGCGTGAGGTAATTCATTCATAGCTTTATAATTACTTAAACATTGTTGCAAACGAACACGCGATATTCCACTTCCTAGAGCTCTATCCTTTAAAAATTAACTAGTAGGTAGCTAGTTTTTTAAGCTTCACGCTCCGTACAAAGCAATAGCACAATAGCCAGAGAGAACCCGGGAAACTAGTGTTATTACACTCCATTCCCATTAGACTCCTCCGTTTCCAACTTTCCGTCGAATTCTTGAGACATGACGTGTTGAGTGGCGGAATTCAAGCCGCGCTCTGCCTTGGAACGGAAGTGTCTTAGAACGGAAGTGTCTTTAAGCTTGGTTCTCAGATTCCTTTCCCCTGCGTGCTACATGCGGGATACAACGTGAAGCTAAAACGAAGAATGTTAATAATACAAACATATATTTTAATACTACGCCAAGTGTGATTTGAGCCCCATCAAAGCCATCGCGTTCACCGATTTTGTTTAATTTCATCAAATAGCAGGAAATACGCTTTTTCCCAGTAAGTCGTTATAGTTCAAATGTTTTCCATGTAAGATAAGATATAAAATAGCGTGCAATACAAAAAACCACCCCTGAAGGTAAGTTGAGGGTAGCTTGATATATTGCAAGCCCCGAAAGGTTAAATGTAAATATTTTATATTACTTCACATTTGAATCGTTTTGTGTTGGGGGATCTTGTTATTATTGCTCATTAATTGGAACGTCGTAGCGCAGCGACGCAGTGTCTGATTGTAAGCGCGACGAGTGGGGACTCCATTCCCACTCGTGGGAATGAATTATTATTTATGAATATTTTTATTTCTTCGTTCTGATAACAAGGCAAAGCGTGGCGTTAAGTTCTACCACTCAACAAGCAATGCGTCGAAAATTAATAGGAAAGTTGGAAACGCACTATCTTAACACTAGGTTCTCTCTGCCTACCCTGCAACATGTGGGATACAGCGTGAAGCTGAAAATATATTATATAGTAGAGGCGGTTGAAGCGCAGGCACATAACGCGGCGTTCCGCTACTCAACATACAATGACTTAAAAATTGGCGGAAAGTAGGAAACGGAGTAAAAAAAAGTATTTTAAATAAAAAAGAAACTAAATGAGGCCGTCGTCCCGCAGGAGGGATAATGTCTAACTGTATGATTATATTATTTTTGTTTAATTTTCCTCCTCTGGTTGACAATTTGAGTGGCGTTAAATTCCGCCAGGCAACATGCGACGTATCAAAAACTTCCGCTTATGTCCTCAACACTTCCGCTTCTTCCATGCGAAATAAAAAAATATTACTTAAAAATTAAAGGTATGTTTTTACAAATCTCACTACAGCACTAACGAACCAAATATAAATGAAGCAAAATCTAAAGTTTCATTTGGAATATATGTATCTGGCAGACTATTGTAAGTATCAAATAAATATAGAGATTATAAGATACGCAACAAAAGAAAACTAAATTATATACAAGTACAGTCCGAGATAAAGCGCTGGTGCCAAAACACTCAGCCAATGTAATGACCGTAAAATAATTATGAAATAATAACTAATTTTATATTTGTATTTTTATTACATGACTTCATAGATCTTGGAGCCAAATTTTCCTTCAAATTGTAGAGAGTCTAATGGAGCTGATGATATAGCAGGGCAGGCAGAGGGAACCTAGTGTTAAGACATTAAGTTCTCCATTTGGCGACAAATTTTCAAAACGTTAAGTCTTGAGTGGCGGAATTCAACGCCACGCTTTGCTTTTTTACCGAAACGAAATGAAACCATTCCTTAGAGTGGGACATTAGACGTCGTCAGTCATTCGAATTTTACCCACCACGACTTCAGCGAATAAGATAGCAACGTGGCTGCGGTCACATCGGCAACGTAAGCCAGTTGTGTTCGTTTGGATACAATTATCGGTTGTTCGAATATGAATGAGAAAAATGTTATTGTGTTTGTTTATTTCACCTATATTGATTACAAAAAGTGGCGGCCTCGGTCTTTCTCTACAATTCAACGTTCCCAGCATATTAACGATGAGGAACTTGGAGTGCTCCCCGGGTCTTGTGACGCAAGTGTAGATTTAAAGTGTCGCTGCTCAGGCAGATTTTAGGAGTATTTTTCTCTATTTAGGTAGATATTTCGGTTAGCCAAATTTTCACAAAAAATCGTAAAATAAGCAAAATGATCGACATCCCGAACTGCTCTAAATATCCCTTCAACTACAGACTACATTAAATAAATATAACATTTCAAAAAGTAATCAAAACTAGTAACAAAGTTATGCGAGTCGGGGCCGATGTAAAACAATCGTAATTTCCACTCGTTAAGTTCACGCATGTAACAACACTTGCGTAAGTGTATGATAGTATGTGATTTATTCTGATTTTACGCGTTATTCTGCACATAGCGAGATAGGCGGAGGGAACTGAGTGTAAAGACACGTGGGGAACGCCCCACCCACCACCAAATTATTGAGATATGGTGAGTGGCGCAACTCTATGCCGCGATTTTATTGTTCCCAGAACGGAGAAATGAAAATAATCCCAATAAGTCCCACTATGGGATCCAACCCACAACCGTTACGTTTAGACGCTGTGCTACGTCACGATGGGATCAATTCAAGTCCTTATTATCACGCATATTCAAGAAAATGCAGTGAAATGCACTCTGTAACTTTATGTTGTTCAAATATAGGTATATGGTGATATAAATACAGTATGAGATTAATAGAATGGCTTATGAAACATATATGGAAAAAACACAGCGTCTGACTATAAACACGACGACTGTGAGTCCCCGGTCCGATTCCCACTTGGAAAAACTAATTATTTTCATTTCCTCACTCTGGTAACAAGACAATAGAGCAGCGTTGAGATCTGTCACTCAACGTGCAAATCTCTAAAATTAGGCGTTGCGTGAGGTATAGAGTGGCGTAACACTAAGTTCCCTTAGTCTATCCTGCCATATTCGGGATACAGCATAAAATTAAAAAAATATTGCCAAATTAAAAAAAAAGTAGTGGATATCGTAAATGTTTCCTATCCCCAAATTAAGGGTCTGTCCGGAAGGATGACAATTGGCCTTAAAAAAAAGATTAACGACAAAGTGAACAGGGGGATTGTTAATTGTTACTCTATGGCCTTTGCATGTGCTCTTCTCTACTCTACTCTTGTGCAATAAATATAAAGTGAGTAAAGTAAAGTAAGAATAAACATTAACTACATCTATGTACTAAGAATGAGAAACATGACCCACCGCACAAATTGTATGGAAAATGGGGGAAGAAGTGCCTTAACACTAGACTCACTCTGCTCACAGTCGGTAGCTATATTTAAAATTGAATTTTCAAATTAACCCAACATTATTAAGTTTTATCCATGAGATAAAGTTGACCTATGAAACTTATACAATGTATTTTATTATTTTATTTTGCCTTCTTGTTGATTGATGAACTTAATAAAGCTATGTTAAGATATAATAATGATTGATTATATAAAGTAATAGCCAATCACGTTTTAAAGCTTGTTTTAAAGCTTTATAATAAGCTAGTGAATTAATAGTAATAATTATTATCATATTCGGCAATGTCGTAACGGTGTTGGAACTTAAAAATCTGATGTTTAATGGCTGTAGGTTCAATTCTTGTTAGAAAACATTATAATACAAGTTTTTCTCTAAGGCTTTGCCTTTATTGTCATTATGGCTGTGTCTGCGATCAGAGTTACTTTCCCACTCATCCTAATTATTAACGTGATTTAGAACTATAGTGGTAATTCTATTGGAACCATTAATAACTGAGATTTGCGCATTCAATCAAATAAATTATTATTATATCAAAATTAGATATAATTTAGCGTTAAACTTCGCCAGTCAACTTTGTTTGTAACGTAACTAAATAATGGCAATACATATAACGAGTATATGAATCATAGATACGAAGAATTACCTTTTTTAGCTTCACGCAGTATACCACACATAGCAGGGTAGGTAGAGTGCTGGGAACCTAGTGTTAAGACACTCCGTTGCTACTAAGACACTTCCGTTGAACTCAAACTCAAGGCCAAAAGAAGAGTTTTTTATTCGATAGAAGAGTTTTTTTGTTCAATATTATCAAAAATAAAAATATATATATATATATATTTCTTTAAAATTTCAGAATCATACGAAACACTATTTTTTTGAAATAGAAGTCTCGTCTGTTTTAGATAACTCTCTAATATTATAAAATACATAGAAAGCTATTTGTGTCTTTATAAACGTAGACGCCATAACAATAAATTGAACATTTCATTTATAGAGAAATCTAAGTATTTCGATTTGGAAGACGTCTGCCTTAAAATATAAAGATTAAATATATGTGTATGTATTTGAGGTCATCTTGGCGCAGTGGAATAGCGTCTGAGTATAAACGTGCAAGTTTTTGATTCAATCCACGGTCGAAGGAATAATTATATACTTTTTCTTCACGCTGTATGCCGCACGTAGCAAGGTAGACAAAGGGAACTTGGGAACATAATTTTAAGACACTTCGTTCCCATTAAGACAAATCCGTTGCGCATTTCCCGCTGAATACAGGAGGCATTGCGTATTGAGTGGCCGAGCTCAACGCCGCGCTTTGCCTCATTACCAGAGCGAGGAAATGGAAATATTAAGTCTTTCATTTCCTCGCGTGGAAATCCAACCCATACCCTGTCGCGTTTGCAGTCACACTCTTGTGTTCCTGCGCCATGACTGGCATCAAAATTTAAACTCAGCCTTTCAACCACAAATCAATGAAATTAATGTTAATTATTTATTATAAGATTGGTTTGCATCTAGTTAACTTAGAAAGTTGAAATTAACTAAGTATGGTCCTAGGAGAGTGTAGGAGCACTTAAAGAGGATTTCTCAAAATTTATTAAATTGATCCAACTTTAAATGTATATACGGGTAAGTAATTAAAATAATATATGCATAAATACGAATTTTAAATGACATATATTTCCTTTAAAGTTTTTGTTACTTTTAAACCTTACGATAAATAAAAAAGCTTACAAATTAAAAGACAACAGTCCTTCTATCTCTATATATAAGTATAAGTACAATTGTTACTTCTGAACCCAAGGGTGGACTCTATCAACACTAACCACGCCAGACATATGTCAAATCAAATTGATCGATTCGTTCTCTACCAGCATCGATGTCTACAAAATAAAATGAAAATCATCAAGAATAATACAGATTTTTACTTAAACATGGTGGGTATAAAAGTTCCCATATAATATAGAGTTATATGAAATGTAGATTTATACCTAAATCACAAAATGTAACTAAATTTCCAATTTCAAAGTTCAAAATGAACTCTGTTACAGCAGAAAACCAAACCACCTAACAAATGAACATAACAAATGTCGTTATAATTAGACCATGTGACTTTCATGCCTTCAAAAACAAGGTGTCAGTGGCTCGCCGGCCGCGGGCCGCGGGCAGCGGGAGGAGGGGGAGGGGGAGAGGGGGTGGAACGCAAATGATACGACGACGCCGCATCGATCGTCATGTGCCCTCCACCCGCGGCCCCCCACACCACCGCCTTACACGCACACAGCCTCATCTAATGTGTTCTGCCAAATGATCCGTTTGGAATATTAAGTCGTCTGTGTAGTTCAAAACTGATAGTCATCTCTGATAGAGTCTAAAAATCTAATTGTAGACCCATTTAAATAATAACTCTTGTCTATTTTTCTTTTCATTCTATTTCCCTAAAAGTAATCGGAACGTATACTCAAATGCCTGATATAATGTAAAGATAACATAATATTTATGACAGCTGTGCAGAAAATAGCGGAAGAAGGCGTTCGACCCCGCCAGGGGAGGCTAATTGTCCCACGTGGCAACAATTATTTACTCTAACTGATACACGTGTGCAACGCGCCCTTCAAACCCTACTCATACGTCAAGTAACACAATACCACGTTACACACACGTCTAGACCCACGGTAAGCGTATCCATCTGTCTGCGGAACAGTCAAGCGAGTGGCGGAGCACTGCAGAACAGCTAACTAAAAATGAAGAAATAAGATAGTAAATTTACAGTCGGGTTTAATGTTTCTACTTTCATCCCCGCATTTGAAAAGCAACTCTATTACGACATGCACACGTACCAAAACGCATCACGCTACACACAGCGATATAAGCACGACAGGCGCGACGGTAGAGTCTATGTGATTCTGTTAAATGGTTATATAGATTTTAAGAGTAATACTTACATGTAAATGTCAATGTAATGATGTATAGAGAATTAATATTCTAATAACCTAAAAGAATAAAAAATTGTAACGTGCAGATATGAAAAAATACCTTGCATTGCATTCATACATAAATATCCTTTAATGTAAATAGTATCTTTAGCAATTATATTGAAATTATATCGAAAATAATATTATAAATAAATAATGTAAATAGTAAAACAAACGTCGCCTGCGTGCTACTATCGAGTCTCTGAAGTCTACTTATTCTACAAAAGCATTGCCTGGCTGTAAGTAAATGTAAAAGTAGCATTCGTGCAGTCCAACGACGACACCCCAAATCTAGGGCACGTGATTTGCAGACGCAGTCTGCAAAATATCAACTCACATTAGCCACAAACGGGAACAGTCCTAAAGAGTCTCTACCAGGTGGTAGAGTATCACAATCAACAGAAACAAGCTGGTTTTCGGTAACAAGTGTACGTTGTTCGCGAATTGTAAAACCGCGGAGTCTTCATTTGTACGCTATGGCATAAGGCGTGCGTCCGGCGCGGCTGCCACGGGTAGACTGAGGCGCCGCGTTGCTTCACCCCCTTTCGCACCCCTCGGCTGCATCTTAAAGGCAGGCTGATAATCGGGAGAAAATACAACAGAGTTGCAATTGGAACGCCGCATACTGCTCGTTTTTGGCCATGAGTCAGTCGGTAATTGCGTGCCTTCATTCGACGGTTCCTTGAACTGAATGCAAGGGATCCTTTGGAGAAGAATTTTTAGGCGTGACCGAATCATATTTTAGAGGATGACTATGAATATATATGTTTCATTTTGATGTAAATTATGATGGCTTCAAGACGAGACGGGTTATTGTGTCAGCGTCTGGTCTGATTTAGCGTACATTACAAACAGAACGTTTTTATCTATCACGACTGCCAGGGTTACATTATTGCTAAATGGAATATCGATAGGTCTTAGCTGCCTGTGGTGATCTATTGCAAATTAAACAAGTCTAACGTTTTCTAAACAATGAAACATATTCAGAATAATTTTAATATTTTTAAAATAATAATCTCATTTGGAATAGATAAACAAAATAAAAAGAAATAGGAAAAAATATAAAGAAATAGGAAATGTTATGATAAGTAAATATATATTGTAAAATAATATACTTTAACTTAAGGTTTCTATTATTGTTATGATTTTTTAAATGTTAATGGAAGAGCGGAATCTCCTAGCACAGGCAATAACCTGCTTAAAAGGAGGCTCCAATCACTAGTGGATTTTGTAAGAAACTTGCTTAATAAACTATTTATTATTATTATTATTTTTATATATTTTTTCTCGACACATAATTTCAGTAAATATGAATCCCACGAGCTTCAAGCCAAGTGTGGTCCATTTCCTGGAATTGGTTGGGAAGTAATGTCTTCCTGTAAATGCGACAAGTATTAAACATTTATATTTGGGTATTTTAAAATAAAATTGTCGTGAAGTTTTTTACAGTACACGGTGTTGTCAGTCTCTAAACGGGTAATGTAAAAATATGTGCCCATGATAAATAAGTTCATTTCTTCTGAGACTAAAACAATTGAATGAAGTGGTATATTTCGGAAGTATGTTCAGCTCTACTGAGATATCTAAGATACGAGATGGGTGTGCAAAGGCGTATTGCTGCTGGTAGCAGAACGTCAGCACAGCTGCGCGTTTGGCCGTACAAAATGTAGTGTTGGTACAGACGTTATTATACGGCAGTTAAACGTGGGTATTGCAGAAGATGAATGATGCGATCTCTTCTTAGCTGATCATGATAGCTTAGCTGATCGAATTCACAATGAAGAGATAGACAGAATGGCAGGTACTAGCGAGGATGTGTGAAGATGTGAATGAGTGATGAAAGAATGGCAAAAAAGATTTATGGTGGAAAATTGAGTGTTAAGAGAGGTAAGGGAGACCTTCGAAAACAAAATATCAAAGATACTGGAGGAAGGTCACGTAAAAAGCATGACGACCCCCTGGAGGGCATGCGAAGGTTGATTTACAGAGGATGAGGCGACAGAGACCGTAGCGTTAGGCGCTCCATTCTCTCTGACTACCTCGCTAGGGATAAAGCATGAAACTAAGTTAAGTTAAGTATAAAAGCAATAGTGATTGAAATAGCGTAATTACTTCTGAAACGGTCCAAAATATATTAAATATATAATTTATAAAGTTAGTTCCAGCTACTTGCGTACTTAGTTCCAGCTGTGCATTGTCTGTGAGCCATTCACTAACAGAAAAAATCATATAAACCGTCAAAAGGCATCTGTTCCAATTTTTGAACCAAATATTTTCTATCATTAATATGAAGTAACTCTTTATAAATGATTAAATGGTTATATTTTTCATAGTAATTAGATATTAAATTTGATTTATTGGCCTTTCGACGATTGCGTGAGAATATTTGCTAAGTTAGTGATTTCGTTACACGCTACAGCGCTACGCTGCAGCGTAGCTAGCGTTGTAGCGCCGTAGCACGCCTATGTGACGTAGCTCTACGTTAGGGCCAAGTTTATTATAATAAGGGCATTGTAATCTAATGTTTACCATTTAAAAAATTCAGTAGTTATTAAATCACGATAATATAGCCATAATTAAAGTAGATATTAGTTAGAGATAAAGTTATTATTATATCACGCATATAGTAGGGTAAACAACGAAGACCTGAGAACCTAGTGTTAAGACACTCCATTTCCATTAAAACACATTCGGCTTAATTCTAGAGGCATTGCGGGAGACAAATCACGTTCCCAGAACCACAAAAATAAAGAAAATATATTTTTATTTCAAAATATGAATTACTTTAAATCTAAAGCCTTAATTTTAGTCTGAGTAATTCTTAATCTAAGCACTTATCTAAGGCCAATTGTTGTGCAGAGGCGCAAGCGACAGATTGTGAGTTCGATTCCCAGCCGAGAAATAAAATAAAAATAACAAAAAAATCAGCTTTACGCTGTATCCCAAATATAACAGGGTAGGTAGAGGGAACCTGGGAACCTAATTTTAATAAATCTTTGCTTGTATATTAACATTCTGCATACAAAAAAATAATATAATGTTCTCTAAGTCTTACGCAATAACGCGCAGCAAAGCTACTTACTTATACAGTTTTTTATCCTCCAAGTTCCACAATTGTCCAATCCCGGATAATTACTTGCCACAATATATCTTAATATCTAAATTGAACGCACTAAAGGCTATATAAAATGCAATTATTATAGCAAAAACTGGGCGCTAGTGCCCGTCTTTTTTTTGGTTTAAATTTTTATCAGATTAATTTGAAAATCTAAATTGCTTTAGGAAACAAGTGAAAATAAATTCTATTAGGTTTTAATAAGGTTCTTACTAGGGTATTGTGTGTTGGTATTACTCATTTGAAGGACGGCGCGTTACATTACGTTTCCAGCATCTAGGAAAGACGACACGTACATTTATGTAGAAAATATTGCACTTTTCAATATATATTTTTTTTATATTCACGCCGTATTTCGCATGGTAGACAGAGGGAAACTGGAAATTTAGTGTTAAGACACTCCGATCCCATTAAGACTCCACCGTTCCCCACATTTCACTGAATTTCGAAAGGCGCGGAAATGAAAATTTTATAATCACGCGAGTAGAATTTTCATTTCTGTACCTTGACAACAAAAAAAAATAGGCAACCTGCATATATCATAGTAGGCTTCTGCCTCGCTGCTCCCTGATTCTCTCGGAAGCTTAGTGCTAAGACAGACTCCGGTACTCACGCACGCCCGATTTTAAAAACATTGCGTGTTGAGTCATGGAACTCAACGCCGTACTTTTTCAAGTTACTAGAGCGAGGAAGTCGCAATAATTCAATCTCCTGGAAGTATTTTACAACACAAGAAAACTGTTCAAATGAATAAAAGGACATTTTAACCTTAAACAAGTAATGTAGGATGTTACACTCGTTCTAAACCAGTAAACGGTATATTTGAAAAGCAAGCTCAGTTCCGGAGCGTCACGCACTGATACATACGAGTATGTACGAGTATTACTGCTACAACCGAGGATGAGCTTCCTTTTATTTAGCTTTAACACTATTTTATTATTACTAAAGATGTCATTGTAGAGAAAGCGATTATTAATAACTCTTAATGGTTATGGAATCTGGCTGTACCGTGGTGGCGCCTGGCCATCGCGGGGCGTTAAGTTCCGCCACTCAACATGTAACATGTAACGTGGGTAACGTAGTGTCTTTATACAACGTAAAACTGCCCTCATATAAAACATTAAAGATGACGCATAGTGGTTTCATATTAACGAATTTATTTATTATAACTCAACAACTTCTTTGAATATTCATGTATTTATTTACTTTTATTTCATCACCGTAAACAGATGACCCGTGCCTTTTATTACATTTACTTAAAACTAAAATTATACTCACGACTGTATTATATATACTGGTTCTATATCTGTACGTATATTACTAGTCTCCAGGATTACATTCTAGTTGCCAATTTCGCTGTACTACGTTAATAATAATTAATTGATACTCTTAATAATGAATGCCGTCGTGGCGTAGTGGTACAAGCGCGTGACTGTTAACGCGACTATTGTGGGTTGGAGTCCCACTCGGAGAAATGAACACACAATGACTCAAAAAATTCGCGGAAAGAAGAGAACGGAGTGTCTTATCACTATATTCCCTCTGCCTACCCTACTATATGCGGCCTAGAGTTCCACCAAACACTGGTTCACACGGGTTCACTTTGATAACCGATTAAATAGAGTAACCGATTAGTATTTAGTATTATACATTTTTGTAAATTCGACGTTTCGAACACTTAAAGGACTATTAACTCCGTAGGTAGTGCCGTAAGTGTTAAATAAAAATATAAAAATATATTGCTCTATCTCTAAAATCAAGCCGCGATCAAATCATTAAGAATTCATAAATGTATACCTAATATAAAATTAAAATACGACGCTAGCAACTCGAGCAAAACTATAAGAAAAATCTTAATATAATTAAATGATTTTATATGTAATTTTGGAGCAACTCTTTCGATGTACGCTTCACAAACAGCAAGACTCATACTTTATCAATATAACATATCAAAAATTCCCAGACAGAGCTGACCTGGATACTGCGAGAGCCCCGTCGTTGCCCGCATTCCGCCTGCATCTAGATCCCTCGAACTCTAAACATTTATTATTTATCGTGGCATATTTTTTTCTGGCAAGAATCACTTTCTTTGCCATACTTTTGATAAGTTTCCAATTTTATGCAGAGAGATTGCCATCTGACCTTCGACGGTACGACGTAGCACACGTGCTCTTCGTCTCGCTCCACTAAAGCTGCCGATGATATCGATACTCGTAACTTTTTTGTGCCAAGCATACAGTTTCTATTGTTAAAATATCAATCCAATAGATATATAGATGAAAACATCGCTTCAACAAAAAAGTTTAGACTCAACTGTCGTAACGTTGCATCATCTAACATTGGATGGTCGCTAGCGAGTGGTGGCGCGTAGAGGCACAGTTTTATCTCATCCATTGGACGCACAATATTACTTAAAATTTAAACACATCATCTTAAAATTATAATAAACAGTAACCAACGTTCCTTAAATACATATTACTTGCGAGTATACTGTACTGTACTGTACTACAGCGAGTGAAGTAATCTATACTTAGTTAGAACTTAAGTGTGTCAGTGCAATAAAAATGGTGGATTAGGCAACTCTGGCCATACGTTATCGAAATGTACTTTAAAAAAATACCAAACTATTTTGGAACATAGTCAAGTAAAGCAATGTTCCTAATAAATATATGCCTAAAGCTATGTTCAGTGAAGATACGAGTGTGTACTTCACATCGAAAGTTGTGCACAACATATTTTGACACTTAAAATTATACGTTTTTATTATATTTTTAGTATTGAAAAAAATATGTTTTTTTCTGTATATTTTTTATTGTTAAAATGAAACCGTAGCGTCTCAACAACTTTCCTCTTGTATGAACGAGCTCTAACAATCGTTGAATGTAACTGTATTTGACTGCATGCGATTATGTGAGCTGATTAAAATACTAAAAAATATTTATAGTACAGCTGTCTCTACATACAAGATGAAATGCGTATAAGTAGTCTAGCTTTTTAAGTAATCGTGCGTTCTTAAGTCTAAATGATGTGATATACTTTATACCGGGTGGGAAGTCTGAGCTCGTTTTACGGAAGCAGCATATAGGGTAAAATATCTCCAACCTGTACCTAAAAAACAATCAAGGTTCGTCAATAGTTCAAATGTAGGATTATTATTTTCAATTCATGATTTTTCTCCAACTGTATTACGAGCGAGGCAGTCATGAAGAGAGACCTACAACTTGACTACGTAATAAAAAAGAACTATTCATTCTCGAGAAATATACTCGAACGACGCGACGAACGACACAAGTGCTAAGACACTTGTAGTTTCTAATATTTCGTGATGAGTGAGTGACCTTTCGATTTTATAATATAAAGATTCTCTTTCGTTTTCATTGTATTAGGCTTTTAAAGAGAGTTACAACTGTGCTTTCATTTAAAATAATCACGACGGACGTAAATTATAACATTGTCATTTAAAATTAATCTTAACTTATTGAAAAGCAATGTAAGACGTTTCATAAGTCGTCGTCCCATCTTTTCTGGGGTCTGCCTCTTTTCCTTCTACCCTCCCTGGGGTACCATCCTGTTACTTTCCTACACCATTTGTCCTGACCTCTCATCATATGCCCAGCCCATTTCCATTTAAGTCTTCGAATTTTATACGTTACATCTTGTGTTTTACTTTTACTCTTAATTACAACGTTCTTCACTTTATCCTGTTTTTTTATATGTAACATACTCCTTTCCATTGCTGTATATTACCCGTCCTTACATATGGGTGCCAATCATGGACTCTAAGTCAGGAAATGATAAGCAAAATTGCAATCTGCCAAAATTCTTCATATACATCTAGAAATAAATTATTAGGTTTATTATTTTTTCAATAGACTTCTTCTTTATAGATTAAATTCACTAGTACTAAAATTATTTTCTAGTATTTCCATGCAACTTTCACTGTAGACGGTGGCTGTCAAGTCATCTGACGGGTCTACGTGACCTTGAACATAAGAAACCGGGTGAAGAATATCTCAGCCTTAAATTAAGTACTGAGCTTCTTTAGCGCCGTCGCGTCTCCTAAAAGGTTAAGTCGAAACGTAATAGGAAACATAGTGAAGTTACTTAAAGTATACTCTATTGTCAAGAAATACGATTTTTTTTTGTATTTTGGAGGCTTTGGGGGGTGTGCGAGGGCTCGGTCGGTGCGTCCTCTAACAAAATGGAGACAATACGATTATAGTATAGCAGTGTATGAGAAAAAAATAGATGAAACTTAGTTTAGTTTTTTAAAATTAAGAAACTGAATATCTACCAAGCTGCATCTACGAGTCTCTATTATAATTTCACCAAGTTGAACATGATGTTATATATGACGTATGAGATATTTTAAGTTTCCAGGCAATTCTGACCGAAGTTACAGAAGAATACATTAAACAAATTAACGTGGATTTACTCGTAATAACGCTGATATACGGATTACTGGGTAATCAATTAAATTATCTAGGGATTACTAAATATTTGTTTAATTTGAGCTGTGTCCCTCCCGCACATAGTAAGGTAGGCAGAGGGAACCTGGGAACCCAGTGTTAGACATACGCCGAATTCTGCGCGCTTTGCTTTGAAGTATTAGAGCGAATAAATGAAAATATTAATATTGAATTTCCTCGAGTGGGAATCGAACACACAACCTGTAGCCAAATCTAAATTATCAACTGTATAATATAAATAGACGTTTAGTCTACATTTTGCATGCTCTACCAACCGTCACAGATATTATTATGTATAATACCATAATTTAGACGATCATGTTCCTTCTTGCTCTATTATATCTAGTCTATCTCTTTCTGTCCAGTCCAGTTTTTTCATACGCTGTACTTTCTAAATTTGACAAGAAGTGCATTTCGGTTGTATTAGATCTTCGTCATAATTGAGTTTTAAAGGAAGTCATCTGACTGTGAGTTTTCATTTGTTTAGTAGATTTTTAAGCAAATTGGATTTTCTACTTTACTTCTTTGATAAGGGTTTTTGAAATATTTGGGAAACAATTTTGTAAATATGAATCATTTTAAATAAGTTTGAATGTGCTTATAGGTTCTTATATGAAATATGAATAAACTTTTCTTTTAATAAATAGACATTCTCAAACATTTTTTACAAATATTATCATTTGGTTACTCTGGATGGGGGGTTTTTAAAAGGGAAATAGAACGGCGAGGGGAATAGATATATAGCTATGTATTTATTCATCTCCGCTGACATAGGTCGTCGAGTAGCGGCACAACGTAAGTGTGTAAACGCGATGGTTATGGGTTCCATTCCCACTCGGGGAAACGAATTATTTTATTTTGCCTTCTCTGGTAACAAGACAATGAGTGGCATTGAGTTCCAACACTAAACACTCAAATATGGGTGTGTCACAGGGAAATTGTGTCTGACTGTAAGCGCAATGGTTTCATCCACACTCGGTGGAGTAAAAAAAAGTAAATTCAAATAATTTACCCGCTCTAGTAAAAAAAACCTGCGGCGGACACTTCCAACTTAACACACAACGTTTCAAAATTTGGTGGAAAGCAGAGAACGAAATGTCTTGATGCTCGGTTCGCTGTGTCGTTCGTTTGTGTGTATAAGGTACAAAATAATCTATACTAATACTATAAAGCTGAAGAGTTTGTTTGGTTGAGCACACCAAACTCCTGGTTCGAATTTAAAACTTATCGTTGGGTTACATGGTCTATCTATGAAGGAAGGCTATTACCCACCAGCATTGTACACGGACATGAGATCTGTGTTGCCTAATGTGTCACGAGGGTGATGCATCTCGGGCGCTGGTGACAGCTTACCCACCACTTGCCCATTCATTGGCCAACATCCAAAGAGATAGGATCTATAAAGAGTTTGGATTCGGTAGTACTATCTTTGTGCTAAGTAATCTTTAATTTGTTTTTATATATTAATAATATGTAGTTAAGGCAAGTGTGTCTTTTTTTAGTGTGGACTACACTAGATATCCAATACACTCTACATGCCAATTTTCAAATGTCTAGCAGCATTCTCGTCTACGTTTTCTGTCAGTCACTCAGTAAAGGGAGTTACATCAATAAGTCTGAAACTACTGAAAAGTAGTATTTATTTTATGTGACTAGTTAGGTCACATAAAATAAATAGATTTGATTCGAAGGTGCTTGTAATGGCCTAATTATTTAACTAAAATAATCATTAATATATAAAACTGTAAAGTTACCGAGTGACTCTAACAGTCACTAACAAGACAACACACAGCATAAGTTAAGCAACGGGAAGATGAGGGCTAAAGCTCGTGTTGTCCTAAAACATATTAAGCTTTGCCGCATCCATTCTTACTAGGCCTTGTAAGGAGCTCAACCCAGTCTGAGAAATTATTAGAAACGAGGCGAGCTGCAATGTAAATTGTCAAAAATAATGTTTTTAATTTACGAGGACGACGCGCGACGGTGACCAGCGCGACTTATGTATGCTGGGGTTTACGGTACTCCCAAATCAAGATTGTATTGGACTTAACAATTATATACATACATATACTTTTCTTTTGTTATACTTTATATACCTTAACGAAACGAATAAATATTTTTGTGTTGGATAGTCTATTTGTGGCAACAGGCTACAGGCATCACATTCATCCGTTTGATGTAATTCACAGTGAGTGAGCCTGCGGTTATGATTACCTCGGGCGTTTAGAATGTGTCATATGTCATAAACAACTCTTAAGCAGTTGTATATAATACTAGCGGCCCGCTCGCGGTTTCACCCGTGTGAACTATGTTATTATTAATTTCTGTCTCCATGACTACGTCCTAGTGACGTCTATGCAAAATTTGAGACTCCTTGCATTTGTAGTGACGAAGTTTCATACAAACTTACGACCCCAAAAACAACCCCTTAGTAGTCGAATATTGCAAATTCCCGTCTTAGCGAGCACCTACGTCCTATAAGTAACTCCTATGTAAAATTTGAGAGTCCTAGCACATGTAGTTTCTGAGATTTCGTGATGAGTGAGTGACCTTTCGATTTTATATATATAGATGTGGTGGCAATCGAAGTGCCAAAGAACGTGACATGGATACCGATGTAATCCTAAATATTATAAATGCATACAAACTTTCATTGTGAGGATGTATGTTTATTTTATTTTCACGTAAAAATTACAGAACAGACTTAAATGAAACAGATGATGATGATTACAGCAATATAGGTTCAACATTAGGATAGCACATAGGCTAAAATTTATATAATTTGACTATAATAAAACAAAACTTGTAACCGGATAAAGCCAAATTTGTATTAGGTATTACCTAAATCCTCCACTTTTTATTGAGGTATTCCTCAATAAAAAGTGTAGAGTGTCATCTCTGTATATACGTTGTCGGTCCGTTATTGTGCCCCGCCCCTACACCGTCAGTTCCTACCAAACCGCGGATGCAAGTCTTAATGTCTTCGCATATTTAGTCCTGTCAATCCTAATAAACTATTAGGCTTGTTTTTTTCTTTTTAGTTTCATGCAGTCGGCATTTTTTGATTTTTATAATATTTTTTTGACTTTACCATGTTTTAGACAAAGCGTGAAGTTGAGTTCCTTAATTCAACACCCAATATTTCAAAAATTGGGTGGCGGGGAATGCTAATACATTCCGTCCTCCACATGTCATTAGATTTTTGAGACATTGCTTACCAAGGGTCCGTCCCTTGGCATCCGACCCAACGCTGCGCTTTGTCAACAGCAAAGAGATCCATATACTCGTGTATAACTTACTGTCATTGTAATGTTTATTCTTAGTACAGGGTAAGAATAAAACACGTCATCCTCGTACATTATAATTACTTTATTATATTTGACTTAAATATCATTATTTGTTATTGCTTCAGTATTTATTGTACTTATGTCTATAAATAGGGAAAATTTTACTGCGGTATACCTGAATTCGTGATATAGTGTAGTTAAATAAGAAATACTATTTCCAAGCATCAATATTGGTAACGAAAGTGGATATCCCAGAACTCCCTTATATTCCTTTCAATGCTTTTTACAGAATTTATATTTACTTTTTAAAATGTTTGTGTATTTAAAAAGATACTAAATATTCCTATAGTAAGATCAAATATTTTACTATAGGAATACATGTATGTTTCCGGAAACAGATCTTTGAAACATCCTCCTGTTAGTATCTAAGCTGTCAGGTATTCCTATTATGCTACATAATATTATGCTCGTTTCAAATTTAAAATCACTAAATTTGAAAGTTACTGATCAAAAAAACTAAGTGTGGAAATGTAGGTACATGTCTATTTCAGGACAAATTTTAATTATTTGAAATATTTTCATTTTCTTATTTAACTACATTTCAAAATTTTAGAGAAGTGATAAAACTATTCTATAAAAATAGCTTAAAACGAAAGAATTACAAAAGCCTTTTCGTATTATGATTTTTGTCGCTTACCTATTGATATTAAATAACCACGTTAAATGACGTTACTACATTAGCTAGGGTCAGATGATGCGTAGATTGCTTAGAAATTACATGTGTTTTGTTTTGTCTTCAAAATATTATAACTTTTTTTATCAATTCCAATCGCATGACAGTTTATGTTATACTAAAATTTCTTAAATTTTGTCAAATGATAACAATAAAATTTTGTTCTTAGTTTATATAATACAATTTTTTTTTGTAAAGAAATGTTTAATGTATTAGTTATCGTTGCAAATTTTATTACGAGGACAACATATGGAACAGACAAATATGCATAAGAATGCATATTTGTCTGCATAGGCGAATGGAAATATCATTAAAAGTATTAACAAAAATAATGATTAGGGTGATTATGATATAGCGACCCTAGCTAAAGTAACTCCTTCATTAAGTTATGCGCACGTCGTTACGCACTAGTGACCTATTTCTATAACACGTAACATCCTTAAAATTTCTTCTCTTAATCTTATCTTACCGAAATTATTCTATTACACAAAAGTCAACAAGAAGAATATAGAAGTAATTTAAGTTTAAAATATCTATTATTCCAATAACAATATCACATATATAACTAGACAATATTCAATATTATATTACAATAACAGTTAACAATCATCTACATACATTCGATGACTTACTTGTATAATACGTTTCTTATTTAATTCGTATATTATTAATAATGTGCGTAATGACTGAATATGATCACGTCGATGTTACTCAATTTTGAAGTTCAAAAGTGATATAACTCTACATTTTAAAATTATTATTACTATATTAGATAAGTAGACTGTTGTTCACACTGTAAGCGGATATCATGGGATTTGTTTCTGGTTTAATGCGAATTATTACAATAATAGAGTTATGTTACTTTTGATCTAACTTATAATATTGATATATGTTATCTATTTATTACACTTCTTAACATCTTTGAAGTAAACTATATTTAGATCGAAGTACACAAAGATAGATATCAGAATATTATATTTTTAAACTACAATTGATAGATTCTACAACACATAGATCAAATGGTAGGAGCGTTATTACGTATATACTCGTAGCTTAGGTGTAACATGTCTTTATTTATTTCATTTCCGTACATTTTGATATCAAAAAGGTGACATTTAAAAGATTGGAAAATAAGCTAAAATAGTCAATCAAATGAAGTATCTGTTGACTTCAAAATGTACCACAACGTCACACTCAGAAACATTCATTACACCGATCGAAATATTACAACAAGCAAAATTGTGAATTTTATTAGTTACATTGATATCGTTTTTATTATTTGATTTTGAATTATATTATATGTTTGAAAATGTACGTGTTATAGACAAATGATCAAATTACTAAGTCGATCTAACATTGAAGATAAAGCATTCACACGTACAGGTCACACCGGTAATATCGGAAGTATAGCATTACGTCTTAAAAGTAGTCAACGTTTAAAATATTATAGGAGTATACGGGTACATCTACAACAGAATATTTTGCAATACAAATACAAATATCTAAAAAGACAAGGACAATGATTTCAGAATAAATTTGTAAAGATATCAAAAATGTTACTAGTTTACGGGAAAAAAGACCACAAAGCCTCTTACATTTAGGTAACATTGAATCGACACTAGCAAAAGATTGAAATGTAGCTCTAAGAAGTTAACTAGTATCTAATAGGGATAACTAATGAATAGAGTATGGCAGTTTTAAAGAACCTGTAGAGTTCAATGACTTTAACGTTCAAACAATGATGAATAAGGCAAAGTGCGTAAATTACATACACTATTACACATTTATAACTGCATGAATTTTAATGCGAACAAATAATATTATAGAACCAATAATATTGTTCCTAATGGCTTATATCACTTGCAATAAATGAACATTTATGTCCAACACTGAGATTGTTTATTTAGATACTAAAATTCATAATAAAAGAAAGTTCAAAACGCTCAGACATAAGAGGAAAGTCCTTTCATCTACTGGACATTCTAACGTGATATTGTCTTAGTCCCTGTTATATTATTTCGACGGATTTCAAGATTCCGCATCTGGACAACTTTCCTAATTATTTTTTGCAGATTTAAAGAAAAAGGACGGCTACATTTAGATTGCATCAATCTAAATTAAGTTAAGTCTAACAATAAATCCATGGGCGTCTGAAATCCTTTTCTCGATTTATAGTTTTAAATTAAGTGTACTGTTAATTATGTTTCAATCTCTCTTTATTTTACTTATAATCACCACTGAAAAGTTTGGGTCTGTTTGTAATATATAACATGAGAAATAAGCAGGTTTATTGAATATTTTATCAGATTTCGGGCAAAATTTAAGGAAACTTATAATTTTCTATATTGATAACTAATTTCAAAAGTAATTGTGAAAGAGGCTCTTGCTGAGTTTAATGAACAAATAATAATTAATATTAATATATCAGACGACTCACATTATACACGTACGTTAAGCACATAATTAATCTAATTAAAGATACTTAAATATTATTTAATTAATTCTAACGTTCGTTTAACGTAATATTGTCTAAATTACATCGCTTAGTAGTCACAAGTACGTCCATAAGATACACATATAATAAAATACATAGAGCGTAGTGATGTTCAACTTCTCCGATATGTCAGGCAGTTGCGTCTAGGCCACGGAATGATACAACCGTTATTGGCATAAATGTAGGGTGTCTATATCCTTTTTAAACTTAAAATATTCATGTCATTTTCAAAATATTTATATACTTACTATTGTTTTTGATTTGTTTTTGATTATTTTGAAGCCATAAATCATGAATATATTGTTTAACCAATGTTTATAAGCGTGACACATTTATGACAATAACATCAAGCAGTGATACGTGATCGACAGATTTAGCTTAAGATAGTTCTATATCTAGCTTCTACGTTAGACTTTGTACCAACAAGCCAAGCATGGAAATAAGTACAATTATTTATTTTTTTGAAATAATAATTTTAAAAAATATTTAATCAAAAGTAAGTCAAGTATGCTAAAAACTAAATAATTACGCACCTAAATTTTATAATAGTTAAATAAAAAAATTGAGCAATCAAGCAAAACGTACAACGACTTACGGTCTAATAGTAAAAGTCCAAGTTATTAAATTGACAGCGTTTTCCGTTACATTATTTATAGTTTAGATATTCAACAACTGTTTGAGTTAGAGTAGGTTTGTTCCTTTCTATCAAATCTATTATTATTTGTCGTATTTTAACTATCGAATTTTGATTTTTATGGTAATCATTAAAATATTTAGAAGACATAAGAAAACATTACATTCAATGTCAAACACAACCGTATACCATTATGGAAGTTAACCCTTATTAGGATTGATTTCAATAAATTTCGAACATAAATCAAATATAATAATGCAATTGTCACTTGATATCTAACGAAGTAAAAACAGTTGTTGAATTTGGAGTAATTGAGACCAAGCTTAAATATTTAAAGGCCGAATATTAAATACACACAGACTGGTATCAAATACTAAATCAGCATCTACATACATACACATCTGCAATATCGATTTAAATATTACAATTGGTTTGTGTTTGTATTAACTATTTAGAAATTTGAATGATTTTAACGAATTATATTTAATATAATAACCATAATACACAATTATAAATTTGATAAAATTTTTATATTAATTTTATATTTTTATGAAACTACATTTATTAATGAAATAGGGAATATGATTTATTTAGTCTTTGTCGTTTTAGCTCTATAAATATTTAGCAGGCTTTAGATTTTATTAGCATACGGAACAATTACAACAATTATTATATTAGGGATATATCTTACGCAAAAACCGATATAAAATATAGTGCTACAATATATGCCCTAAATGAGTGTCACTTTTTAACAAAATATTCTGAAATGTCAAACAGGGCAACCTATGTAAATTGCGTTGCTTTTTGGTCCTATTTATTGTTTAATGACTTCAATAGTGCCGTAGTTAAAAATAAAACTACGATCTAATCTAGAAAATTAACAATGCCATATATTATCACAATATTGACGATTTAAAATATCTCGATGCATCGAATTTCATGTGCCACACATATATGCATACATATATGTACGTATTCTTTAACAATGACGAAACAACGTCTAATAAGAGAAATAAGAAAATCTATATAATCTAATATTTACGAGATTGTCTCTATAGGAAATGGAATAGAATTGTACAATGATCGTTAGACTTAGATTTCTGAGGTGATGATACTATTTTCTAAAATCCATCCAAGACAACAGTTAACAACGATTGCAAATACTCCAACTCTGACACCACAATGCCGATCCAAGCGGTTTTCAGATTTGGAGCACGTATCACATCTTGGACCCCAGATTTATCTCGTCAATCGCAAGTAACTAAACTGTTCAAAAATAGATCTCTCTGGTTTGCTCTAGGTGTTAGGGCATCAAATCAATCTTATTCTATGGATGAACAAAACTCCTTTAGAAGGATAACAAGCGATATCAACAAATGTCTTATTGAGGTAATATATTCTAATGCTAGCAACTTATCCTTTTGTGCTATTATTGGTTGCGATCTATCGCACACAAGTTCATGATAACATTAGTTACAAGTGATTATTCTATATCATCAGAACGCGTTATTTACATATTATAGCAATAGAATCAAATGCGGTATTTTTTTGTCACTTTTCATTATTAACACACAAAGATTAACATTTCAAAATACTTTTTACTATCAACAACATATTTATGATGAATATTCAAAGTGTAACGCGTTCCAATAGATTTCATTTCTCTTAAATTAATGATAGCACGTGAATCCACTTTACTTACAAGTACCTGTTTGAAGCTAATTATTGTATAACATTTTATTTATCTAAAACATAGGTACAACCAGATATAGACAAAATTGTCAAAAACACACCCAAATAGACGAGAGTCTAATTTCTTGAACACTTCTTTTGCATCACTTTAAATACCTCCAACTATCGTCCTTCCTGGCATTACCAAATATCGTGGAACTAAACACAGAACTAGAAAAAGTGGGTAATTAATGTTTAAGATATTGATACAATTTTAGAAAGATGCGTGTCAGTTGTATACCTCATATCAGCCTGTACTCGTCCACTGCTGGACGTAGGCCTCTCCAACGGCACGAGACTGAGCTAGATCTTCAGCTCATCGCATCCAGCAAAAATAAATTGGTTACTTATTTAGTGAAACTTTTATCTGTAATCAAAAATGACCCACCTCTAATCAGATATACAGAAATTGATTGAGCACAATAAACATTGGAAGACTCGAGCGAAAGGAATGGTTTTGCAGAATCTAAAAATATATCTAAAAAGCAGCTTACAATAGCAATTATAAATAGCTTATCAAATAACTATTACAACTGTTAATTTAAGATATTTTAAATTAAAGTAACCTTCCTCAGATAACATTTGGCATAAACTATGTTAATCGTAAACTAAAAACAGAAGAGCACTTAATCTAAAGTAATGACGGATTTTTACTGAAAAATTGTAATATATTATAAGTAAATTAATTAAAGGACACATTCCATATACTATATAATATGCAGTATTCATTTAAATTCAGTTAAAATACACCAAAAACAAATGTGCCAATAAATTTGTCTAAATAAAATAAAATGTTATTTTATACTAATGAAGTCCGTCATCATAAAATTAATATTAGTATATAAAGGCTGGGTGTAGAGGAGGCGCGGGCACGCGGGGCTGCTTGTCGAGAGGGGCGCAGCAGGTGGGCTCGCAGCAGGCGGTGCTGTACGGGGCCGGCAGCAGCGCGTACTGGGTCGGAGGAGCGTAGATAGCTGGAGTGGCTGGAAATTATGTAAACAGTACCCATGAGGCCAATCCCCAATCGAGAAAATGAAATACTTACTTAAATGTATATTTTCATTTCTTCGAGACAAAACGCGGCGTTCAGTTCCGCCACTCAAAGCAAGCCTTCCAGAATTCGGCGGAAAATGGAAAACGGAGTATCCTAACACTAGGTAAACTCTTCCTACGCTGCTGTGTGCAGGATACAGTGAGATGAGAGTGCTGAAGTAAAATACCCATTTTTCCTGCAAACTTGGTGACAGTACTTGAATCAATTGAGATTTTTCTTCACTTATTTCTTACCTTTTCTAATGTATACAGATAAAATCATGTGATATGTCAATCACTACATTCGTCGATTTTTACTCAAACAAAGTTGACGTGTGGTACAGTTTTATCTAATCAGATAACCACAATTCAGCGATAACAGTGAATCTATTCAATTTGGAGATACTGCGCGCAGAGGAGAAGCCAGCTTCGCACTTTGTCTCTACGAGTGCATGAATAAGCTTTACTCTTGCATTCATATTTGATTCTCTCATTCTGCCAAATAACATTTGATGTAGATAATAATTTAATGTAGCCAGGCATATGAATTACGCTCTGTCCCCGCATAGCAGGGATCCCGCATAAGAAAGTAGTTAAAATATAACCCAACTTACTATCAAACGGCAATGGATACACAGCATACGGCGGCGGTGGTATCTCACAAGGTGCGCAAGCAGGCAGGGGCGCCAGTGGAGGACAGATTAACTGATAGCACAGTGGAGCTTGGAGTGGAGCAGCTTCAGACGCTAACACTGGGATTTGGCTTATCTGAAAATTTTTAAAATAATAAACAATAATAGGAACATTTTTATTTTTGGAATTTATAATTAAGTACACATAATTTTGTTTTAGCTTCACGCGGTATCCCCCGCACCTAGCAGAGTAGGCAGAGGGAACCTAGTACTAAGACTCTCCATGTCCATTCTTCGTGTCCGGCTTTTAAGGTGGAGATAGACACACTTCTTGAAGGTCTTAATGAATAACCCTTGTTACCAAATCGAAGAAATTAATATATTAAATATACTCCGCGTAGTTTCGGTTGTACGTTGCCTTAGAGTTTTTTTATAGTTATAAATTAAATTTAAAAACTCGTAAAAAATATTATTGACATATCAAGGCGTCCCTTTAACATCCTTTAACTTTTATAAGAGGAAGCAAGTTCGTAACAATCATCCCCAAACAAACACCCGAGCGGTTCACTTTATTTCAATACAATATTGAAAAGCGAATCAATATTAGAATAGAGATTCATCTCCGACGTGGCCTCGATGCGCGATAGTGTAGTGTAGTTAACAGATACACATAAGGCACACTAACAATAGTATAATATGTACACATGTACCTGCTTCCTTACAGCTTGGGCGACTCGCAGACGTCCTAAGGGCGAGAACATGACTCCTCCACTCTGTAAAAGATGAGTTGTTCTATTAGAAAAGCATATAATTATTAGGATATTATAGGGAACCGTTAGAAAAAACGTTGGTCCATACAATATTCCTAGATTTTAAATATTTAACATTTTTACAGTGAAAAGGGAAAAATTGTACATAGTGGGAGTTGAAATCGCACCTTTTGCAAATTGTCCAACCGCGGGCTTGAATCAATTCTTCGTTTTTTTTAACATTCTTCAAAATGTTAAAAAAAAAAAAAACAATAATAAAAACTTTAAATAGTGATTTCTCATATTTTACTACGCAAGTTGCGTTCCGACCGCACGTCACAAGGAAGTTGCGATTTACTATTCCACTCACGTAAAAAATGTAAGCTAAAGGCGTACCTTTGTATTAGAATTTTACTAATTTGTCGTGAACATAAGAGATTTTTATAAATAATAAATCTGTTTATAATGGTATCGTAGCCCCCTGGTACAGTGTCAGAATGTCTTAACACTAGGTTCCCAGGTTTCTTTTGGTGGCGATAGTGGAGACGGTGGGGACCGTCGGAGGACGGCCCACCTTTGTCACATCGGGACAAGTATTAAATATTCAATATATACATTCCACCCTCTATAGGATCAGAAACGGTACGACATCGCGTGTTGGCAATGTTTCAGACTAACAATTTCATGGATTTCATGTGTCATTGTTACTCGTTTAATTTTTGCCATGATGGATATTATATATTGGCAAAACAGAAAATGGGAAACGAAATTTACGGAATCTTACCACTAGGTTCCCGGGTTTCCCCCGCCTACCCTGCTATGTGCACACAGCGTTAGCCACTTTCCGCGCGCTGAGTTCCTTCATTCAACAAGCAATATCTCTACAATTAGTCGGAGCGTGGAGAATGAAATGTCTCAATAAGTAGTTTTTGTTTATTCAACATTTATACATCAATTTTAATTATTTGTTTCTGGCCAGACGAAAAAATGGCCAGAATCTTTTAAAAACTCAAACAAATACACCCTAGTTATATGTAGACGTACTTATTCATATTAGGTGAGTTGCCTTTTAAGTGAAGGTTTTAAGTGGTTTTCCATGCACGCAATATCCACCCTTCCCGGTCGGTTTGACCTGAATGAAACACACTCGTATACAAATAAATTGATTCGATTAAATTTTCTTTATGCGGCTTTGGGGAGTTCACCTCGTTATATTGCTTTTTGGGAGTTTTCCCCAATACTTCTACTGCCTTTCCGTAATGGGCTGTTTTAATAGAAGATTTGCTTAATCTTATTGTGATTATTGCTTTTGGTAAAAATAGAAATGGTCAATGGAATTAAAGTCTAAAATTCAACTTCTATTTGGATTGCAGCTTCACACTTTTACCCAGATAGCCGAATAGGCCTTCCAAATGGCTTGTTCTGCAGGTCGAAATTTCCAGAACGAAAGCATTAGAACCAAAAACGCACTGTGTTTTCTTTTGCGACATGACCGCCATACACATCATTAGCCCTTCAGAGCCGTCCCTGCAGTACTGGTGCCACAGAGGAACTCGCACTCGTAAGTAACGCGATAATAATAGAGAGAAACAAATGAATGATGGTTAACGAAACAATTACATGTGTAAAATAGCTGTATACATTTGAATTTGGAGTTCCTAACCAAAGAGGAGGATTTGTGATTGAAGTGGCCAGTACGTCAAAACGCTAATTTCATATGTAAGCACCTAATATATACTTGTGAGGTGTTGTTGCCATCCTAACATACATTGTCTCTGAAATCATTAGCGAGAGTAGAGTGTTGGTATAATACTTTTCTGAACCTGCCCATTTAATATCTTCAGAAGAAATAAGACACTTGTTTAATAAGTAATTTAAAATAACAATATTTATAAATATATAAAAAAACATACTAGAATCCCACAAATACAATAACAGTTTCACGCATTTTCCCGTATAACAGGGTAGACCGAAATAGCTTAATACTGTCATTATCTCTCCTATATGCTCCGCTCGATATTCTAAGCTTTGAGACTCAACGCAACTCAACTCAACTCAACTCAACAACTTTACCGCAGAGCGAAGAATTAAAAATATTTTTAATTTTCACGAGTCGAAACCGAACCAACAATCGTCGAAACTTCTATTGCGCCACGGGTACAATTTTAGTAAACAGTCAAGCACGAAGAATATTTACGAAAAAATCATGGACAAGTCTTTACCAGTTCGTAGTCTCTACAAAGCTAAGAAGTGCAGTACTCGAGGTTTCTTTGTGGGACACTTTCCTTTTCGAGTCTTTTGTGAGAGCCCATTGTTTCAGTAATCTCTCCTATTTTTAGAATTTTCTATCTTCTTCACCCGAAATTTTTAGAAGCCGTTCAAATATTAAATCGGTCCTTTAAGTATTTTTTTTAATTGAATTTGTTTTTTTCTTATTTCAATATAAATAAACCATTAGGTATCATCTGTTTGTAAGGAGTTACTATGCATTTATTGGCATATTTGTTCGAAAGTATTGTTAAAAAATAAAGGAATAAATTAGATTGCAAAGACTCTTTAGCCCCCATCATCTTATTGATTTTTATAATGGTGGGAAATTTTTGTAGGAACGTTAATAGAAGGAGTCGTAAAAAGTTAAATAATGCAAAAACTTTGGTTCAAGTCAAAGCGCCGCGTTGTTTTCACTCAACACGCAATGTTTTGAAAATTGGGCGATGCGTGGGGAATAGGGTCTATAGGGTACCTTGTATACGCGAGATATATCAGTATATTCTCTATACCTATCCCACAATACCAGAAAGATACGTGAAATAATGTAACGTGTCGTGAGCGGCGTGGTGCTCATCCATCACGCCTTACGTATTGACAGGTGTGATGTATGGACACACACACACACACACACATGGTACATGCGAGTACATATACAGACACCACTCCGTTACTATCTATACTAATATAATAAAGCGGAAGAGTTTGTTTGTTTGTTTGTTTGTTTGAACGCTAAGATCTCTGGATCTACTGGTCCTATTTACATTGTTTTTGTTTTGTATGAAAGCTGCATTCTTCAGAAGTGCTATAGGCTGTATAACATTACATTACACATATAAACTAATATATTTTAAAGTACTTTCTAATTTGACATGCAATTTATTCTGCCATGTTAATAACAACCGTCGCGTCGCTACGCAACCGTTACCGCGACATTTTGATATTCATCCTTATGAAAATAAATATAAGAGTCACTTTTATTCTAGATTGAAATTATAGTTTACTGTATAACATTCTAATAAATAATTAAGGAGATGTCACTGATTCGAAATGACCTAGCCTACGGGCGGTATAATATGAGTATGACCGACGCGAAAATATTCTTATAGTTTAAGCAGGCGTAGCCGCGTCCGCGTCCACTAGTGTTATAATAAGGATCAATTTATATTAGGCAGAGGACACTTTGTTCCCTACATTTGATTTTAATTTCTTTTTTAATAGCTTCAAGTTGTATCCCGCACAATACAGGGTTGGAACCTAATGTTAAGATTCCGTTCCCATTAAGACACTTCCGTTACCCACTCTACGCCGAATGCTGGAGACATTACGTGTTGTGTAGCGTACCAATTGCGCGCTTGTGCTCCTGCGCCACGACTAATACAGACGATATTACGTATTGAGTGGAACTCTACGCCGCGAGTAAACGCGCGAGTAACCTATAAATTAAATGCGAAGACTGATCAATAACTGATACACTTAAAACACTTGCAAAAGTGTTAACAAAAGCGATCTTTTTAAAAATGTTCGTCTCAGAAAGTGGAGCTAAAGTTTAAAGGGTCTTAATGATTTCCTTCACCCACAAACAAGAGGAAAGGATCGCCGCCCCGAGTGAATGTGAAATATAATATTACCGAAGGTTAAGCGGGTGTATTCTAACACGCCCGAGGAGCTTCTATCAAATTTAACGTTTTTAATTTGCAATTGCTAAATATGTTTTAATATTTTTAATAGATATTTAATTTTTGTTCTATGACAGGTGCGTTACATAACACGCGCTGTTATGTTGTATGCAAAGCTCGGCTAAATTTTTGAGAGTATATAATATTCTTCTGTTACTAACTGACTATCTGATATTGATGAAACAACTGAACTGTTAAGTTGAAATTTAGCAAGCATGTAGAGTTGAAACTTCAAGAGAGCAAGCACTACGAGAAAAGAAAAGGAGGGATTTTCAAGTATAAAACATAAACTACAATAAATAAATCGTTTATTCCAACTACATATTATTTCATGAACACAGTTTTTGTATACAATTATTATTTCTCGAAGACCTTGAACTTTCAATCGTTAAGTCTCGACCAACCCAATGGATACTAATACCTAAGTCTGGCTGTAAAAAGAAAATGATGATTCATGACAACTACTCGTACTTTCAGAATATCGATACGTAACATTCTTATTTAGAAGATAATATTATTTTGTATTTATTGTTTTGTAGGTATAGTCTTGAATTTCTCCCTCTGGTAACAAGAAAGCGAATTTTTGGTTCTAGAAATAAAACTGTAAAAATCTAATATAAAAAACTAAATATTACTATTATACTATATAGCTTCAACCTACAAGTTACTTAAATTATGATATCATTGTAGATACTTCGAAAATAGAGTTTGTTTCAAACAATATCTAATATTACGCTTTAGAGATGGACGAACCTAATTTTATAATGAAAACATTTGCAATGTAATCGTTTATAGTAGCAGGGTGGCTAGAGGCAACCCACAACCAAACAGTAAAATGTCCCACTGCGCCACAACGGTCTCAATATAATAAAAATATCTACGTATAAGTCTACGGATGATTCTAGCCTCAGTCTAGCTCGAGGCCCATAGATCCTTCAACTTTTAACCTTTTCCCCGGCGACCGGCACAATACTGGTTCTACAGTCCCCTGGATGCCTGTAAAATATTACTACTCATCGACAATTGCGAGTTCGATTAACATTTGAGGAAACTCATTATACTCCTTTGGTAACAAGATAAATCACAGCGTTGAGTTCCTTAACTTAACACGCCGTATTTCCTAAATTGGGCGGAGTGAAGTAAATTGAGTAAATAAGACTAGGTTCCCTCTGCCTACCCTACTGTTCGACAAAAAGCGTGAAGCTGCTCCCCGAAATCGAATCCACTCTCATCGTATTAGTTAGGATATTTATGAGCAGCATTCTCTGTTTTGAGATAAATTTCCATGACATTATCCAAAGTAATATCAATATTGTAGCAATAAATTATCTAACATAATACTAATATTTTAAAGATGATTAGCTAATTAGTACATATTGAACTGAAATTAATAGAGCGTATGGGTTAATCATATATTTATAAGTTGAAACAATATGGCAATTTGTTATTTATTTTTTAATTCATTCATTAGCTTTTAAATCATTTTAATTTATTTATTTATTTAGATCTCCGGGATATAGAAGGGTGCACAGAGGGAACTTGGTAATGTTACAGTGTTACAATACTCCGTTCCCGTGAAGACACTTCCGTTTCTTACTTTCTGCATTCTGGAGACATTGCCTGTTGAGTGAAGGAACGCCACGTTTTGCCTCGGTACCAGCGAAATGAAAATGTTACATATTTCATTTTCTCGAGTGGGAATCGAAGCCACAACAAGTATATATATCTTTTTAGTAATATATATATCTTTTTCTGTACATTAAACAAAGAAAAATTATACTAAATACATAAATAACTCCTACGGAAAAAAACCACTAAAATAATATATGGACATTTTATATATTTTGTTATATTTAGAACGTATGTTTCTTATTGCAATAGTTAATTAAAATACATAAACACACTATAAATAGTAATCGAAGTTCCGACTAAAGCACCGACGACGTTCCAATGAAATTTCAATATTATAACTGAGTGTTCAATTTGTGGGGTAAATCACGGAACTATTAAATTTTAAGGTTGACGATATAATGGTGGTGGGAAATTGTTTAAATAACGTAACCTAACCGACACACTTGTGGTTCCCACTAATCTGAAAGCGTTAGTATTATGTACACTATCGTGGCAGGGGCAAGCCACGGTTGTGGCTTCTTCTGTTATCTTTTGTATCTTAGCAACATTTCTTGAAAGAGAAGACGTATTGTACTTGAACAAAATATCAAACGGTTATGTACCATTGTGCAAGTCGACAGAATTATGTGGAAGGTTCCGTGCAACGTATCTAACTTTGTCTAGCTTAGAGGGACCTCCCCTGATAAGCACTCTGTTCTCCATTTTCTGCCCAAATGCTACCGCTTGTATTGTTTTGAGAGCGAAGAATTGAAAATAAGTAATTCATTCACACTTGCGGGATTCAAAAACACGACCTTTGCGGATACAGCCGTACGCTGCGCCACTGCGCGACGATGCCCTCGTTAGTTATATAATATCTTAAAGTAAGTTAACTTAACGGAACTTGACGCCTCGCTGTATTTTGTTACCAGGAATAATCCATTCCATCCAAGGAAAGGAAATAATTCATTTTCCTCGAATGAAAATTGAGTCCGTCGCGATACATATGCCACTGTGCCTATATAAAAAAGTCTTTCAAATTTGTCATATTGGTTTTATGGTCACATTAAAAAATACTAATTGCTGTTTTCTTATCCTTTGTAAGTCTTTTAATACCTCAATACAATGTTTATGTCTTTTATCTCTCATGATGTTCAGAGAGTAACTATTAACAATTTAATAGGTATGTCATTATACTTGGAGATATTGGATACCTGTCCAATAGGTGAAGACGGTGATTATGAACACTTTACCCTACTCTGTTTAAGCAAAGAGTAAAGTAAATTCTTCCTTTTACCCGACAAAAAATGTTTCTCATATGCTTTTTTAGTTTTATGCTTTATCCCGTAGATATATAGGAGGTTAGACAGATAGAACCTGGGAACCTGTTAAGGCACTCCGTTCCCATTAAAATATTTCGTTCCACACTCTCCGCCGAATTCGAGGCGGTGTTAATTAAATTGTATTTTAATTTAAAAAAAAAATTCTATGGAACCCTAAAAATGCTGGTACACAGCCAACATTCATACACATATTAGACTTATTCTTCGCTAAAACAATGGCATCAGCACAATAGTTCGAGCGGAACTCTTAACTAATAGTGAATGTATATTGCAGAAGTGGTAAGTCCATATATGGCACTAAGGCATCGAGGTGCCCACTGGACCTGCAGTGTCCGAATGTTACTGCGCCGGTTGTGTACTCGCTCTGACAACAAAGTATTACATTATCAGTATAGTCAGTCGAATTTGACGTTTCGACTATAAAATATTATTTTTGTTTTAAAACAAAGGGACCAATACAATGGTAAAAACAAACAAAAATATCTATCGCAACTACGAGCTAATGTTCGATGTTCATTATTGGAAAGGATTACTGATGTCGCCATGTGTGGTGCGGTGTGGTGTAGGTTGTGAGTTTGATTCCTACTCGAGGAATATTTAAAAGTATTTCCGTTACTCTGCTCCAAATTTGAATTCTTCCAGTGACTCGTTGCGTCAGCACCAATTTAAAACATTTTTCTTTTCTTTTTCTTCATTTTTCTTTTTTTTCATTTCCAATTAAGACACTTCCGTTGCCCATTTTCTGCCGAATTCTGAGGCCCAGCGTGTTAAGTGGTGAAACTCAACGCCGTGCTTTGCCTCACTATCAGAGCAAGGAAATGAAAATATTAAATCATTTCCCATAGATATCGGACCTACACCGGGCCACAACGATATCAACTTAAAACAAATAAACTAAAAAACTTTAATACATAAAATGAATGACAGTGTCCATAAAACGCGATGATAATGAATTTGACAGAGTTGCACACTCTATAAATGCAGTTAAACACTAAATAACGTCTGTCAGTGTGTACGTGTACACATACATACAACCTGTCGTGTTGGAAGAAATATAAATTGACGCAAAAACTTTAGTTTTTTATTATACGATTTGCATTTCTAAATGAAGCCTACCTCCGACGCCCACGCCACGCCTTGCAGCTTCAATAGTATGCAACGCCGCGTGGGATTTACAAGTATTGTGAAAGGTCATGTATCTCGGAAATGTTTTAAAATATACGTACTGTATTGTGTGTAAGTGTTTTCCAAATTCTGAATACACTCTATCCGAGTGTATTCAGAATACTAATTCATTGTACATACAGTTACATACAGTGTCGTCGCGGGGGATTTTTTAAGTATATTACGTCATCGTTCGGTAGCAATAATAGCGATTTATTATTTATTTTATTTTAATTTTATTTCTCCATCATTGCAAGCGAAGAGGGTTGGTGAGTGACGCGAGTATGGGGTGGAGCCTCTTAGTTTATTTATAAAAGTAGGTATTCGTTATTACGCACAGGCTATTTGGACTAGAAAGTTGAAATTGGGCATGCGGGTAGGTTGGGGAGTGGAGGGGGGCACTGAAAGAGGATTTCTCTAAATCAATATATGAAAGGAAAAAAACTGCATTTTCAATTTTTCTACGCATTTTTTCCGCAATCGTAGTTGCGGGCGACCAAGCTTGCTTATAATATTAGCTTACAAATGTTTCAAGCTTATATTATACGCATAGTTTGAGGCCGTTGTGGCACGGGGTACAAGCGTACGATTGTAAACACGCAGGTTGTGGGTTTGATTCCCACTAGGGAAATAAATATTTAATATTTTAATTTCCTCACAATGGTAACAAGGCAAAGTGCGGTGTTGAGTTCCACCACTTAATACCTCAAAGTTATCGCTAGGCTAGATTGTAGGTTAAGCTAAATATAAAATATGAAATAAGTACCTATTTACTTCTATTTTTTTATCAGCACTACAATCGAAAACATTTCAAATGCATAAATAACCCACTCAATATCATTCTTTAAGCATGTTGTGTTTTGAAACGTACGAAAATAAATAAATATATGCATAAAAGAGTAAAAGCTAAAATGTCACGGGTGAAGTCTTTGAAATGATTTTTGACCTTCCAGCGCCCCGCATTGAGAGCTCTACATTAGAATGAAACATGAGCTTATATCTTTATTGCTCATATTATGTTGTTTTTAATAGTTATAGTATAGGATATTTATGTCTTTATTTATTGTACCTAAAGGGTAAGACGGGCCCCTACTACTAGGATATTGCAATTTGTTCGTCCACCTGTATTCAGGCAGTATCTCATAAGCCGTACAGTTTTGACAGGTGATGTATTTCTGTTTGTTATAACAACAAATACTAAAAAAACGCAATAAAATTTAAATTAGGACGCTCCCATACAACTAACGTGATTTTTATATTTATTAATTTTTTAATTTTCTTCTGAACACGAAAATTAGAAAGTGCCTCAATACTAGGTTCCTTGTGTCTTCTTCCTCTGCAGGAAAAAGCTGGAAGCAACATGAAAAACTTACGTTGATAATACAACCGTCACAAGGTCTATAGAGTCTAACTATTAATTATAGGTTTCACATATTTTTTTGAGAGATATGTTTGGTAAAATATACCTACTTTAATTTTAATATTTTTAAAGAGTCATTCGGTTTGAGTAAACGTGTAAAGTTAGAGAATTAGAATTCGTATCCGAAACATATTTAATAATGTCTCGCCTAAGTGACCATTTCACCTGATTATTTTTGGGCAGAGATGCCAACAACGCACATAAGTTGTAACATAATATTGCTTAGTGGTCAGCGGACAGGTGCACGTTCAATCCCATCAATGACAGGGAGGCTCGACAATATACTGATAAGAACAGTCACATTGATTCAGTCAAAAACTGTAAACTTTATAAGGTGTAAAGTCAAAAATCTCTTGTCGCGTTATCATGTTACTCAGTTATCTCTTATCAAATAGATATCTCAAGGCTGTCGTGACGCAGGGGTACAAGCGGGCGGCTATGCCGTCCCGCGACGGTTGTAGGTTCGATTCCCACTAGAGTAAATCGTGAATAAAATATAGTTTTTAGTATTTTCATTTCCCCGCTCGCGCAGCAAAGCAAGAGTGTTGAATTTGGTGGAAGACGGCGGATGAAATTGTCTTAATGCAAACGGTCATGTCACTTACGTGGTGTGCATAGCGTCAATTAATTAAAAAATATATAACCCAAGATCCCAGACCTGCCACCAAGACCTAAACCAACCAAACCATATATGAGGTTTATTTATTTAATAATTATCAGATAACGCAGTTGCATCTTTATACTGTTATAGCTGGTAGACAGATAGATAGATAAAACTCTCTATGGCATACATAGAGGAAATAATACATTTTACAAGAGAAATAGGAATACTGATATAAAATAACACATAAATAAAAGAAACAGAGTGAACCAACTTAAATTATTTTTTTAACATATGACGTAGTGAATGGCGGAACACATCACCGCGCTCAGTGGTCCTATTACAGTCTCACGTGACTTTCCTCCAATATCATAAAGTATTCTAAAAGGGCAACCGAGGTCTCCCCAATCTCTCTTATCAATGATCTTGTTTCATAAATCTATTTTGCTGTTCTTTCATCATTGATTGACGTGCTCCAACCAGCTGAGCACGTTCTTCTTTATTCTCTCTGTGATACGAGTATATTTTTTCGTTATTTTAATTTTTCAATATATAAAAATATATTAGATTCTACAAATATGAATATTATTAGTTTTCGAGAGCTCATTGTGAACTTACGAAGTGCCCTTAACGTATTGTTTGTAATATGGATATATGACAAAAGGTCCTTTCAATGTGACTCGTACAAAGGGCGTGCGTTATTGAGGACTTTTTTCCAATCTAAATAGCTTTTGATAGACGTACCTACATACATGATCGCAATCAGTAAGGATATTTGGTCCATTTCATCCTAAAATATTAATTTTCGATATGAATATTAGGTACATAATTATTGTGTACTAGCGACCCTCTTGCGGCTTCGCCCGCTTTTACTACTGGATTATTCATATAATGTATGTTTGCAAAGCACTTAAGATAATGTAAAAATTAATTAAACCCTAATGCAACCCGCATTTTCGTAGTTTCAATAAGGATTTTCCAATTGTTTTACACAGCAAGGATTTTTTAGTAGGTACCGTAATTTTAAATCTGTGCTACTAATCTTTTCAAGTACTTATTAAAATATATTTAAATGACTATTTTTAGATAGTAAAATGACTATTTTTAAACGGAAGAAATTATAAACAAAAGCCTACCTACTAATAACTACTACAAAAAATATGAAACCAAATATATCGCGCTGAAATAATACATTCAACTCCAATTATCCAATACGTGCAAACGCATCTAAATCTTCGTTGCTATGCCTCTATAGCGGGCGGGTTTTTTTTTCGAACTTGTGGTTAATGCTGAAGAGGGTATTCTGTACCTGATGAAAAGCAAGCACTACGTGGCTGTCTGTGAGGAAAATTAAATAGAATGCATTGGCCGGGAACCGAACCCGGGCCCGCGTGGCAGGCGAGCATTCTACCACCGATGATTGCTCATGACGGGCTTGTATAAGCAAAACGTCGCAAGGCGCGTTTCGCAGCAAGGATGTTTTGATATTGTAACAACTTCTAAAGTACTTATTAAAATGAAAAACAGTAAAAGACAGTTTTGATCTACATTAAATGGCCAACGTAACTAATATACTTATTTATATGCTGAGAGTAAGGGATAAGTAAAACTTGAGTCGGCACAGCTGATGAGTCAACGGCGGGATGTGTCAACAATTAAATGCGTTTTTCTCTAATACTATTCGCAATTTCGAAATAGTGTAAAAAGCAAATTTTATCTTCGTTTAACGTAGAAAATTAATAAAGTATTTTAAAGGATAAGGATTAATACCATTATGGAAAAACATCCCTCACAATAAAAAATATATTGAAATTACAATTTTTAGACAGAAATATGATCACTACACGTTATTCTTAAAAGATAAAAATATGCTCTCGCGGACTTTTTTGTAGATCTTATTAAGAGGAACAATACTCCACTACATTATTTTCATGTAGTACTTACCATTAAAGCAGCGCATGCGCGAAAGTGTCTCAACGGGTAGGACTTTAGACACATTTATCGTATTTATGTTAATTTACATAAGAATGTATAAATAATAAACTATATATAAACCTTCCCTGAAAAATACTCAACCTAATGGTGAAAACCGCATAAAAATCCGTTGGGTGGTTTAGAAGAAGAAGAGTTAGAAAGTTCAGACAGACACGAAAAGCGACTTTGTTTTATAAGATATAGGATAGGATTATGCATTACGCTGGATTCCGTATATAGCAGTAGAAGCAGAGGAAACTTTGTGTTAAGACTCTCCGTTCCCCACTCGATACCCGACTCGACCCCAATTTTCGAGATATAGCATGTAAAATGGCGGAAAATGAAGATTACTCACCCCCCAAGTGGGAACGCAAACCACAACCGTCGCATCTACAGTCACACGCTCACTTATATTTATTTAGGCTTATCACAAGTGAGCCACAGCGGCGTTCACCTTCAAAGGGAACAATTAGGATTGTATGCACGCGTGGACGGAACGCTTGTGGAGGCATTTTAATTAATGTTCGTTTGTTATTCATTTTGTTACTGAAAAATGCCTTTCTGTGAACCGTTTCTACGTGATTTGGATATACAAACATGCTTATATATAGAGAATATGCCTTTTAACTCTTCTTTTTTCTCTTTTATTTTGTAGTGTTATGCTTAATCCCGCATTATAGGGGAATCCCGCACTTTAATCTCCACTTTCACTCCAATTTTTGAGACATTTTGTGTTAAGTGTTAAGTTGCCTTATAAAATGAAACAAAAGTGATATTATGCAATGCACACCATGAATTAGATCTAACGTTGTATAAAATCGTAGTTTTCCAAACACTATTCAACATTTCCTTCAGCAAATATATGTATGTCGATGTCTATTCTAAGCATTTCGATTTGCTCGACAGATTGTCAATAAAATACACGTATTATAGTATGGGGCTTTGGTAAATGTCCACCGAAAGGTTGACGTTCAGCCAAAAAACTTTAAAGAAATTCGGTCAAGAGACACTTCCATTACGTTGGCTGAGATGTATTATTCGTACCTACAATTTATCGGAGCTTTCAGGACGAATTAGGTTTCAGAATGAATAAAGAGATGCAAATACATTTGTTTATTTTCACACATCTTCTATATTATATTGTGACAAAGAAAACTTAGAATAAGATCTCATTGTTTCCCAGTAGCGAAGGTTGGGATTTTCATGAAGGTAAACTGGCGCCATAAAAAGTTTTCACGCTGTATCCAATACATAGTAGGGTAGACAGAGAATCTAGAAAGAAGACACTCTATTCCCATTAAGACACTTCGGTTCCCCATTTTCCGCCAAATTATGGTGGTATTGCATCTTGAGTTAAGGAACTCAACGCCGCGCTTTGCATCGTTACCAGAGCGAGGAAATAAAAATATTAAATACCTATTTAATTGGTTCGAGTGGGATCGAACCCACGACCTTATTCCTCGTCACGGAATACGACTTATGATTCTGTCTTCTAAAATTCAATTCAAGTTCGGTCATTGTGCAAGTACTGCAGTAAAAGTAAAGAGTAACAATGTACCTTGTACTATTATTTTAATCTTCCCGTACTTTGTCTTGAAATGCTTCAAGCAGACCTCCTATGATACTGGAGAATGAATTAGAGCATTTCCTCTATAATCGCTTGTTGAAAAGCAGTACAGAGTAAGAAGCGCTTAAAATAAGTGGAGCTTCTTGACCTTTTTACATTCAGTAGCTATCAAATAACTGAGAAATATTGCAGGTTTGAAACACAGCTTTTTATAAACGCCCATTATTGTATATCAAGTATCTCCATCATAAAGGCAGGCAACGCGCCTGCAGCTTCTATGGTGCTGGACGTTGTCGTTGGGAGTGGTGATCAGTCACCATCAGATGACCCATACACTCGTTTACCTTGTCCTCTCCATAAAAAAAAACAAAATTCTCTGTTCTCTACGCACCTCTCAATTTTCGGGTATTTAATAACATGAGGTGTTGAGAGTTGCGAACCGGATTCAAGGATTTAGCAACATTAATATGATGTTGGTCTTCTTGTTTTTAATTTACAAAAATAATGACCCTGCGCCTATTTCGCATCACCTTACTCGATAAAGGAAGAATAACATGGGCTTAGTCTAAGAAACAGTAGCCAACAGTTTGATTCAAATTGACTTGGACGGTAACAAGACTGAACTAGTCGGAAATGTGCTTGCGTGGTCCTTAACACGTAAAAAAGAAAATCTTTTTTCCTCGTTCCCGTAGGAATTTTAAGAATTCCTTCTTACCTTACCTACTTGCCAAATATCACCTTTCGTCAAGTCTAGTAGTTACGTCTGTGCGTTGTATGTCAGTCACTCAGTAACGGATGACAGTAACTTTTATATAAATCTTTACATTTAAAAATGTTTATATTAGAGTTCTATCACTATAAGGCATTGGGATCTATCAGGTATTAGGTACATGTAAATTATCGTAAAATAAAGTAAGGAGGTGTTAATCACCAAATAGAAACGTGAACGTGAAGAATTATAAAAGAAAAATAGCTGCAGTAACATGTATGTCAATCTTAATCCATCTTTACAGCGTAAGTCTTGCCCTGACACAGTTACCTCTCAGAGGTCGCAGACGACGTAAATCTACAAATTAAAAGGTTTCAAAGTCATTAGCGAAAAACCTTCCCATTGACATTTTGTAAAAAAAAGAGAGGTCTCGAACATTTCGTTCGTATTTAGGACAAAAAGTAAATTTTAATGTGAAAAATTTTTCAACCATCACAGCTCCAGTCACTGTGCGACGTTCCATTCTACGGCACGTTCGTAGAAACATTGTTCGAAACTAGGTTACTCCTGCCGATCCGCTTGCACCTGTTACTTGGAGTATTATGTAGGGCACGTCTTTAGAATGTCTAAGTCAACGGTAGTGGCGCAGTGGCAGAAGGGAGCCATTTTGGAGGCATTGCGTGTTGGGTGGTGGGACGCAACGCCGCGCTTTGCCTCGACACCAGAGTGAAGAAATGGAAATATCAATTTAAATAAATATTTCATTGGTTCGAGAGGGGATCGAACCCACAACAAATAGCATTTATAGTTACACTTTATGCCCCTGCATTTATGCTTTTTTTGTAAGCATCCATTTATTTAAAAGAAACTAGAACTAAAACTATTGTAAATAATGAATGAATATTTTGGTCTAACTCATTACAGCACGTTATATGCAATATTATAATGAACACGGTTGAATACCTGAACTTTCACATTTAAGTACAATGCAAATACCACGCAAACGAGTGATTTGGATGACATTTCGAGTTTCGCTATAAAAATAATAAAAAAAACAATTATTATCAAGTTCACATGATTTTTGCACGTTTTCATAGATAATAGTACGGAACCCTTCGTGCGCGAGTTCGATTCGCACTTGGCCGTTTTAGGGGTCTCATGTTATTTGACATGTAGTATAAGAGGCAAAGAGAATTTAGAGTCAAGACACGCCATTCTCTGATTTCCGTCCGAATTCAAATTGCGTGTGGAGTGGCGGTACTCACCGCCGCGCTTTGTCTGTCACCAAGGCACGATATCTGAAATTATTGAAAACTTACATACAGAGGCCAGCGGCAGCGCAGGGGTAAAAGTGTGTGACTGTAAACGCGACACGTTGTGAGTTCGATTCCAACTGTCATCAATTTAAGTCCACGTCGAAGTCTACGCAGGGGAAGATGTGGGAAGTAGTTACAAATTACTTTGAATATTCAAAGGATATTAAATAATAGTGGTAATAGTAGTTTTTTTTTAACTTTATGCTAAAATATTTAATATTTTCATTTCCTCGCTCTGGTAACGAAGCAAAGTGCGGACATAACAGTAAATTGTGGAGAGATATATATATATATATATATGTTTATAGAGCATTTACGAAATTTCTTCTATGAGAGTTTCTCATATTATAATAGAAATTATATATTATCGGGTTATTTTTTTATGTTCAAGCATTTACAACGTTATTATATAGGCGGCATAAAGAATAATAACGAGTCACTCATGGGCGTAAGAAAAGGGGTCCGGCCAACTCCAGAGTAATCCGATTAGATTTAGCCTAGCTTAGATTTTTTACTAAGAAAAATGTAAATCTGAAAAAAAAAAAACTTTAACGCAAAGATATCAGATCATAGCTAATATTAAGATCTGCTTGTAACCTGACTGATCTCCATTCTCTTCCCATTTGGAAACTTTGCATTTGAAATTTCTAAGTTCAACTTTCTCACTAACTACATCACGATAGCCTTTAAACGTACATTTTACTTCGAATGGTATCAATTAATTTCACATTTAGTGACAACGAAGCTCTCACTGAACATTGATCCTTTGCAATTTGATTACGTCCATACATAAAGCCGACGGAACAAAGTTTTCATATAAAACAATCAGGCGAGACGCTGAAATTTTGTCGACCTCCTCCTCCTTCCCTCCCTCCCTCCCTCCCTCCACCAAGTGACGAAAACACTTGTGTATTTAAATTTGATTGTTCTGGAGATGACGGGTGCTTTATTGTATTTGTTATCTTACATTGGTATAACAAAGGGCTTGTCCAGACGAAGCATTTTTGTGTGATTTAAAGACGTTGTGCCCTTATCGATGGTTGTGGCACGGCGGTAACTTCCGAAAGTCAACACACAGGTGACTCGTAAATTGGGCGGAAAGCTGGGTACGGAGTGTCTTAACACTAGGTTTCCTCTATCTACCGAGCTATTAACGGGTTTGAATTAAAAATATATCGTCATAATTCGTTGTCATAATCGTTAAAAAAACAAGTTTATTTTAAAGTAGTCCATTAATTAAAATAATACGCGTCGAGCGACGAAGTTTATATCAGAAATGAAAAAAGGAAGCTACATTTTATATTTGAAATAGAATTTTTGCAACGAGCAGAGAGCTCTTCGCGCAAGTGGTTCACGTTTCGTGGAGAACGCACGTCTTTTGCCGGTATTCAATTTGAATGTGCCTAACTAGCTCTATCCATTTTGGTCTAAATTTTGATGTGTTTTTTTGTTTTCCACTGTAACTCGCAGGTATAGGGAACTCAGTGTTAAGACACTTAGTCTCTCATGCATTCCGCGGAAAGTCTATATTTAAATTAATTTCAATTCTCGGCTCCAGTTGATAAAACGTGGCGCGTAGTCCCGCCACACTATGTTTTGAATAAAGCGACACACGGGGGACGGAGGCCCTTAACACAAGTTTTTATTAATTATAGTCATCAGTCGCAACTTAAGATGTATTTTCTAGAATGATCAAGATAAAATATCGTTCGGTCCCAAACCGCTATCAAACAAACAACATCTGCGTAAACTGGAAGCGGACCGCCGGCGCCGAGTCATTTGTCACCGGCGACAATATTTATGAAGTTGGGATTGAGGCTTACCATTTAATATCTATTACCGCATTATGAAAGGTAATATGGAGGTTCGTCGTGCCCTATTAGATCAATTATAAAAAGATATGGCTCAAATTTAGTAAAATACTAAATACGAGGTTCAAAATTTACAATCAGGCTTTCAGTGTTATTTAGTAGGTCGTGTGATATGTAAAGATGGTAACGAGTAATAGTACCATCCACGAGAATTGTAGCCCGTTTCTTAGTCCACGAACACAATTTCGGAAAATCCTGTTTTACTGCTCCATTATACTGTCTTAGGAGCTTACATGCCACATTTCAGCATTCTACGCCGCGTACCGGCTGTGCTTTGTCTGTCACTTAACGGAGACCTAACGCAAGAGTTGTATATATAAAATAGATTGCAGCTTATTTTCATTATTCTAATCATTCTAGCAAACGACAAAGGAAACTTCATGTTCAGCTTTTAAGAAAAACCTTTCAAAGAACATAAAAAGTCCACTTTAAAAATTACAGAACACATCTAAGAGAAATTAAAAAGTGTTATACTTTTTTTGCGTTTTTAGCTCACGCTGTATTGTATAATTAGCAAAGTAGGCAGAGGGAACCTGGGAACATAGTGTAATTTAACACTCCGTTTCCCACGTTTCGTTGGCGTCGTACTAAAGCTAAAAAATAAAACTATTCTCTTCCTTGAGTGGGGACCTAACAACCGTCGTTTTTACAGACATACGGTATACTTGTCAGTGTTTTACTTATTAGTCATGAATTCGACTTGAAATACAAGTTTTGAAGTCTAAAAGTTCTAAAATGCTCTAAAACTAGCAACGTTCGAGTTGGCAATACTAGTGAGTACTGAATACGCAGTGGAGGGCACCTGAGGGAGCCGAGTGTGGAGTGTGGACGCCGCTTAAGTCTTTGTTTAGGACCACTTGGAGCATTTTCCAGTAATGCAATAAAATTTTCCAATCTGTTATCTATTTTTTTACTATTTTTCAAATTATTTGAAATTATTTATCAGCTTTTCTTTAATATATATGTACCTATGTTACTCTAGATATACTAACTGGTGAATCAATTTTGGTAAATCATTATATATTTTCAAGTTTACGCTGTATCCCGCATAAAGCAGGGCAGACAGATAGAATCTGGTATCAAAACTTCATTGAACCAAGACCATGAAAATATAGTGTTTAATCAGTTATCCGAAAATATATGTATCTATCCACCTGACCGCAACCAAGTGAAGCGAAGCTACTGGACTTAACAAGTTGAAATTCGGCAAATAGGTAAGGGAGAATAGGGGAACAGGAAACGGTGAAACTGCTGCCTTGCTATATGCAGAATACAGCGTGAACGTTACGAAATTGCGTTTTAGGTGATGGAGTTAATGTCGCACTTTATCTATTTAAGCAGCGTTGAATGCCACCACTTAAAACATGACGCTTGCAGAATTCGGTGGAAAGTGGGGAACGGAAGAGTCTTAATTTGAACGGAGAGCCTTAACACTAACTTCCCAGGTGTCCCAGGCCTACCTTGCTTGCTCTGTGTGGGATACAGCGTGAAGTAAAAAATAATAATCATGTAGATACAACTGTACTACACTACGCAGAAGTGCAGGCCTTTCATTATTTCATGTTTCTTATTGTGCCATTGTTGCACATGCTTTTATACTTTTATTTATTTATTTATTTTTAGAATTATATTTTGATTTTAAATGTTTTTGTCACACGAAAAATACTTTGATAGTGTATACTTGTATACGTTGTGGTCGTCGTGACGCAGCGGCGCAACGTCTGACTGTAAAGGCGACGGTTGTGGATTTAATTTAGAACTGGGAAGAATGGATTATTTTCATTTCCTAGCTCTGGTAACAATATAAAACGCGGTGTCAAAATTCAACGTAAAAATTCGTCGGAGGAATATATCTAGTATAGTGAGGAACAGGTTTTCCCAGCACTCGATTAACAGATGGTGGAGAGTAGAGATTAGTAATAACAAGGACTCATTGCCTTTCTTACCTAGGATAAAGAAAAAATGCTTTTGAAATTACGTTTATATTATATTTTTAAGAAAATATTAAAAATGGCATATGTTTTTTAGCAAAATAATCAAAATAATTATTAAGATTTTAACCTTGTTTGTACAGGTAGCTGTAGAAAGCAAAGATAGTTAACGAAAACCGTGCGTGTGGATGGATACGAGCGCACTTATCACAGATAACGAAATTAGATTAGATAGAAACAATCTCAATTGCACAAATCTTAATTTCATCAAGTTCAATGTCATTAAAATGTTTAAAATTTACAGCTACCCATTAATTCATCTAACATGTCGATACAAACAAAGGTTGTCAGAGAATTTTCACTCAGAAAATGGTATAAATTATAACAAAGAACTAACCTGTTTCACAATCAATCTGGCGACACGAGGGCTTGCAAAGGTGACGAAGCCGTAGCACTTGGAGACACCTGCCCTGTCATAGATGACCCTCGCCGCAGTCACCGTGGCGAAGCCCGAGAAGAACTTCCACAGGTCCTCATCAGTAGTGGTCAGTGAGAATCCTCCGACAAAAATTCTGTTATGTATAACTGTTCCGAATTTAGGAGCATCAGACGGTGGGAGAGTATCATCAGTTTCGTCTTCAGGAGAGTTAAGCAGTGCCTTCAGCTTCTCATGTGGATCGGCACTCTTTCTATTGTTCGCCGCGTTCTCCTCGACCATGTGTGCACAGCTCGCAGACTCGCTACGTATATAACGTTTTACACTAGCTTCCATGTTTCAGTTTCTAATTTAACATGTTCCCTTGTTTACTACACTAAAAAAACTCTAGCGACAACTAAACGGGCACTAATTTACTCGACTCGGCGTGTACTGGCTGTTAGGATATCGATTTTGAGTGTATTATAGGTAGGTTTGTCACGCGTTGCGCGGCACCTCGCGTCGGGACTGACGCTGCTCGATCCCAACTGAAGGTGTTATTTAGAATTTATAAGATAAGGTTGTGTGTTTTAAATTTTAGTGATACGCACTAAAAATAGTGTTTGAGCTATTGTCGACAGCTATTTTTACTGGTCGAGGCAAGTAGGTCATCAAATCTCGGCTGGATGGGTTCTTGTCGCGGTGCTTAGAGGCGGTTTATTGATGATAGATGGCGCTATCTCTTAGGAGAATAGTAAACTTGATTTTGTTGTTATTTGATTAATACTATATTTAGCAATATAGCTGAATAGTAAAGAAAAATAAAGCAAATAACTTACATATAGTTTAATTTAAAGTCAATTAGCGATTTTATTACACTCTATTATTGTCGTTATAAACTTTTCCTGGAGTTTCTTACACTTATTGAAAAACTTGGTTTTTGTGAGGGTAATATTATGTACAAACATTACAAATCTACCCGTTTCTTATAAAGTTATTATTAAAATTAAATTTTAAAACTATACACATTTTAAAATTATCACGGTTTACTTTTTTAATTACTTTCAATTTATAAAATATCATGTCATATTCATATAGCACAAATTATAATTTTTAATTGAAACTTAGTTGTAAATATTTTTTTTAAGTGTTGAAGTTATGGTAATTTTATTTATTTTTAAGTAAATTAATTATCTTATATTCTTTAAGATATCACATATTCAATTTTATTATTTATTAAAATAATAAATGTCAATAAAATCTAGTGCATATTTAAAAACAAAACGTTTTTATTGAATTTGATTCTTGAATGTTGTCAGCTATTATAAAATCAGCTGTTATTTTTTTATAATTTTGGTGAGTTCAGTCGTGGCGCGGTGCCCCCGCAAATAGTAACTGTAAACGTGACTGGTGGTGGGTTCGATTCTCTCTCGAGAAATTAAATTGTACTTAATTTCATATTTCCATTTCTTCGCTGTGGTGTCGAGCAAAGCGCGGCGTTGAGCTCCACTACTCAACACGCATTGTCTCTAGAATTAGGCGGAAAGTGGGGTACATAATGTATTAACACTTGGTTCGCTCTGCCTAACCTGCTGCGTACAGGATACAGCGTGAAGCTGACTGATGTGTATTTTAAAAAATATCTTCAAGACAAACAGTTTGTCACAAAATTTGATCTTTTTATTTAATTCAAATTATTATAAAAATATAATATTATATATGAACAAAGATTATGAATTAATATGAAAGAAAGCACCAAAACTATGAATAATTTTGTAATGAAAAAAACAAGCATATTATTTCAGTACAAAATTATACATGTTTTTGATATTTTAAGTTCTTCTAAATATAATATAGATATCGCCTATGAGAAGCAACTAAGTATAGTATTTTAATACAAAAATCTCTTAATATAAGTATAAGTATAAGTAATATCGTTCCTTGTCTTTGATTTTGTTCTAATATTATATTGAGATATTTGACAATATCCATTGACTATGAACTGAATTCTGAATTGACAAATGGTTCTAAAGTGGTTAAAACGAGAAAATTCACAACATAACACGTATTAAGCGTATCTGAATCACTTATCCGTAAAAATTAATAAATTTTGACCATTAAATTGGCAAATTAATGAACATTTAATGGCAACATTTTAAAACGTCACATTGACATTCCATTAAAACATCTGACACAATAATTATTTTCTTGTAGACTCAGACTGCTACTGTAACTGTATGTAAGATATAAGCTACATATAATCTCGTATTTTTTATTTATTGTGGTTAAAAATACATAAATAAGTGTAAACAGTATTTAAGTGCTTATTAATTGAGTGAATTTACATATTTTTTATAAAATAGTTAAATTAATTACTCATTGAATCCAATCTATCTAGACTGAAGAATAAAAAGTGAGTAACTATATCATTTTGTAATAATAAAGGAAGCTAACAGTTAGTTATACTTGAACATTTGTGTATTCGAGCGAAACAAAATCGTTATGTGCCGCCTACCGTCCTATATATAAATAATTGTAGGTAGACCTGTTTTTATCGCTATCTTGGTGATGTATTTGTTTCTCTATTGAATATAACAAGTTTATTATGCTGGTACAAACTGAACTGGTTTCCAGTTCCAAAATTCCGTAAATTTCCAGTGAAATGTATTTGCGTTTTTAAATAGTTTATAAAAGTTGTTTATTGAGTAAAGGTTGTTTTATGACCTAAATGCCGCAATAAAGCTCATTAGCCGGTAATTTAATAATTTTATTAACACTAACCTAATTGATATAAGGTTAAGTTGTAAATTAATATCTTAGTTAAACTGTAAGATTCCTTACAAGTCTAGATAATATGCACAATATTATATGTAATATTTTATTTTAAAATCAGTTGTTTTAGACAAAAGGCTTAATTTTTTAATTGATTGTTGGGACTTTAATGTTTTAAAATTTACTTTCATTTTGTAGCAGGATAAGTAGAGAAAACCTCTTTGTTAAAACAGTCCTTTCTTTGCTTTCCATATGAATTAAAGATACTAAATGTTGAAAGACAGAACTCAATGATATGAGAGCAGTAAAATGAAATAATTAATTATCCCAAATGAATCAAACCCATATCCACTGTGCTTACATTCAGATGGTGTCCCATCGCACTACAATATATAAGCTATTAGAATATGATGTGTAAGAGTTTTTTATTAATTAAATAAACCGAAACATTGTCTTTGTAAATATATTTTTTTCTATTTTAGTTGATTTTTGTAAAAAGTGTCGAGCCCCTTTTCAAATTCTGTTAAAAATTTAAGTTATTAGTATAGATTACAACATTTCACTTGCTGCTCCAAGTAATAGCTACATTGTTATTTAATATATTTATAAATCTTTGCATAATATACATGTTAATATAGGTCACTGTAAACTCCATCCACTCAATGCAATGCCGCCAGAATGTAATGTGAAGTATTTTAATGGGAACCGAATATCGAGTTCACTGTGCGTACCTTACCACTATGTGCAGAATACATTTTGAGAGTAATAAAAAGTATAAAACGTTTTGAGCGTTCTGGTGTTAAGACAAAGCGCGGCATTGAGTTCCTCCATTCCTCCCACAATGCCTCCAGGACTCCGTAGAAAATAAGGCATAGAGTGTCTAAATACTAGTTTCACACAAGGTACACCGTGAAACTGTTTTTTTTTTTAAATATAGAACCTCCTCCTGTAATATACATCTTGTTTTGTTTGTAGTTAACCATAAACAAGCTACAAGAGGCCCAAAAGAGTTGTGATGAAAACAATAGGGATAATAAACAAAAACCATCTTGAAGGTTAATGCAAATCATTTTAATAATATGACTTAAATATGTAATGAATCCATACTAATATTGAAAAACTGCAGATCTTGTTTGGTTGCACGCAATTATCTCAGAAACTACTAGTTCAAGTCAGAGACCGATCTTGAGATGGTGTTTTCTTTCATAGATATATAATTTATAACTGAGTTAGTAATTTTGTCCATTTTACGGATAAATATACTTGTAGATATACATATTAATAGCTTTTTAAACAAGTTTCTTTGAAATCTAGAATAAATGTCTAACAAAGTATCATAATTTTACTATTTAAATACATTACATCTACTCCAATGTTATCTCTCTTTAATTATTCAATTAGATATTATCTCAGAGTAGATGCATCATCCATGACTAATCATGTAGATAGTATTGGCTTCAAATCACATTTACAATATATTTTTTTAACTTGCTATACTCTACACATAGTAGGGAAGGAGAGAGAGAGAACCTGGGAACCTAGCATTAAGACACTCCATTCCCATTAAGACTCATCCATTCCCCACTTTCCACCGAATTATTGCGTGAATGATGGAACTCAATGCCGTTCTTTGTTACCACAGCGATTAAATGAAAATATTCCATTTCCCCGATTGGAAATCGCATCCATATCTGTCGCGCTTACATTTACACGCTTGTGCCCCTGCACCACGACAGTTTCTCCTTTCATATGTATACTTTTAAAATTATTATAAAACTTTATTGACGTCATGATTCTGATTCTGTGACGCTGCGCCTAGAGTTCCGCCACCCAACACCAAACGTGTATTAAACTAAGCGGATAGTGAAGACGGAGTGTCTTGTCGATACGTTGTAGTAGTATCTAAACTGTTGCACTAGTGTCCCTCTGGACACTAGTGCTAAGACATGCGATAGAGGTTCGGTGCAACCTGCTCATCTCGAATGTTATACTCGTAACTACATACTAAACCTGTTTTGTAAGCGACCTATTCGTGGCGCAGGTTCACACGTGGCGTAGTAGGCGTGCTACTGGGAACTTGACGGGTTGTGGGTTCGCTCTCGTAATCCCATGTACAGTCATTTTATATTTCGCAATTTTATTTATCTTTACAAAATATTCTTCAGTGTTTTCTGTTATATGTATGTTTACTTTGTATCTGCATGCTATTATTAAAATATAAAACATGATAAGAGTGGCATCAGTTATTTTTATATACTCGAGTGGGGATCGAACCCACAGCCAGTCGCGTTTACAGTCTCACTGTTTTCCTTATATATTGATATATACATATATATATACATTGTATCTCAAGTGCATTTATTTATTGGCCACAACGTCCCCGCCAAGGATCGTTACTCGTTTGTGGACAATCAGTAAATATAAACTATCTGCTTGTTCTGTCCTAGGGTTATCTCGCTGCGACCTTGTCGTACATATACTGTTGACAGTGTACCTTACCCTTAAACCCTTTCAACTTTAATTACAAACGAGATGATCCCGTACCGTATGTGTATTTACTATCGGTTGTTGAGCCTACTGTGCGGTAAACTAGCGTTCTGTTTGCAGTTGGTACTTACTTTCATGAACTGACAATGATCGCCTCTTCACCGTCCGAGGTGGTGACGGTCACACTGCCTAGTGCCTACCCTACGCTTAACTCGCGATCTGCGTTATAAGTATAGATTAGTCGTTTTATTACCGTTTGCAAAGTAACCTAAGAATTATTTACGCTTTGCTTACATAAATATTTACATTATTGTATTGTTTGTTTTATACTTTAAATAAATATAATGGAGGCCATCGCGGCTGCGTTTGACTGTAAACACAACAGTTGTGGGCAGTGGCGTAGCTAGAATATTTGCTGCCCGGTGCGGCTTAGGGGACTTGATGCCCCTTTCCTGATGATGAGTTCTAAAAAAAAAACAAAGTGACCGCCGCCTTTGATGCCCCTTTCCTTTTGATGCCCGGTGCGGCTTAGAGGACTTGATGCCCTTTAAAATGGTCTACGGTCTAAAAAAAACAAAGAAAAACAAACTAATCGTCGACTTTGATGCCCCTTTTCCTTTTGATGCCCGGTGCGACCGCACCGCTCGCACCCCCCTAGCTACGCCACTGGTTGTGGGTTCAATTTCCACTCGGGGAAAAGAATTGTTGTCATTTCCCCGTTTTAGTAACAAGACGAAGCGCGGCGTTGAGTTCCGATACTCAACACAAAATGTCTCGAAAAAATGATATCACGGTGAGCTTTAGAACCAATTTTTCAAAATATAATGAAATGTGTATTTATATCAATTCTTATTTTTTTGTTAATCAGTTTGTCACTAATATTTTCAAAAGTTACCCAGTTAAATACACCTTGTTGATCCTGGGCCCTCCGTCTTAACTCGCCAGTATCCAGCATATAATGATATGCAGAGAAACCTTATTGTTAACACATTATAGGTACAAACATAATTCATGAAAAAGGAGCTAAATATTCAATCTCCAATCTAAATATTTGTATTATTTATTTAATGAGTGAGGCCGTCGCGGCTAAGCAATTTCATATCTCCTCACACTGATGGAAAGAAAAAGCTCGGCGTTGAGTTCCGCCACAATGTCACGAAAATTGGGCGGAAACTATGGAACGGAGTGTCTGTACATTAGATTCCCTGGGCCTACCTTTTGAAACTATTTTCCAGGTAGGTACGTTAAAATAATACACGGCGTCATGGGGGGTCCTAGTACTACGACATTCCATTTTTTCTTGTAGCAAATAAGCAAAATTAAACAATTTCCACTTTTTATTTTAAAAGTACTTATACAGTATTTAAATAGTTAAGGTTGTGATTGATTATTGTTTACGTAACCCTGAAAACGCGATAAAGTATCTACTACAAAACATATTATTTAAATTGATCACTTAATATGTATATAGGTCCCCAGCACATGGGCGCGCATGGCGGGCGGCGGCTGGCGACGCAGCGCGGCGCGCGTGCGCCTCCTTCGAGTGCTGCTGCGCGATACGGCGCGCGCTCTGCAAGACGTGCAGGAGATATTGTCTGTTGGTGAGTTCCGCTTTATGTAGTCCACTACCTATTTTGCAACCTTTTCTTACAAGCCCTCTAGAGGGCATGTGGCTTTGACATTTCCAAGCTAATTTAGTCTCCCACTACATCTCCCCTCTCCCGCCACCCTCACCACTCACTTGTTTTTTTTTTGTAGTTTCACGCTGTATCCCGCATATAGCAAGGTCCTAGAGAGAATCTGGGATCCAAGTGTTATGACACTTTGTTCCCCAATTTCACCTGATTTAAAGGCGTGTTGAGGCTGAGGTCAGCGCCACGCTTTACCTCCTTACCAGAGCGAGGAAATGTAAATATTAATATTCCTCGAGTGGGAATCGATCCCAGAACCTGTCATGTTTACAGTCGCAAGTTGGTGCCTCTGCGCCAGACTACCTCCCTACTTATTTAAAAATCATCAGGTAATAATAACTTTTTTGATTCGCTTTTTATTCAGATCCTGATGTACCAAACGTAGTTCAAGAAATTTCAAACCAATGTTCTCGACCGCCTACTTTGGTAATCTTGGGCAGTTCATCATCAGCCCGAGCAAGACTGTTGAATTGCATTTTGGGAAAAAAACTGTTGCCTGAGACTTTGCCGAGAGGCTGTAGATGGGTAACTATTGTTATGAAGATATTAATTAGAATGAATTCTTTTTGGAGACAAAAATGTTATGTTTAACTTAATCTTTGTGAATCTTAAAGTATTTGTATCAAATCAAAGCTACATTTAATTTAATATATAGAAAAAGAAATATATTTATATATAAGCCCCGTTATTATTTTAACAGAATTGACTCTCACTCTCCTCCACTTAAATTTTTGACATAACAATATAAAAATGCCTCTAGCGGAATTAAATAGCCAACCTAAAATATAATAACAATTAAAACATAATAACAATTGAAATACATATAAATAGTATTTTATAAATTGTAGTAAAATCACATTTCCATAACATTTTTATACCTTTCTAAGATTGTAATACTTAATTTACCAGATTAGAATACAATACGGTATATCAACGCAAGTGCACTTGAGTGTGGGTAATTCTGAATTTGAGCTTGTGGAGGACCTCGTGTGTAATAAACAGCCTTGGGATACGTTACCATTGCAGGTATGTGGAATGACATTTCCCATCTATCCATTACATATCCTCATACATTTGGTCACTGATCACACATATTTCAAGTATTCAAGTAATTTAAATGATTGTAGTTACTATTTCTCTCTATAGTTATTATGATATAATAAATTATTTACATTTTTCTTTAATTATTAGTCTGGAGCTCAAAACTTATTCTTATATATTCCCACTAATATAGAGTTAGGTCGCTATTTCTTTAGTTATTCGAAAACAGCTCTAAAGTTAACCAATATTTTATAAGTACATGCTTCTTTGCCACTAATCCTAACAAGTCAAGCTTATTAAACTGTTCAAGAATATTTACAGGATAAACATGTATGGAATTAATATCTATTGAATGTCATGTAAAATTGTAACAAAAGAACAACTGCCTTACGAGTCGGTAGTAACGGCATGCCCATTCGATTCAAAAGTGCTTACAATAGTCTTTTTGAATAAACTATACCTTTACAGGATCTCGTCCGCCAAGAATCAGATCTAGGTACGACGTTAGAAATCGAATTGAACAACTCTTTCCTAAAAGATGGACTCAAAATCATTGTACCCCCAGACATTATAGACCCTGCCGCTGATAATTATATAACATTAAAGAAAATACAATCGGAACTGTACACAAAAAAGGCTGCCTTTTTCCAAAATATTACACCAATTTATTTATTTGCTTTGAATAAATATGGAAGAAATATATTTAGTGATAACATTTGCAATTCTAAAGAAAGATTGTCTAAAGAGTTTTGGTCGACTTTTAATTTGTATAAGGAAGGTGATGGGGAACGAGTGGACGAGAAATATGGTGATGATGATGAGAAGGAGAATGAAACAGCGGTGTTTAATTCCGAGGTATGTACATGTATTGATAATCGACTTAAACTCTACGAAAATCTAATCCAATTTATTCATAAACGACAATAAAAAGTCGTATGCTAATTATAAATCTGTTAATTTTAATTTGTTAGTAACACAACAGAATTAATGGTAATCTGTCACTTCTACTTTGTATATTAATTTCCACCATTTTACTCTCATTTATTACAGAATTGTCTCGACCTCCACCAAGTAAAAGAAATAGATGTTAATGCCCAAATTTTCTTCGTATTATTCTCTAACAGTGAGCCCGCTGTGAACCCTCATCTATCTCTCAGCGAGGCTACTGAGTCCACAGAGTTGTGTCATACTGGGGAATTGCCGGAGTCCGATCAAGGATTGAAAAGAGAAAGGAGGTAAATTACCGTACGGTCGACGAGTCGTTAGCCCTGAAGTTAAATGGTTGCACAAATTTTATTTTAGGAATTTTCTTACTTTTAAATAATTTTCTTCCCGAGTGACCAAAATGCCAAAATTAAGAAAACTTTACTTCAGGGCGACTCGTCTGTGCGGTAATATTTATGAAAGAGAATAATTACTATCGAATGTGAGGCCGTTGTGGCACGACAGACGCTGTACCACGTCAGCGTCGTTAAGTTCCGCCACGCAATGTCTCGAGAATTAAGCGGTGGGGAACGTAGTATCTTAATATTAGGTTCTCCCCTGACTTTTCCAAAAAAATGTTAAGTTGATTATGTCTCGTTATTGTAAAGTGATAGAAATTACTATATTTAACCCCAGGCGAAACGGATGTACCGAGTAGTAATCGAGAGCGTTCTCTGCCATGAAAATAAGTTCAGTCGTTAGAAGACTATCAGTTTTTTTCTAGTTACTTGTTTACTTATCGAAACTTTTTGTGTCAACATAAGAATTGAATTTTAGTTAATTGGTAATTAAAACCTTCATTTATATAATATTTTACAGAGAAACGGAGAGTTCAACACATAAAATATCAACCAGAAGATTGCAGGAGGAGCAAATAGCATTCATGAATGAATTGTTAGATCAATGGGAATTGATAAGTATGTTATTAAATTTTGCAGTTCTTATCCTTTATCAGTTAAATTTTATGTTTATACATACTAATGTTACGATTACGCTTTCTACCTACACTCTGCCTATTACAACAAAAGTCGTTGCAAACGCAAATTATCTTACGAGATCTAAGTGTGCATGACCTTATTTTGGGAGATAACGCTTTTATGTCTAACGTGTGCTCTAATACATCGAAATGCGTAAGATCACATATCTTAGGTCGACATATGAGATCTCACTTTCACACTCTTTTATACACATCTGATTTCACAACCACACTCGTGATGTCACATCTACTCATATGATCTTACATCTAGATCTTTTTTATAGGCACATCAGTGCACTGGGCAATTATCATATAAAGGGTCTTTATAAATGAGTGTTGATAATAGACTTGTTGGAGCTCAAGATGTTTTTGTTGTTTTTTAGTTGGAATCAATATCACTTTTAAAGTTAGTTAACCGACGATGTAATGATATATAAACAATTTTTTCAGCGAGTCCGCCACAAAAACATCACGTAAAAAGCCAATGGTCAATCATAGATGATATACAAATATTAAAAAATACGGAAAAGGATACAGAACATAAAAAGAAAAAAGATACAGATAATGATAACAGAACTATAAGGAATAGAAGTTCTCTAATAAATGTTCTATTGAAATTTGCTACGGAATGCTCACAAAGCTGTTTGTTGGATCACGGTACTAGGTTGAGTGAGGTAATTTTTATTTAAAAACTAGGAGTGTACTTTTTGCTCTTTTGTTTTTTGTTATTTCTTTATATTATTGTTATAATCCTGTTTCATGTTTATGTATATGTGTGTGTGGTTGACCGTTGGTCATAGTTAATTAGCAGTAGTTGTGTTGAATATACTCAGTGTTAACCGTGAGTTTATTAATTTCCATCAACACTACATTCTCGGTAGTTTTGGATCGAAGATTTTTGAAGATTTTTGTTTCATCTAGTATATTAATATTTTAAAGATCATCAAATCTAATAATATTTTAATGAATAAAATACTTAAATAGAAATAAAATAGTTAATATATTTTTTATAATAAATGAAGCCATCCAATATTTGTAATTAAAAGGCATAAATTTAAACAAAATCAATTAAATTTCGTAACAAAGAGAAGCGCGGCGTTGAATTCCGCCGTTCAACACATAATGCCTACTATATGCGGGCCATGCGCCCAAAGAAAAATAAAAATATATTTATTTCAGATCCACGTTAAACTACTACAGCAATTTATTCTGGCGTCATTCGATATGGCGCGCGAGTTGCAAATTGTACCGAAGAAAATACAATATGTCGCGAGACAGGAACAACAGTTGTATGAAGTGAGTTATTCATTTATTTATTTTTTTGTATTTTACGCTTATACTATTTTCTTTCTCATTCATCATCGTTTCGACTAAATGAAACGTTAGGTTACGCCACTGAATGTGTCATTACATATGCTGAGTGAGCTGCAGATGGCAGGTCTGATTATTTTCTTCTCGAGTGGACCAAAGTTCAAAAAGTTAACCTCACGGCAGCCAAATAGCATGGCAGAAAATTGGAAACAAAGTGTCTTAATTTTTTTATTTATGGTTACTAAAATACCACTATCTTGTGCAGTCATTACCTTATGTTAAACTACTGAAAATATAATTTATTCAGTCACAGAAACTTTCCAAGTTAGGCTCTCAAAATTATGTATGTATGACATATATGTATGTTTAATATTTACAGACGATGAATGAAAAATTCTCAGAAGGCGACACGAAAAGGGAGTTATTACAGATAATGCAAGAAGTGCTGCAAGAAATGAGATATGAAATAAATAATATGGATTGGAGTGTTGATGGTGAGAACAAAATTATAAATATAAACTAAGAAGCCTGGTTCAGTCAGTTCAGTCAGGTTCAGAAGTCCTGGGCAGAAGTTGTGGTTCTATCCCCACTCGTGGTTATGAAATATTTAATTAAATTTGTATTTTAATTTTTTCGCTCTGGTGTCGAAGCGCAGCGTTGAGTTCCACATGCAACACACAATGCCTCTTAACTTTGGCGGGAAGTGGGAAGGGAGTGTCTTAACACTAGGCTCTCTCTGCATACTCTGCTTTGCTTGAAAAAAAAATTACCCGTCGCTGCACCCCCTATGGTTAAATGGAAATAACTATGAGATATATATGACACATGAGACATTGTAAGTGGAAGAAATAACTGTCCACAGATACAGCGGGTTATCATTAATCAGGTATATCATTAATTATCACCATCGCTTTGAATGTTTCATGTACCGTAGTGGTTGTTTCCATTTGAATACTCGTCCCTAAAATAAATATGGCAGTGATAGCTTTTTCCAGGACTGACATTTTTAACTTGCCTATGCACAGTGAATAAAGAATGCGATGACAATGATTTGATTAAATTTATTAATGAATCTCCATTACATATATATTTTTCTTTTTATTTCCAGATCTCCCTTGTCACCAAGACGAACGCTTCGAAATATCAAACTCAATATTTTATTCAACAAGAAGCAGTCCCACAATCTCGTTAAATGTGCAAACAATTACAGATTCGAACGACTCAGACGAGAATGTGGAACAAGCTGAATCTTATGAGAGTTATAATTTTGATGACTACGAAATTATTAATTCTAATGACGATAGCTTTTGTAATAGCGATAGATTTGAAAGGTTTAACGTAAGTTACTTCATAATTACAAGTCCTTTTTTATATATTTAAAGTGTCGTTCCACACTGAGGGAAATAGTTTTTTAGTAAACATTAATTTGGGAGGCCAGTCGTAGCGCAGGGGCACAGGGAATGACTATATTTATATATTCTATATTTTGTTTAGTTTATACTTTATTGCACACAAATATTAGAAAAAGAATAATACAAATAGTACAGAATAGAAATAAATAAAAACAAGTATGCAAAGGCGGCCTTATTGCTTCAAGCAATCTCTTACAGGCAACCTTTGACAAAAACAAAGGATTTAAAATAAAATATAAAAAGAGAAGAGTGTTAAATGGAATATATATTTAAATTTATATTTCCATTTCTTCGCTCTGGTATTGAGGCAAAGCGAGGCGTTAGGTCAGTCACTCAACACGCAATGCCTCCAGGATTTGGAAGAAAGTGGGGAACGGACCCTGCTGTGTGCGGAATACAGCGTGAAGCTGATTTTATTTTTTTATAAAAATTTGAAAGTAGTGAGATTCAAACCTCTCTGGATTCCAAGGGGTGCGGGACCTGTATGGAATTCGGCGGTAACTGACTAGTTATCTAAACGTCACAGTATAGCTATTTAATATTTTATCTATCGAAGATGAGATCTGATGAGGCTTTATCAAGCAGGCTTGGCTTTTGGTTGTCCATGAAAGCTGGTCAATTATAGGTGATAGATAGGTAACAATGATATCTATTTAATAATTTTAATTATAATATGGCCAAAAAACTTTGTTCCACAATGTTGTTTTTAAATTCCCCAGACAAAGTCTGCGAGTCCACCCTTATCGTCGTCCAGCACCATCCCCATTGAGAACGAGGCGGAGTTGTACTCTGCAGCGCCACTCGCCGTCTCCTCGTGCCCCGCGCGCGCCACGTCCGCGCGCCAAGTCTCGCTCGACGTGCAGCGCACCGGTGAGGGGCCGCCTCCCGCCTCCTCGTGAGGAGTGCCAGATATATATATATATATGTTGTTTGGGTGTTTTAAGTATAGTAAAATTTTATAAAGAATATAAAGGAATAGTCAAATGAGTTTCTTATTTTATAATATTATCAGTTCCTATTTGCATCTGCGCGGTAGAGCGCAGGTCGGCGCATGTACAGTGAGTTACATAGATATGCCTACTGATTATAGATGTAATGTATCAACAACTATCCGTGATAAAGGACATAAAAATATATTCCTTAATTTGAACCGGTAGTTTCTGAAATTAAGACATTGAACCAAACAAACTCTTCACATAAAAACACTTCAATATTAAGTATAGATTTTTTTGTGTATTTTCAGTTTTATCGAAGTTAAGTCGAAAAATCAGTTTAAAACTCGTCAAGTTTGTCGATTGTTTGAAGGACAGCTATTTTGGAACTCTGCAAAGGTAAATAACATGTTTTTTATTAGTGTGTTGATCCTCTTATGAACATTTTGATATTGTTAATTTAACATCATTTGCCTTTTCGGCATATGTTAACACTTGCTATGTTTAATATTTTGAATTAAAAAATAAATAATAATGTTGACTTCGTTTTCGTTTCGTTTAGTTTTATTTAAATAAGTTAATTTAATATCTGTAAAAAGTTGTTTTTAATATTTTATATCATTCTCATTTGGAAATAATAGTAACTAAATTAAATTGTGTTTAATGTAATGTATCAAAATGATAAAGACATATATTTTTTTAATTTAAGCTATATCACGTACATATCAGGATAGGCATAGGAATTCTAATGTTGAGTTCTGCCACTCAACACGCAATGCCTCCAGAATTTGGCTGAGGGTGGGGAATTGAGTGTCTAACACTAGGTTCCTCCTGCCTAACCTGCTGTGTGCGGGATACAGCGTGAAGCTGATTTGATTATTCTAATGTTAAGACACATAGTTTCTATTAAGACAGTTCCGTTCTCAATTTTCCGCCGAATTGTATAGATATAAATATGCTCCTATATGTGAATGGTGTCCATAACCATTACATATAGTACCATAATGTAAACAGCATCACAAAAATTATATTTTGTAAAGCCTTACTGGTGGGATAGTAAGCTATAAAGAAAAATAATGATTGTCTTATATTAATATGATCTTAACATAAATTGTGCAGGTGTCTAGAGTCCCTGGAGTCGTCGTGTCGCCAGGAGCTGGGCGGGCGGCCAGCCAGCGAGGCTATGCGCCAGCTGCTGTCCGTGGCGCGCCAGGTGGACCTCACGCCCTGCGCCTCCTTCTCTCTGCTCTCCGAGGTGATGGATTCGTTACGACGATTGTTTTATAGGTAAAACACATTTTTTAAATTTGTATGCTATATTTTTTTGATCAATTTAGACAGGTCTTATAACAAACAGTCCCTAAAGTATTTTTTTAAAGTTAACTTAATTCGTAAGAATTGTTTAATTCTAAAGTCATATCATACGAGATAGACGCGGCTTATTGCTGTCTTAGCTAGATTGATGAAACGACGAAGCGTGAGCACAACTGCACGTTTGGCCGTGCACGAAGCAGTGTTGGTACCGACGCTGTCATACGACGGCGAAACGTGGGTATCATAGAAGAAGAATGAAAGAAGGAAGAACGCTGTGGAGATGCGATCTCTTTGTGGGATATGCAGAGTCAGGATAGCTGATCGAATCTGCAATGAATGATACAAACAAGTACAGGTACTAGTGAGGACGTCGCAGTGATGACAAATAAAAGAGATATGCAGATCGTAGCGTGTGGCGCTCTGTTCTTTCTGGCTACCACACTAAAAATACAACGTCAAACTAAGTTAGTTAAAGTCATAAATCCATCGCTGTTTTGTAACTGTTTCTATATTATTTATTTATTTATTTACAATTATATCGAGTAACATGACTCATTTTGTTAGTAACAATAAAATCTTAATATCTATGTTAGTATTTAAGTTTCTTCTCCATCCCTCTCGAGATGGCGCAGCAATGGTTTACATATACAGTCTAATCTATTAGACATTATTATTATGTTTAAAATTATACAATAGAAATAAATTATATCAAATACCCGTCAATCCCAGCCAAAAAAACTCAAAAAAGCCTCTGGACCGATTTTGTTAAAATATAGACTCTAATTTAAACTAGAAAGAATCATCGCTTTATGAGCTAAGAGTGTGCTACTCGCTCGCGGCTTCGCCCGCTAAAACCATTGAATTATTTACTTAATACACTCAATTATGCCACAGTCGCTATTTCTCTGCATTTTAAACCTGTAATATCTTCGAAAATGTTAATTTAAATTACATGCGGTTAAGAGTTTCATTTGTTTATATTAAATCAATAATGTATTTAAGGTACTTAATTAGATAAGTATTAATGTTGTAATGCTTAAAATCGCTTCCGAAATTAGCCATTGTTTCCCGTAAAAAGTAAATGAAAATGAATCAAAAAAATATTGTGGGTTATCCATAAGAATAAAACATACCGTCGCGGATTGTTCTGTAGATTTTTTCAAGTTGTTCAATACTTAGCACATTATTTGGGTAAATCTCGTAAAGATCAGTCTGCGTTTTCAATGTCAGCAGAAAAAATTGAGATCTAAGCATATATGAGAAAAGACAGCGGAAAGCGTATTTGTTTTATGAAGAAGATCCCGTGCGATTCTTCTTTTTCGATGTTTGAAGAAATTAGGTCGACCCATTAATTTGAAGCCCCACCTTGAGGTGTTTTTTAAGCAATGCGACGGGCGTAAAAGTTTAGTTTAGTTGTCATTTCCTACCTTCACTGTGCAAGTGGACAAGGATAAGTCCCCCGTGGACATACATACATATACTCGATTTGACACACGTGCTTGGAACTTTAACAGTGTCGTCCTCGTGCAGGTTCCGCATATCAGGCGGCCCCGCGCGCGAGTGCTGCGCGCTGAGTGCGGCATGGCGGCGGCGCGCAGCGTTGCACTGCGCGCGTTCGTTGGCGCCGCCGCGCCTTGCGCGACTTATTTCAATGCAGGTACTGCTTCGACTTAAGACTGTTTGTTTGAAATTGCAATTCTCTTTTTCTCTCTTATTCTTCTTGGTAACTAGAGGAAATAAAATATTCAACGTTTTCATTTCCCCGCTCTGCTAACGAGGCAAGTCATGGCGTTTCCGCGGCGCTCCAAGGTCCGCGGATATTCTGATTCTGAAAGTGGAGAACAAGTGTCTTAATAGGAAAAGTATCTTAACGCTAGATTCGTTTCGTAGTCGAAGTTTTCCGTGTCTACCCTGTTATGTGCGAGATGCAGCGTGAAGCTGAAAAAATATATCAAATTTCCAGATACTAGAAAGGTTGAGCGTCGCTCACGAGCGCTACCAATCAGCGCTAGCGTCGCTAGAAGCAGCTTTAGCAAGTCGTCTTCATCACACTGAGGATATTAAACTGGCTATTAGAAAGAAGTGAATATTTATCTTGTTATATCTTTTTTTATTTAATAATTGATGATGATTTTTGAGAAATGTGGCCAATGTCTAAATTTGCACACAATGGTTGTGTGTTCAAATTCCACTCAGGGAAATGATTTATTTCATTTATCTAATATTAAGATAAATTGAATTGTACCGCTCAACACTCAGTTTGTCGAAAAATTGGACAGAAAAGGAGATGGAGTGTCTTACCGCTAGGTTCCCTCTGCCTACCGTGCTATACGGGATAACAAGTAAAACTAAAAAAAATGTTTGTCCCAATTTATAATTTAACACATTCTCTAAAGTAGATAGTTTCTATCGAAATTAGATAATTTGAAATGATATTTAGATAGATATATATTTGTAAACGATAAATTTTATATATTTTAACAAAACATGTGTCTCTATAATAAAAAAAACGTGTCACTAAAATTACTTCTTTTTACATATATACTAGTGGATCCGAACGCGGGTACGCCCGCTTGAACTATACGAATATTTATTAAATATATTTATGAAAATATTTTGAATTTTCAATAGAGACATGCGTTAAGCAAGCTCATTTTGGGTGGCGTTTTCTAACAACAAACTTTGCAAATCGTCGCTTAGCAACGGTCGCATAGCGACGGTTGTTATTAACATGGCAGAATAAATTGCATGTCAAATTAATAAGTATTTTAATATATTGGTATATATCGAAAATATTACAAATATAAGAAAACAAAGTATCCTATGTTCGTCTCGAGACCCTCAAGTATCTCTATATGAGTATTTTATCACAATTAAATTAGCGGTTTGGCCCTGATTGCGTAAAAGACGGATTTTTTTCTTTTAGATACGCTCCAGCCTTCGCTCGCTTGTGCTTAGAAAGTACATCAATGTGTGATCTTCTAATGTATGGAACACCAGAACTGGGCAGAGAAATAGGTAATATATATTTATACTATTTTTTTGTGGGGGACTCAGTCGTTGAGGTTAAATGTTTATTACACTTGAGATATTTGTAAGTGGGAACTTCGCCTGCAGGTATAGTGGGGCAAAGAGTAACGTGCACTAATAGAGTAGACTATATAGGGATTATCCAAGAAAAACAACTATTCAGATAGAGATACTTGTAATTTTAGTATGGATAGATTTATATTATACTTCATTGGAATGATGAGGTATTGGAAGGAGATGTGTGTTAAATGATTAAAATATTTTAAGAAAATTGTTACTTAAAAAACTACAGAAATCTTTGATTCATGTGATTTCTGTAATGTAATTGCGGCGTTGAGCTCCTTGAACAACTAGGTTTTTCCACAGGGCGCGGGCAGTACGGCGTGGTGTACGCGGTGCGCGGCTCGTGGGGCGCGCACTGCCCTGTGGCCGTCAAGTCTGTGCTGCCGGCCGACGAGCGACACTACCACGAGCTCGCCATGGAGTTCTTCTACACTAGGTGCGTAGAGAGTAGAGTAGAGTAGAGAGTTATTATAACTATTACTATTTAGTTAGTATACTTCTATTTAGTCTAAGTAGGAGGCCAGTCGTGAAGAGTTCAATCCCCACTCGTGGAAATGGAATATTTATTTAAATTTATGTCTCTATTTCTTCGCTCTAGTGTCGAGGCAACTACCGCCACAGTGGTCACCGCCACTAAACACGGAATTGCTCCATACAGTGGAGCATTTCCGTGTTTAGTGGCGGTAAATTAAATTAAGTAATTAAAAAGCTTATGATATACTAAAGACTCAAGAATTTTGCTGAACAAGGTTATCATTGAAATCGGTCTTTAGTTCTTGACACTTGATTTGTTGCCGCTTTTAAATATTGATACAGTCTTTGCAATTTTTCATTTAGTAGGGAAGATTCCGGTTTTAAATGAGTCATTATATAGGGTGGAATTGTCAGCGCCACGTTAAATGAAACCACAGTTTTAACTACTCTATAAAAGCCTAATATAATTCGGAAAAAAAATAATTCTCAAAAATGAAAAAGTTTTTTTTTCAAACAAAATAAATAATAAAATTATCGTTTTAAAATAAAACGCCATTTGTAAAGTATAACATAGGCACGCACACACTTACCTGTCAAAGCGGCAACGTCGCTTATGTATGTGTGCGTGACACGAAATACAGGTATGGATAAAAATCGTGAAATGAAAAAAAAATCCTACGTCCAAACCGTTGAGGTACCTTGATTATTTTTTTTAATTCTAGGTTTGAAATATTTTACCCTATATGCAGTTTCAGTAAAAGAAGCGCTGCCTCTTCCACCCTGTATATGTATTCTAAAGCCAGCAATTCAGCGCAATCTATTAAGTAGGCTGGAGCGACATTGTCAATTCCAGAAGCTTTGTATGCATGTAATCGACTTTTTTTAATATAGAAATAATTTCGCTAAGAGTTAGATGTACGCAGAATAAGTTACGACTCTCAAATTCTGTTCAATTTGGTTATAGTTGTATTGCGAATCGTAGTTCTAAGTTCTAATGGATGAGAAATGTGACACAAGATATTTTGACCTCCTGATTTCCTGTTGATTGTTTCGAGTTACTGCATGTTCAGTAGCCACACCTCGCTTTACATTCACTGTTTCCGTGCCACGTGTCGTCTGCAGGAGCATTCCCCCGCACCCGCGCATCGTGCGCCTGCTAGGCTCGCTAGTGCAGCGCGCGGCCGGCGTGCCCGGCGTGCTGCTGGTGTCGCAGCGGCGCGCGCGCGACCTGCACGCCGCCGTGCGCCTCGGCCTCACGACCGCGCAGCGCATGCGCGTCGCTTGCGACATCGTCGAGGGTGACCATTATTACTATTATTATCTTTAATGTTACCTCTTTTCTTATATATTCTATTTTATTTCTTACATGATCCTTGCAGCTATTCCCACCATATGTTCTGTCTCATTTATCTCTATACTTTACTCTACCTAACTTTTTCCTGGCTTGTTTGAATGGTATCGTCTACCTAAGATAAAATGTATTTCTATTTAGCCATAATGTGTTTGTCTCCAACTATTTGTGACTTTACTGTGAGGCAAAAAACGTAAAATAATCACAACTTCTTGTTAAATGATAGAATAGCCTGTTGTACTAAAGTGACTTAAATGGTAAAATAGACAGCTGTAATTTATCTGCCTCATACATAAAATTTAAAAAAATGTGTATAATAAATAAATCATGCTTATTAACTAAAAACAAAAAAACCATTTAACATTTTTAATTTATAATAAAATATTTCATTTAGAGATAAAATACGATTTCTAAATAAAACAAAATTGTCAGTAATACTTTTTCCACCGCCACCAGGTATCCGCTACCTCCACTCCCTAGGCCTAGTCCACCGTGATGTCAAACTGAAAAACGTACTCCTCGATACATCCCACCGCGCCGCACTCTCGGACCTCGGATTCTGTACTGCAGCAGCTCTCATGTCAGGTTCCTTAGTGGGTACACCGGTCCACATGGCGCCCGAACTGCTGCATGGACGATATCAGGCTGCCGTTGATGTATATGCGTTTGGAATATTGTTTTGGTAAGTAAATCTTATTTAGAATAAGTAGTAAGAGCTATGACCCTTACAGGTTAAAAGAAAGGACAGATATGGACTTCTACGCGAAAAATGGCTTTTTTATCCGTTGGTTGGTGATTTGTTAATAGAGATCTCATGTTTCACTGGTTAGTGAATTTTAAATATTGTTTTCCTAAGTTCTGGTAATGTTTGTAAAAGGAAATAAATAGGATGGGAATTATCCTTTAAGAAGTAAAACACAGTAATAAAGTGAAATTTATGATTTATAAGATAAGAACTTAAGGAAATCTCGGCTTCTATACAGCAGCAGCTCTCGTGTCAGGCTCCTTAGTTGGCGCCGAAACTACTGCAAGGAAAAGGGAAGAAAGGAATTTGTCTTCATATTTATTTTTACTACATAAAAAACTTATGGACAAGTGATATTGATATAGCAGAATGAAATAAAGAAAGTTGTGGGTGAGAACTCCCAAAAATTACATTATTGGCATTTAAAAATGTTATTATTATTATTATGATTAGGAACTCCTGCCAGCTTCAGGCAGGAGTTCCCAAGGGAACCAAGCAAGGGCTCATTTTTCATTAAAATAATTATCGCAAATTAAAAAAGCGCTAAAGCTAACGCTATAGGTCAATACAAGCAAGAGTCAAGCAATCAATAATAGACCGCTTGGACATTACCAAAAACGCAAATATCAATATCTCAAACCTATTCTAACGTTACTTGTACTCGTCCTTGTATAAAATAACCTTTCTAATTCTTTACTACTACAACTTATAAATATATGTATATCTATTTTTGTATCCAGGTACTTGTGTGCTGGGAACATAAGACTACCGTCTGCATTTGAAACATTTCAAAACAAAGAACAGCTGTGGAGTAAAGTGAAGAAAGGTATTGTTTATATTTAAACAAATTTTCTATTTTTTTTTGTAATTAATGTATTGTCTTTAACCAACAGTTAAATATCCCTTTAAGTGAAAAATAAGAGTGTAAATCCCCATTTAAAGAAGTATTTATAATTATTATACGAATATCGATACTGAAGATTTTCGAGGCGAAACGATGGTTGTGAGTTCGGCACCCACTTAAGGGAATCAATTATTTTCATTTCTTACTAATACTAAGCGCGGTGTTGAGTTCCGCCGCTCAGCACTCAACATTTATTGTTCGTAAAGCAGAGGATGGAGAGTCCTATCCCCCTATGTCTGAAAAAGTGTGTAGCTGCTTTGTAATTTGATATTTTCTTCCTCAATAATATAAAAAATCATTCTCACTCCGAGGCCTACATTTATTTCTATCACTATGAAGTGAAGCTATCACGTTGTATCCCGCACACAGCAGGGTAGGCAGAGGGAACCTCATATTAAGACAATCCGTTCCCCACGCACCGCCGAATTCTGGAGGCATTGCGTGTTGAGTAGAGGAAGTCAACACTGCGCACTCAACACTCTCCCTCCACACCACTCACATTTTCCCTCGACACCAGAGAGAAAAAATGAAAATATAAATTTAAATAAATGTTTCCTCCAGTGGAAATCGAATCTACATTCTACAACCAGTCCATTGCATCACACTTTTTGTCCCTGCGCCACGACTGGCCTCGAAAGTAACTGTGTGCACTTATTTCTAAATAAGACGACAACCACTAAGTAAAATGTTATCAAATTGTCCTATAATTCTCATTTATAATAATAAAAATAATTCCACCTTTCCTTTAGGTCTTCGTCCAGAACGTCTTCCTCACTTTACCGACGAATGTTGGGAAGTTATGGAAGCTTGCTGGGCTTCCGAACCTTCCCAAAGAGCCCTCTTAGGAGACATACAACCGAAATTAGAGAAAATACTCCAAAAAGCTATAAAAGAAGACAAGGGTCATGTAGTTTACGGAGGGGACGATCACTCTGATGATAGTTTGGACATGACTGGATTACATGATTAAGACGTTTTAATGTGAACGTGATGGACAGACTGAAATCTCACAATGCAATTGTAATGCGACGATGAGTTGGAGCGTGTTTTAGTTAATTATAGTTTTGGGTTCAAATCTCTAATAAAAAATACATAATATGTGCGAAATATGTTAGTTTTCCAGTAAAACATATAACATAAGCAATGTGGCTGTGGAATCATTTGCAAAATTTATTTCTTCATTTTCTCCGCCAAATGTATGAAATTAACTATTTTTAAATATTTTTATAAAGAAAAAAACAACCTAAAAATAACTTGTATTAGTCGTAATTAAAATAACCTTATGCATAATTTTATCAATTAATTAAATTTAAGAAGCTCTTGATATTTTTTAACTTTATTTTTGTGTTTTTTTTTATTATTATATTTATTTATTTTCTTTGATATTAAGTTCATATTGCGATGAATATTTTTTTGTTAAAATTAATTGTATTAAACATTATGTATAACAAAAGATCTCAAAATTTAGCTTTTTTATATAATTTGTAAATATATATATGTATATATATATATGTATATATATATATATATATATATATATATATAAATAATTATATATATATAAATATTATTATTTGTATAATAATAATTATATAAATAATAATATTTTGTATTTTATATACCTATAGCTGTAGTTCACTAAAAAATTTCAAAAGAATGTAGTTGAATACCGCCACCAATGGGCAATGTCTCGAAATTATACAGTAAGCGGAGAACCGAGTGTTCGAACACTAGAAAATTGTAACTAAAAACAGTCTCTATACAATAAAGCATTGCTATTGAATAATTTAATAACAATGTTTATTTGATTCGTTTAAAGATTCCTTTTAGTTATACTTTTTTGTCTGTTAGTAATATATAAATGTTTTAATAGGAATATATAAGTATGTGTGCGAAGATAAATAATTCCGTATTATACGGAAACTAAAAATACTAGTTAACAATTTATTGTTAAGATTTATGAAATATGATAATTATAAATTGTCAAATAAATTGTGATAATAATAAATGAATAAATATTTTTTTATATGTACATTTTTTTTATTTGCTTCATCGGACTATGATATCTAATGAAGCCGTAATCGTGCATCAGCTCAAACATGTGATTGTTAACGCGACGGCTGTGTGATCGATACCCACTCAGGGGAATAAATTATTAAATATCCTCATTTCCTCGCTTTGCTAGAGCGCAGCGTTTAGTTCCGCTACTAGGCACACAATGCCTCCAGAGTATCATAAGACTAGGTTCTCGCTATCCGCTATCCTGATCCTCACACATCTACATGTGGGATTATACATCCATATATGTTTTTTTACATATTAATACCAAGTACACGAGGTAAGTTCTCATTTCAAGTTTCATAACTGTAGGACCCCGTGAAGAACCTTGTAGATGTGAAGGCCGCAGTGAATCTCCTGTAAAATGCAGGGAAACCGATGTGTATAAATGCTCGTAACTTTTGATTCGTTGATTTCTTAGATGCTTGGTTTTTCCTGTTTTAAGAGACCAAAACCTAAATATTTGATATTAATTTTAGCTGTTTTATTACCTCCATGCAATCTCGAGATAAATGGTTTTGACAATATGAGGGTTCCGTTTATATCTCTTGAGGTAAGGAACCCTAGTTCAAAAATAAATATCATTTTGGTTTGTAGTCTATATCGTTATAGAATGTCTTTATTACTAATATATAATTTACCATTGTAGGATAAGCGTTCCTACGAAAACATGAGTTTGCAAAACGTTTATCCTAACTTGTAACAGCAAAAGATAATAATTAATGACTAAAAAATCAATTGAGAGCGCTTATGATGACATCGTCGATGATATCATCATAAGCGGATTTTGCTAATAATTAATCCAGATATTTGAAATGTATATAATACAGTTATTTGAGGCCGTCGTGGCGGCACAAGGGTGTGACTAACGCCGCGGTTGTGGGTTTGAGTCCCACTCGAGGAAGTGAAATATTTATTTCCATTTCTTCAGTCTGGTGTCGAAGCAAAGCGCGGGGTTGGGTTCTGCCACTCAACACGCAATGCCTCCAGAATTCGGCAGAAAATAGGGAACGGAGTGTAACACTAGGTTCCCTCTGCCTACCCTGCTGTGAGCGAGATACAGCGTGAAGCTAAAAAAATATATTGTTTGTCGAATGTATTGTTATTACTTCGATTAACTTAGACTTAGAGTATGCTCAAAAACGATTTCCACGAAGCCTACAAACTGGCAATAGAAGAGGTCTGGGCGGCAGGAATCTCAACAGCCTACAGCTTGAAAATGTGTAAATACACCACTGTTTATGGTAAAAAATGTTTTAAAAACTACCGTTACTTACCGCCCTGCTTGCGCAAGGGCGCAGGCGTGCGATTGTCTACCCGACGGTTGCGGGTTCGATTTTAATTCGAGAGATTGAAATATTTATAAATTGAAATTATAAATGAATAGTAACCAATATTTATACCTTTGCTTATTAAATTTCGAGATATTGAATGAAACAAGTTATCAATATAGTACTTGTAGGCTGCAGCTAAGCTTAGCCTTTAGTAAAGCTGTTTTTATTATTTTAAACAACATATTTATCTAACTAAATCTAGTGTTTCAATTACAGTGAAAGCAATAAACTTACGTGCATTATCATAATTATTACTTTCAGCCCGTTACATTTAATATGGACATTCGGAGACTCCGTCTATAAACGAGTATTATGCTAATTTCCTTTCCTAGCCCGTTTTTACTGAACAAAAATATACTTTATTTACTCGCAATAGGGTTTGGAATAGGGGAGCTTCGTCAGCAATAAACTGATCTTCAAGCCCGAGGGACCAGGACGGTCGTTCCGTGTTTTGTTACACATTTAATAAATAAATGAAGTTATTGATATTATTTACGAGTATGTACGAGTAAGTGTGTTTTAGACGTCGCTGTTTTGGGATACGTTTCGGTTTCGAAATCTAGAGTACAATGTTAAGCAGTACCTACTGTTCTGTTCTGATGATGAGCACTTATCACTGCACATTGCACGGGGAACAGACATTAAAACATTTGTAAAATGTATAGCTGAGTACCTAAAACGATGGTTGTTGATTCAGATCAAAGAATATGTAACTTTAGTGTTCCTTGTGTTTTGTCCGTTATGCCCCCTTTCTTTAAATAGTCTAATACCTACATCGTATAAAATTCATAGTTTCTATGCATTCTTTCAAACGCTGCTAAAATTATGAACTAAATCGGACTTTTCCATAGGACTGTGGTTATGAGCTATGACGGATACCAAGAGACGGGCAACATTTACATAATATTCGTATTTGAATTCCCTCACACGCCGCGACTTACTTAATAATACATGCAAATTGTTGCCGATATATTTAATGAAAAATCTAGCTTTTTGTTGACGGAGCTGAGCGGGGATGTTTGCTCAAATTTATAAAACACCGCAATGGATATTTTGTACCTTCCTATACAAATAGATACTCTAGTGAATTTTTTTTAGTCTAACGCTATACCATTGTAGGGTAAGCAAATGGAGCTTAATGTTCAGTACTCCGTTCACTGAGCAACACTTCATTTTTTAATACATTGCGTGTTGGAACTCAACGCCCCGCTTTGTCTTATTACCGGAGCAAAAAATATTTTCCTCGAAAGGACATTAAACCCACCACCGTTGCGTTCTTACAGGCCGAAGCTGTGCCAATTTTTTATTAATAAGGTACCAACCATAAATAAAGCGTTCTCAATAACGTCGCCCTACACATTATCCTCGTAATTTACTAAATGTCCTAGAAGTTGACTGAAGATAACTCTTTTTCTTGTTGCAAATAAAATAACTTTAGTCGTGAAATGGGAGCCAAGTAACATATAATGTCATTGCGCATAGATGTATGCAACTATGTATTAGCTTCCAGCTTGCTCGCGATCTTGTTGCTATTATGCGCTTATTTTATTGAGTTTTATGATTATCCCGAGTAGTTATAATAAGTTTTAAAAACGTTTATATTATTAACATTAGGCTCTGGATTTATAGTCGTACTTACTTTTTTTTAATACAACTCTTAATGCCCTGCGATCCATTTATTTATTTATGATTAATTACATATTTTTTTCTAATAACAACAGGAAAGAAAAGTTCATAAAATAGTATTGTATACTGAAAGAGCTCATGAAAATCATTAAATTAATCATTTGAATCGAATTTTCTTAAATACATTTGAAAGATAGGCTTTCTAGGCTCTTAAAATAAGGAGACTTTAAGTATACTAGGCACATTGTTATCTGAACCAGAAATAAGAATTACATGTTTTTTATGAGACATTTAATTACTTGAGCTGTAGGATCAGATAGGGTAGATTATCAAAGTTCACTATAGTGAACTTTAATTAGTATTATATTATTAAGTTAACTTATTAATCTGCAAGTTTTAAAGCTTCGTCAGCAATTTTTTCACCAACAGCACTTCCACCCATGCCAGCAAGTATTCCACCTCCAATAGCGCCTACAACTGCACCTATTGGAGCACCGACAACCGTACCCACGGGTCCAAACGCCGTGCCGACCAGAGCTCCTGCTTTCGCCCCACCCCATGCTCCGGCAGCTCCTCCTACCGCTCCACCGCCCCAACCGCCACCAACCGATGAAGCAGTCTTGATAGTTTTAACTGGCACTTTCTTTGTACGTTTCACATCCCTTAAAATATTCTCAAGATGTTCTATCGTTGTTCTGATTTCACTTATGTTCTGTTCTATATTTTCAGTTTTAAGAGATTTTCTCAATTCTCGAATGGCGTCCTCTAACTCTCCAATTATCTCGTCTGCGTGGTCCCTAATGTAAAGATCATCTTTAAAAGCTGACCCAATACGCCAAGTATCGATCACTACGGCGGCTACGGTTAAAGTAATGCCTGCATATTTAATGGTCTTATTGATTACTTGAGCAGATTTGACTACACCTGAAGGAACTTCAATGTGGGGATTAGTAGATCGAGGACGTCCTTTAGGGTCAATATTGATATGAGGATGAGCTCCCGAATTATGTCCAGTGTCGAAACGTATTGTTGGAGCGCCTGTAAAGGTTTAATAATGATGTAAAAAAGAGAAAAAGAGAAGCATCTTGCTGTATCCCGCACACAATACCCTACTGTGTAGGTAGAGGGAACCGAGTTAAGATACTCCGTTCCCCACTTTAAATTGAATTCTGGAGCCATTGCGTGTTCTTTAGCGGAACTCAACGCCGCGATTTTGCCTTGACAACAGAACGAAGAAATGAACATAATTATATCGAACCCACAAACAATCGCAGTTCAATCATACTTCGTGCCCCTGTGCCACGACTGGTCTCAAAAAAAGTTAGTGTAGGTTATAATTATTGTCATTGGTTGTATTTTTCAAATTTTAAGTACGAATGTAACCTACCAACAGGTTTTCCATTTTTCACTTTCCCTAAATTCATGTCTCGAATACCGGCTACAGTTTCTCTGTTCAAATGTGCGTTAGGTATTCTAGTAAATCTGGTTTGCATGAATTCGCCTGCACGACCTCCACCTAAAATCCTTCCTGCCATATCTGTACCATCATCATTTTCAGGGATTTTGGGCATTTTGATATTTTATAGCTCAATTTCAATTCTGTAACATAAATTGAAATATTGTTTACATATTTTATAAAAATAATAATTATTTGTTTAACATATTTATTTAGCGTCACGTTCTCTCCCGCATATTGCAGGGTAGGTAAAGGGAACCTGGGTACCTCATCCTAATCTGGGTGTTAAAACACTCCATTCCTCATTTTCCGTTGATTTCTTTAGATCGCACAATCGTCTCTTCTTCTTCTCCTCTATTTGATTTTCTCGGGTGGGAAACGAGCCCACAATATGCTACGTCTACAGTCATACATTTGGACCACTAGAACACGATATTTCTATTTTAATTTACCATGAGGGACGGGACGCAGGTGCACCAGCGTGCGACTGTAAATAGGAAAGGTTGTGGATTCGATTCCCACTCTATGTTATTAAATAATTAATATTTTCGCATCCCCTCTGGTACAAGACAAAGCTCGGCGTTAAGTACTAACAGTCTAACACTCAATATACAATGTCTCAATAATTCGACAGAAAGTGGGGAACGGAAGTATCTTAATGGGAACGGTGTACACCAGGCTGCCTCTGCCTACCCTGCTATGTGCACGCGCACTTATTTGAAACTAAATAAATATCAAGTTTTTATATTTATTTCTAACATCAATTTGACAATATTAATAAATAATAAACCAGGTTTATTAATAGCATTGCCAAATAACTCGGAACTGGGTTAGCATTATCTATATATATAAAAGGACTTGTCCTCACTGACTGAGGTAAGACGCACGCACAGACGTAACCGCTGATGGTAGAAACATGAAATTTGGACAGATGTTTACTTTCGTAATCTGGACATCCACTAAGAAAGGATTTTGAAAAATTTTAAGCCCAAAGGGGTGAAATAGGGGTAGAAAGTTTGTATGGAAAAAAATTTAAATCGACACCGATTTTTATAAAATTTGAAATTCAGACTCTTAAAAATATTTAATTGAATACGTGTTTCACGGTTTTTTAGAATTTACCACGTAAGGGTGCCAATAAGGGGTTGAAAGTTTGTATGGAAAAATCTTTAAATCGCCACCGATTGTTATAAAATTTGAAATGTAGACTCTTAAAAATATTGCATTGAATACGTGTTTCATGGTTTATTAGAATTCACCCCTTAATAAGTAAGCGAAGCTGCGCGCGTCCGCTAGTTTAGTTATAGTTTTAAACTCTCAACTTAAATAGTCGAGAGATAATGTCTAAACAAAATATGTCTCGACAGACAATTTTGAATATTTGATTTCCTTGAGTGGGAGCCGAAGCCACGCGTGGGCTGACGTGCCACGACTGGCCCCAGCGTATATTATTTTGAAATTATTGCAGTAAATAAATATACAATTAATGTTTTAATGGGATTTATTGTAAATCTTTGTACATAATATCAACTGTTATATAAAGAAAACATGATAAACAAAAGTACAAAAGCTTATATTATCTATATATATAAAATCGAAAGGTCACTCACTCATCACGAAATCTCAGAAACTACAAGTGCTAGGAATCTCAAATGTTGCATAGGAGTTACTTATAGGACGTAGGTGCTCGCTAAGACGGGAATTTGCAATATTCGACTTCTAAGGTGTTGTTTTTGGGGTCGAAAGTTTGTATGAAACTTCCTTACAACAAATGCTAGGAATCTCAAATTTTGCATAGACGTCACTAGGACGTAGTCATGGAGACAGAAATTAATAATAACATAGTTCACGCGGGTGAAACCGCGAGCGGGCCGCTAGTATGACATAAAATTATAATTATATAGAAATATTAATAATAAAATCACATTTTAAACGCAAATTTTTCGAAAAGTATGTTTTCGTTAGCCTTGAACCACAAGATTTCCAAACCGTCATACATAGCTGGTGAAGCGACGGCCTCGTATTGTAAGGCTGGTACTGCACTGAAGGCAGATGGAGTCAGTTTACGAACATCATTGATCACGTCTTCTTTAAGCCGGACGCCGTTGACTTCGTTGGGAGGTATTAGAAACCATAGATTTCCATAGATGAATTCAGTGCTGGTTGCGAGATCTTCTGCCACACCTTTTGGCATATCTTTCAACAATGTAGCGTGGTGTTCTACACTCGATTCCGGGTGTGGTGTAAAAGACGCCATCTCAATCGCATTGTTTGTTACATAACTGTGATCAGTTGCATTTACAGCGTCAGAAATGAGGTCCCTCAATTGGTCTCGCTTAGTCACTACGATTACATCACGTCCACAAAGTATATTTCTAACTATTTTCTTATAATTTAAATGGTTCTGCTCCTCATCGCAGGAGCTATTGGATTTGAATGAAATAACTATCTGATCATCTCTATCATCTATCGCTATGTTTCTAATGATATATTCGTTCGTTTCTGTATTCACGTCGTGGCTGCACATTTTTTTCTGAATTATGCTGAAAATAAAAATAAAAACATAACATACGACTGATCATACCGCCACGCAGTACAGGCACTAAAAATATAATTCGTTTATATCAGTTCTAGGGCCACGAGTTCAACGAGGCGCAAGGCACGGGCAAGGGCACTACCTACCTTTTTTCAAACGATCCGTCGTGTTTTTGATTTCCCATAGCTTGGGTAAATTGATTAAATATATTGTAATAAGTTTAATGTGCAAAATTCTTATGCCTTAGCTTTTATTGATATTTAAAAAATCCTAATTTTGTAACTGAGTAATTGTTTGATGATCATCAGAATACATTATTTCTTAAAATCCTAGGAAGCTATAATTTGGTGTGTGAAAACGAAACCATACGAAAAATAACGAAAAAATGATCTGTGTATAATAAAAAGATACATATGCACTCTCAAAAAGTTTTTAGATGTGATGTAGAGTCAATCTTCTAACTCTATACTCTATGAACAAGTCCTCGCTTCACAAACTCGCATAGCATTGCACTACAAACAGGAACATAAAAAAGCCGTAGTACAAAAGACGATCTAGTCGTTAGGTGCGATCTTGGCTCTCGGATGTCTGTGCCAGACAACGGAAAGAAGATGCAGCGTATGAACTGGTACTGGAATCTGGTCTTCTGTATCCTGTTAGTACCGTTTTTTAAACGGTTTTATTTTTTAACAATATGAATTAAAAACAATTCACCCAATAATCGTCAAGAAGACTTGCGGCGTCGATTTGTTTTATTTTTGTTTTGTCCTAATATTATCGACCGATCGATTAACCATTTCTCATCTCAAATAGCCTCTTCATCAAATAGTTATTTTATCCATTTACTAGTGGACCCGAACGCGGCTACGCCCGCTTGAACTATACGAATATTTATTAAATATATTTATGAAATTATTTTCAGTTTTCAATAGAGAGATGCGTTAAGCAAGCTCATTTTGGGTGACGTTTTCTAACAACAAACTTTGCAAATCGTTGCTTAGCAACGGCGGTTGTTATAAACATGGCGGAATAAATTGCATGTCAAATTAATAAGTATTTTAATATATTGGTATATATCGATAATATTACAAATGTAAGAAAAAAAAGTATCCTATGTTCATCTCGAAACCCTCAAGTATCTCTATATGAGCGTTTTATCACAATTAAATTAGCGGCCTGGCCCTGATTGCGTAAAAGACTGACAGACAGACAGAGTTACTTTCGAATTTATAGGTATGGATTACAAACAAAACGAGCTGCTGATCCCGTATCTATGATGTCCGAATAGATTTTATTTTAACATTGGCGTAGTCGTTGAATGGGCTAACTAAGTCTAAATAAAATATATTACAAAATGCGGCAAAAACGAAGATAAGTTCTTCTATTTCTTGAATGTATTGAATGAGCATTTTAATTTATTCTATTCTGCAAGGGACTATTTATTTATTTATTTTCATTTATATCAAGGTATGACTAACAAAAAACCTAATATCTATGTAGTTAAACTGAACCCATGTTGATTATGCAAAGGAAATGCTTTTATAACTAAAAGTGTACTTACACGTCCGAAGTAAATGAGGAACTCCAATAAATGTTTAACTCCACGAGCTTCCCACAAGTGTCTGGTTGCGCTTGCGTCGATGCGCCATAATCATTTGCCGATATTGATAGTGACCTAACTCAGAGTTTTGTTAAAATTATTAAATATACAGAAGAAATTCAAAAAGACGAAATCTATCTAAATACCTAAAATTGAAAATAGATGTTTTATGGTCGGAATCATGATATTGGACATTTCATTATTGAGCACGTTTTCCCTAAACTCTTATTAAAGGTAAAACCAATAATTACAAAAACGCAATTAAAGTATCACATTGAAAAGTTACAATAGAATAAATTGAAAACATTTAATTAGTCAAATACATTTCCCAAAAACACATGAATTATGAGTTGGGACACTTTAATTTTCAGCGAGCGAGCATGTATGAGTATTCCGATAAGCGCTTCATTCCATTCTATATTTAGCTATGATGTCCATTCTACTCACTTCAAGAGTATCGGCGGCGAACAAAGCGGACTAAATGTGAAATAATACTTGAAAATGTTAGGCATTATGCATTAATGAAACGAATACTACCTATTCACTTGTAACATTCAATTCAATTTCGGAACATGTAAGTTTCACCAAATAAAAATATAAGTTTACTGTCAATTCAAAACTCGAATGTTCTGATATATTAACAGTACTCAGTGGCAGTGTGTAAGGATGGTTGCAATGCACGGTAAACACATCTTGCACTGTTTAAGTAATCACGCGTTATTATAGGATCTGTTCTACGTTGAAAAGTCTTAGTTTCGACAACCTTAAGTTGGAGGATATTCAGCAACTACCTTGTTGCTGAATATCCACTCAATGCGCAATGCCTCCAAAATTCGGCAGAACCTGGGGAACGCACCTTTCCTTCATTTGTACTGCTCTTTTGTAATTGTAGGACTAGGTTTTATTAATTACTAGCGACCCCCTTGCGGCTTCGCCCGCTTTTATTAGTGGATTATTCATATAATGTATGTTTGCAAAGCACTTAAGATAATGTGAAAATTAAACTCTAATGCAACCCGCATTTTCGTAGTTTCAATAAGGATTTTCCAATTGTTTTACACAGCAAGGATTTTTTAGTACGTACCGTAATTTTAAATCTGTGCTACTAATCTTTTCAAGTACTTATTAAAATATATTTGAATGACTATTTTTAAACGGAAGAAATTATAAACAAAAGCCTACCTACTAATAACTACTACAAAAAATATGAAACCAAATATATCGCGCTGAAATAATACATTCAACTCCAATTCAATCCAATACGTGCAAACGCATCTAAATCTTCGTTGCTATACCTCTATAGCGGGCGGGTTTTTTTTTCGAGCTTGTGGTTAATGCTGAAGAGGGTATTCTGTCCCTGATGAAAAGCAAGCACTACGTGGCTGCCTGTGAGGAAAATTAAATAGAATGCATTGGCCGGGAATCGAACCCGGGCTGCCCGCGTGGCAGGCGAGCATTCTACTACTGAACCACCGATGACTGCTCATGACGCGCTTGTATAAGCTAAACCTCGCGGAGCGCGTTTCGCAGCAAGGATGTTTTGATATTGTAACAACTTCTAAAGTACTTATTAAAATGAAAAACAGTAAAAGACAGTTTTGATCTACATTAAATGGCCAACGTAACTAATATACTTATTTATATGCTGAGAGTAAGGGATAAGCAAAACTTGAGTCGGCATAGCTGATGAGTCAATGGCGGAATGTGTCAACAATTAAATGCGTTTTTCTCTAAAACTATTCGCAATTTCGAAATAGTGTAAAAAGCAAATTTTATCTTCGTTTAACGCAGAAAACTAATAAAGTATTTTAAAGGATAAGGATTAATACCATTATGGAAAAATATCCCTCACAATAAAAAATATATTGCAATTACTATTTTTAGACAGAAATATGATCACTACACGTTATCCTTAGAAGATAAAAATATGCTGTCGCGGACTTTTTTGTAGATCTTATTAAGAGGAATAATACTCCAGTACATTATTTTCATGTAGTACATACCATTAAAGCAGCGCATGCGCGAAAGTGTCTCAACGGGTAGGACTTTAGACACATTTATCGTATTTATGTTAATTTACCTAAGAATGTACAAATAATAAACTATATATAAACCTTCCCTGAGAAATACTCGACCTAATGGTGAAAACCGCATAAAAATCCGTTGTGTGGTTTAGAAGAAGAAGAGTTAGAAAGTTCAGACAGACACGAAAAGCGACTTTGTTTTATAAGATATAGGATTATAAGTATCAACTACAACTACTCATGAAATATCAATAATATCAATAGATTTCTTTCGGATTTTTTCCTTTACGTGTATTATAAGTTCATATACATATATATTTTGATTATATAAATAAATATGTATGTGTTTAAAATTTAAATAATAAGTCCCGCTGAGTTTCTTGCGCCGGTTCTTCTCAGGTCTGAGGCAATAACTTTAGTGAACTGCTGGTAAATTATTTAACGTTCAAAAATAAAGCTTGTAACTTTTTATTTTGAATTTGATTATTCGGCGAATTTCATACAAAGTGCACCAAAAGCGATGCATAGATGCTTTTATGGTTTGACAGTGTTTAACTAGAGGTTGGTTTTCGGTACTCTAAGGGACCGTTGATAGACTGACAGACCTGGATAAGTGTTTAAGCATGCATAGCTATATCGGAACCCAATCTCATGTGTTTACTTATGAACTGCTTATAGCAGCTTTATTCATACTGCAGGAAGTTTGTCCTATGAACACACGGTTCCTGGGATCGGCCGCCGGCCGCCTGATAAGCACAAAAACATGCTAACATATTATACAAACTAGTTCTTTAATTATATAAAAAAATAATAAGGAATTATGTAACTTTCTATGGAAACATACATTGGTCATATAAAGGTCATCAAGTTATAGGTTTCCTCTGGTCACCACGTGGTATCCGGGATACACCTCTGAGACGCATCGTGATGCATATTATTAACACCAGTTTTCCCTTATTTCAACGTATTTAAAATGACTATTTAGACAGTAGGAAAAGTAAATAATTAGATTCGCAAGATCGAAAAAGGATTCAGTCAATTATTGTATCGAATCAATGTACCGAGTGTAACTTATTAGTAACAACATATTGTTTAAAGTAACGGAATAAATCAATCTGTTTTGTTGTAAATATTACATTTTATTACCTTTACACGTGCTACTTTTATTTTTATTTATTTAATTTTTGTATCTATCCACTCGAAACTCGCACGAATCGTGGTTCCTGAGAGGAAGTCAATGCGTCACTAGACAATATTTTTATGATAATATTCTTGTTAAAGCTAAATTTTTATCCACAACTGCTTCAGCCACTGAACAATGTTGCAGAGTAAATCTAGTATTATAAGACATTCCGTTTATCACTTTTTTGGCTTTATGTTTTATCTCGTACGTATGGCAGAAGGAATCTGAGACCAAGTGTTGTGACACTCCGTTATCAATAAAACACTCTCGTTCCCCACTTTTCACCGTATTTCCAAGTCATTGTGTGTTGAGTGTAAGCACACAATGACAAGAGCAATACAAGAGCGGGGGAATGAAAATAGTTTAAATATTTAATATTTAATTATTATTTGAGGCCAGTCACGGCACAGAGGCATGATGTGTGACTAAACTATTTTTTCTTTTCTTAACAAGAAATCTTGTTGTGTTATACAAACGATAAAAAATATTTTTCCTAACAAATTTGAGAACAGTCATTTGGAAACAGAAGTTGTAAATGTGTATTCAAATATTCGCTGATCTCGTACAGTGGTTATCAAAATAATGTTTCGGGTCGCATCGTTTGTTGTTGCCAGTGAAGGTTGTTACTACTTAACAGTGCAGGCTTCGAATCGGTGACTCCGAATCCGAAATTATTCGTTTAATAATAAGAAAAAATGAAATAAAACAACGTCAAGATTCTACCGCATAGCACAATGCCAGGAGCACTTTGTTCTCTCGCTCGCGGCAGAGGGATCTTAGGAAACTAATTTTAGGATATTTCGTTCCCATTCGCCGAATTCTGCAGGCGTTGCGTGTTGAGAGGCGGAACTGTTACCAGAGCGAGGAAATTAAAATATGAAATATTTTATTCACTCGAGTGGCAATCGAACCCACAACCGATGCTTTCACAGACCCACAACCCACGCTTGTGCGCCACGACGGCCCCTAATTACAATCGCAACAAATATTATGTTGTACAGCAATTAAAACAGACCTTTGTTTGAGTATCCCTGTAGTGTACGCTGTTACAAACGCCATATTTGATTCGCTTTACTTAATTGATCAAAAGCGGTAATTGTGTTTGCACATTTCACATTTCGCTGATGTTGACTTGTTAATGTATTTGTATAGAACTATTGTTGGTATTGCTGGGGGTTGAGGAGCTGAAGGGTTGATGATACTTGGTTACAGTACCCTTTGCTTATAGTTTCATATTTCATTTTGATTATGTCGAAATAATTAGGTGTTCAGTTTCTCTCAAGATTATATGTTTGTTTTAGCGTGACGCCACGGTTCTGATCACACATAATAACCTTCAAGAAGGAAGGTAAAGTTGCGGATGACGACTAGTATAAAATAGACTTTTATATAACATAATAAATATTTAATTTTGAAGTACTTACGTTATTGTTCATAAAGTTATTTTAATTGCTGATAAAGTACAACATAACATACTCGCATACGTCACTCTTGTAAGTAATCTTAGTGTAGGTATATTGAATCAGGTGCAATCGATTCGTTTGGAATAAAAATCAAAATGGCTAGGAGGTGTATTTGTATTTGTAATTGCAATCGCGGCGCAATTGGACAATGTCTGTCAACGTGGCGGTTGTGGGTTTGATGTTCACTCGAGGGAAGCCTTGTAATTCAATTTCTGCGCCCTGATAGAGAGTGTGGAATAAGATTCACTAAAATTGTATGAAAATGAGCAAGTAGGTAGGATGGGAAGTGTAGGGAAACACCTAGATATATTTTCTCGAAATTCGTATTTGAACGATAAACCGCTGGATTTGGCACTTTGAATCTTAAAATCCACGCACACAAAGTTGCGGGCGACAACTAGTACATTATTTATATTGTCACTTTGTTAGAAATGACTAAGGCTAAGTGATTCCTATAAACATTGCTTTGTCAGACCCTTACATCGTCACAGTCGTATGACGAAACACTTGACGGAGCTTGCTTGGCAAACTTCATTACAATTAAATATTCAATTATTAATGAGTTAACTAATAACTGGCCTTAGATTGTAGTTTCGATCCGCTTGGGAGAATTGGATTATTTTAATTTCTTCATATCTGTTAAAACTTCCTCACACACACTTCTTCACACTCTATATTATGAATTCACAAGAGAATCGGAGATCAGAGTCTTTACACAATTTGTCAGATCCTGATATTTGCACCGTGCAATTTTAGAAATTCTCATAAAAAAATATTAATAAACGGAAAAAAATCCAATATTTTTTGTGTATTAATAAGTAGATTATTGCAGTATTTTTAAAAATAAATTTCTTCTTTTTCGATTTATTTAAAATATGCATATAATTTTGATTCAGGTCAATGCTTATTACTAAACGTGGGATTTATTCACGCGTGTATTTAGATTGGAGGTCTTCATATATTAAGTTTACCTTTTTTTCTCACATAGCACGGTACGGAGAGGGAACTTAGTGTTCTAAATAATTATAATAGTTATAATTACAAATTGTATTGAATATAATACCTCAGCAAGGTGTAGAACTAAAAATGTATGAAATACTATTTATTGTGTAAAAAATTACAAGTCGAACTAAAATAAAAAAAATGTTAAAAACACATTTCGTTTCTAAAGCTCTTGTTTTAACCATTTTATTCACTTTTCCCAGCACTTTCATATAAATAATGGGGATCTGCAATTTATTTGAAATAATCCCCTCCGAGTTATCCGCGACTAGCGCCTGAATTATTAGCTGCCTTTAGTTTTAAAACGTTTGAATAGAGCTCAGTTAACTACTATAATATTATGCTTAGACAGGCTTTCCGAGTTCATATATATTAAAGTTTAACAGTGTTTTTTTTTATTCCGCGTTGTATCCAGCCCATATCAGAGAGCAGAGGGAACCTGGGAACATAATGTTAAAAGATTCCGTTCCCATAGAGATACTGCCGTTCTCCGTTCATCCGGGATTAGAACACACAACCATGGCGCTAACAATCGCGATACGTCGTCGTACAGTCTCAACTCGGGGGAATGAACATCATTTAAATTAGTTTCAATTTCCCTGCTTTGGTACAAACAGAAGACAAGATGTCGAGTTTCGACACTCTGTTAACAGTGTCTCGAAATCGAGGAAAATTCTTGACACTAGGTTTTATTTGCTTATCCTGCGATGCGGCAAAATTGAATACAAAAAAGTCATTTATCCTAAATCGTTTCTTATAGAAATAGTTTTTCCCTTTCTTAAATTTGTAATAATGAAACTTTACATTTTTACGTTTCCGCTCGCACTTTTCTAATAGAATTAAAGCCATTTTTTTTCTTAACGAGGCTCCATTCACTTCGGCTACGAATACCTTACAAGAACGTATTCTCAGAATTTAATTTTGTAAAAACTCGTAATTTTCATGTAACAGTGAAATATTTTTGACCTAAATATTATATGGTTCCTATTGCTTGTTGCTGGTAATTGTAGGTTCTGTCAAAATCAAAATTAAAATATTATTTATTCAACTTGTCAGTTCAACAAGAAGCGACCACCGCTCGAAGCAGCAGCACCGGCAGTTCTGCTTAATTCCCGGCAGAACGGCAAAGGCTACAAAATTATACCTTTAAAGAGAACAAAATAATGTAAAAAGAAAATGATCATTTAAATGAATAAATATCATTCCACATCATTCGTTACCTTATAAATATTACTCGAGAAAATATAAAATATTTTTTTCAGTCCGCAGTAAAGAGAGTTACAGTTTTTTTGTTTTCAATAGCGAGCTAGTTAAAGAGAATAGAACGCTAAATGCTACAGTATCTGTAAATATCTGTCACATCGCGCTCTGACTTCGACCTCTTCATACATGGCTTCGAGCGTTGCTTTGACATTCTTAAGATTTCCGAGGTTTCCAAGATTTTTCCGTAGTGTCTTAAAGTATCGTTAAAGCTACATTCTTGAAGATAATAATAATAAATAATAATAATAAATTTAATTTTATTACTTGCTCTGGTAATCAGGCCAAAAGCAGCGTTGAGTTCCGCCACTCAACACGATGGGCCTCCACAATTTCGGCCAAAAGTGAGTAATGAAAGTGTCTTAATGGGAACGAAATGTCTTAATAAGCCCCGGCCCCCAGGGCCCCCTTTAATGTACTGCTATGTGAGGGATACAGCATGAAACTATTTATTTTACAAAAATCCCAAAATTAATATATTTATTTTTCTATAGGGTCTTACACAGATTTGACAGGTTGTTGACAGATGTGACAGTCCTAATAAGCAAGTAGTAGTATGTACACACTACACAGTTGCGGGTTAATTAACAATATATACATAATTGGCACACAATAAACATCCCATTAATACAGCATCATAATGTAATGTAGAAACAACTGCGGCGCTGAAAGCCCCGAGTCGCGTGGAGTGATTCGATCGCACACGGCAGTAGAATCCAATTTTGGTGGCAAAGGTACCTATTTACATATTAAGTGCTGATCACGTCACTTGTAACGGTGTTTAGTTATTCATAACTTTGAATGGGCGACTTATGTCAACTTATATAACATTAATAATATGTTAAATTTTAGATTATGGTAGGTTTTAGAGTTTGGTACTAATAATTTACTCGACCCAGGGTTAGAATCTGTTGTGCGGGTTCTCGAATCGGTCTTGGATCTCGAAAATTGGGGAAAGAAGTATCTCGAGTTCCTTCTGTCAACCCATCTATATACGGGATATATCGTGAAATTAATAAAAAACAGCTAACCCAAAAACAAGAGTTATCTTATAGCAAAATATATCAGAAATTTGTTTAGACATTAACTCCATCTATCAAGAGTTATCTAACAGTACTCAGAGAGAAATGTTTCTCTACAGTGAATCAGATTACACTAAATTGCCTTTTAAACCAAGTTACGCAAAGCCAGAGCTGTCATCGACGACGACGTTGTCACTCCTACATCAACAAAAAAGAACTCAGGTTGAGTTCGAGTGAGACCGTGGCTTCCGTACCAATTTCAGGAGCAAGGTCTACGGGAAGTACAACTTTTACAAACTTAAATTGGCGAATATATGCACATATTTTTATGAAATAAACTATATATTATATTTTTTCCTTTATTTGTATTGTAAGTTCTCACAGCGTTAAGTTCAATGCCTCTAAACTTCGGCAGAATGTGGGGAACGAAAGCGTTTCTTAAAACTAGGGTTTTCAGGTTCCCTCTGCCTACATTGCTATATACTTGATACAGCGTGAAACTTTAAAAAAACGTAAGTAGGGAACCTAGTGCCAACTCTCAAGTTACTCGGTTCCCTACTTTCTGACCAAAGTTTCAAGACATTGCGTGTTGTGAGGCGAAAATCAACGCCACGTTTTGAATACGGTTGTAGGTATGGTGCGTGAAGAACACAAAGCCTTTAGACTAGGCTCCCTCTGTGTACGCTGCTTTATCCCTCATAATAAATAAATAATTAGCAGCGTTATGGCAAATATTAATCCACTCAATGTGTTTTAAATGAACGTTGATTGTAAAATATAGATTTTTTTCGTAGCTTTACTCTGTATGTCGCACGTAGCAGGGTAGGCAGAGAGACCCTGGAAATCTGGGATTAAGACACTCCCCACTTCCAATTTGCAATTGAGTGACGGAGCTCAAAGGCGCGCTTTGCCTCGTTACCAAAGCCATGTAAAGAAATTAAATAATCCATTCGCTGAGTGGGAATCAAACCCAAGGGCGTCACGTTTACAGTCGCATGCTTACAAGCATGCCCCTGCGGTATGACGGACTTAAAAACCACTAAATTGTGTTAATCTACATTCATGTGATATTAATAATTTAGGAACAACTAAAACAATACCTTATTGTTATCCATACCTATTATTATAAATTCGAAAGTAACTCTGTCTGTCTGCCTGTCTGTCAGTCTGTCTAAACCGCTAATTCTATTGTGATAAAATACACATATAGAGATACTTGAGGGTCTCGGGATGAACATAGGATACTTTTTTTTCTCATATTTGTAATATTTTCGATATATGTGAATATGTTAAAATACTTATTAATTTGACATGCAATTTATTCCGCCATGTTAATAACAACCGCCGTTGCTAAGCAACGATTTGCAAAGTTTGTTGTTAGAAAACGTCACCCAAAATGAGCTTGCTTAACGCATCTCTTTATTGAAAACTGAAAATAATTTCATAAATATATGTAATAAATATTCGTACAGTTCAAGCGGGCGTACCCGCGTTCGGGTCCACTAGTACAACATATAATTTGAAGCAAGACTTCCAAAAATAAAAACACAAAAGCAGCTAAAATAAAGTACACTCTCACGTATTTTCCACTCAACAGTAAAAGCTTGAATTACTAGTCGTTTCATTTTAATTACGCAACCCTTCTGGTCCCGTGGCGCTAAGCCCTCATAGAAATAATTGCGGAGAGCCCTTCAAAGACCCACCCCTGAAGCAACCCTTGCCTTTTTAAGAACTTTTTATGGCAAACTTGGCGAATTTGTAAGTCAAGTGGGTGATGGGGTGAGATAGTGGGACTATGTTGCACTTTTGAGCTTTCTCTTGTTGAGTTGTTAATATATTAAGCGTTTTGTGCTACAATTTATTCAAGATTAAGTGCAATTGAGTTTCAAAACACTAAACGCAAAATGTAGTGGTTCCTGTAGGCATTATATATACCGCCTTAATTAGTATATGCCAAATTCAAGTTTCTAAGTTCAGTAACTTTTATATAATACAGGGTGAGTCATATTGAACTTTCCGGTTTTGGAAGGACGTTGCACGAAGAAGGGAAGGAGTAGAAGGGTGGGGATGGTGTCATTAGACGCGCCATGACATGCAGTTTTAGTGTGAGCAATGGCTTGGTCGGGACAACATCGTGCGTTCGTAGTTGAAGAGTTTATTAAAAATGGCGGCTCCGTGATCACAACACAGCGTGCGTTCCGTTTACATTTTGCTATTGGTCGACGTGATCCCATTCCCACTGGAGGAATTAACGCAGAATCATGACAACGATAATATCTGGTTCCAACAAGATGGTGCTACAGCCCATACATCCAGGCGTTCAATGGAAATCCTGCGACAAATGTTTCCCGGTCATCTCATTTCTTTGCGAGGTGACGTTGGGTGGCCGCCGAGATCACCTGATTTAACCCCCTGCGATTTCTTTCTCTGGGGTTACCTGAAGGAAAAGGTGTACACGCATCGTCCCCGAACCATCGATGAACTGAAGGCTGCAATCACGGAAGAAATCAATGCTATTCCGCTGAATATGACTCGACGAGTAATGGACAACTTCCGGGAAAGGCTTCAGCAGTGTGTGGTCAATGGAGGTAGACATTTACAGGATATCATTTTTAAAACCAACTAAATTAAAACTGCATGTTATGTGCTTTCAAACAATAAAATAATTTTTACTGCATGTCGCTTTGTTTTTAATACACACCTTATTGAAATCGGAAAGTTCAATATGACTCACCCTGTACATATATTAGGTAGAGATTTCAGATTTAAAATAGCTGTGGCTTGCTCCGTCTTTACCTTATATATCTTATAGATATATAATATTATATATCTTTCGTGTCCAACTTTGTTCTATAAATATTAAATAGCTTGGTAGGCAAACGCTGGCAGCAGTCGTGGTCCCATAGGTGGGCTCTCATAACACAACCTCCTCCGTATTTCGGAAGGTCATTAAGTAGTCGATCCCGACTGTCAATCAAACGTCAGCGACAGTCGCTTCGAGTGATCTGAATAATTCTGATAAGTGATCTAGCGCATGGTTCCCTGAAAGAGCTCGCTGAATGTGAATATATTAGTTAATTCATATCGTTCTCTGTTCTGCGCTCATTTGATGATATTACTGACTGACTGATGATATACTGACTATATAAAAAACTGACTGAATAAAAATCTAATGTTGAGGATTATGACGCTCGTGGGTAAGATTTCCTCCCGCTAGTAACGCTAATGATACATATCACGGCGTTGAGTCTCATTACTCAACACAACTAAGTTCCCTCTGCCTCTATCACACATATATCGTACGTAGTAAGGTTACTGTGGTACTGTACCGCCAACACTTCAAATTACATCTTCATTAATATTCTGCCAACCGTCCCCTATTCTTTAGGTCACATTACCATTTCGCCGCCAAATTTTCCCGAAGTCGATTTTTTTAATTAACCCCTTTTATACGATGAGCTTACGGAATCCATTTGCAAGTGAATATTGAATAGCGCGGCCCGAAATTCAACCAAGCATTTATGGCCAGGCCTTAAAATTTTTTACATACGTCAGGATTTTCCCGACTTTGCTTATTTTGAGCTCACCTCAGATGTTGAGCTTATACTAGGTAGACTAGGTTCCCTTTTGCGAGACCTGTTATATGTGGGAATCGGGATACAACTAGATGGTAAAAAAACATAACTATTTCGACTATTTAACTATTCGAGTGAGATTTCATCGTCGCATTTATTAACAAAACACGTTACTGATCATCTTATTACCAAATCGAAATATGTTGATAATTGGTAAAAAACACTTAGCATTAACAAAATAATTGTAATACCATTATCTTACCCCCGCCGGAAGTGAGGGAAGGCAATGACGTGACAGTTTCTGAGGGTTTCTGAGGGCCTGACTTTGATAAATCTTATAATATCTTCCCTCTAGAGAAGGATCCAGATCGGGCTTTTGTCCCCGGCCTTTTTAAATGAGACGTTGTTTTTAATGTTGTGACATTAAACTTTTTTTTGTTTTGTGCCGCCCTAGTCCAAAGTATGTACATATATTACATGGATTTTCAATTAAAAGTTCACATTATGTTGTTTGTTTTATTTTATGTGCTGACAAGTCACTCCATTGGACGTTTGTATTGTTTTAGATAATTTTCTAAGAGACGCAAATATATTTATAAGACCAACCAAAAGATAAAAAAGACCTGAAACCTAATAGAAATAATTAATCAACTTTACGCTGTATCCCGCAGATGTAGCAGGATAGACAGAAGGAACGTAGTGTAAAGACACTCCGCTTTCTACTTCCCCCCGAATTATGGAGACTTGCGTGTTGTGCGACGAAACTCAACGCCGCACTTTGCCTCGTTACTAAGGCGAAGAAATGAAAATATTTACTTTTACGAGTGAACCGGACCGTGTCTCGTACAGTCACCCGGTTGTGCCCCCGCAAGGCTAAAGTAGTGATAAATAAATAATTTGTTAACAGAATTAGTGTTATCATTTTTACATAGCTTTTTTTTAAGCTTCAGCAGCTGCATTACGCACAAAGCAGGGTCGGTGAGTATATTTCCATTTAATTTTTTTAGACATGCCCTCGGCCTACCCTGCTGTGCCAGTATGCGGGATATAGCGTGTAATCAGGATATAAATTGAAATAAATAAAGTCACTGACCACTGAACGAAAAGGACACACATAATTATTATAATTATTGTTAAATTGATTATTAACTCAAGTTAAGATCAAGTCAAGTTCAAGATTTAATACTTTGGCAATAAATTGATTATTTTAATTAAAAAAACTAAGTCATGCGTATTACGTTAATGATTACATTATACAATATATTATGAGTGACCAAACTTATGGTAAATGAAATATGCATATAACCAGGAGCCTCCGCGCGGCTTCGCCCGCTTTAACTATACTAATATATTTAACATTATTTAAGTGCATTTAGGCAACGTTTTCGTAAATTAGTCCGTAAGTCCGGGTCCACTTTAACCCACTGTATTTTTAAGTGAACGTCTCATAAAAATTGGTCCAGCTGTTCCGGAGATTAGCCCGGACATACAGAACGTCAAAACGAGCACAGCTCTATTTTGCGTCTCAAGTTGCAACGCCGCTCTTTATCTTGATACCAGATTTAGCAAATGTAAATTACTAGTTTCCCCCGAGTAGGAATCGAAGCCACCACCGCTATTTACAGTCATGACGGCCTTAGAATTCTATAAAAGAAACAAAAAAATAGATATAATTGTATTGTTATTCAAATAAACTGTTTATAGCATTTGCTTATAGAACCCAAATAAAAATAAATAAGGGAGGAGATTCAGCCAACGACGTCACTGCGATGAAAGCCTTCGAAAATCCCTTTGTTTGGTAACGTTATTATATTTCATTTTAATAGGCTCCTTGGTTGAATTGCTTTTTTGTGCTTTTTTCCTATAATATATTGTTATTTTATTTTAACTGGACTCTTATCAACCCTTCTGATAAGAGTCGAAATTAATTTTTATTGCTACGTCTTTCGTAATTCTTTTAGCTTCATATTGTATGTGGCCTACAACAGGGCAGGTAGAAGGAACCTTATTGAAAGATAAGGTGTGAGTGAGGCTAGAAAAAATAAAGTAAAACAAAGAAAAACAAAGGAAACCAAAACAAACCAAAGAAAAACAACATTTTTACATGAAAATTGCTTTAAAAAATCAAAATAAAAGCCAAATTTTCAATTTTCAAATTTCTAAATTATGTTGTCTGAAAATGTTCTTATCTTACATTTATACGAGTATAGCTATCTAAAACTTGTAGAGTGGACCTTAACGCCTTACGTTTTCTATCAGACAAGGAACTTTAGTTGCCAATGTAATATAAATATTGTTTTTAAAATGTTAATGTTATTATAACATAAAAGTAATTAATAAGTAAATAATTGAGTTGTTTAAGCGGGTAAAGCCTAAACTATACTTATAACAAAACAGTACAACTATTTTGTCTGTACATTTAGTATTTTTGACTGAACTGTGTGAAATGGATAGAGGAACACAAAAACAATAATAGAAAGGAAATATATATTTTTTGAATTTCTTGTTTTGTCTGTCTATATGTATGGTCACGCTAATCCTCGAAAGTACTGAACCGATTTATTTCAAACTTTAACTAATTGTTTTGTTTTAACTCAACATAACATCTAAAGTTTGTTTCATCAATATCGGTTCATTAAAAAAAAGTTAGCATTTGAGCATTGAAGCATTTGAATGAACTCAAGGCATGAATTTGTCTGCAAATATAATAAATCCGTATTTGTTTGTGATAAATCTGTTTTTTAACCGACTTTCAAAGCAACGAGGAGTTTCTAAATTAAATATGTTCGATTCGATATTCGATTAATTATTTTGGGTTCGATTTGGATATTGGTTTATATTAATGTATAATAGTGTGTTTTCAAGTGACATTGGCGAAGTGATTAGTGCTTCTGTCACGCGCCGAACGCTAATAATAAAGAACAACAACAATCATGTAGTTCACGCGGGCGGAGCCGCGGGCGGGCCGCTAGTTTATAATATAATCATTCCCCCGAGTGGGTGTCGAACACACAACCGTCACGTCAGTCCTGCGCCGTGGCGATATGAAAACCAATATGATTATAACAAAAACAGTCTGAATATGCAAATCTTACCACAAACACACACAGGCCCATCATATTTTACAAAACAAAGTGTCACAACGTTCACGCAAAAACGGGTTAGAGGAACTACGAGTATGAGTTTTATAGAGATAAGGCCGATTTGTTCCAACCGTCGTAAACTAGAAAGGTTTTCAATAATATCAAAAACTGACATATTATGCTAATATGGAGTTACTTGAATTGATTTTGGACATACTCGTATAGTACAGGCTAGCGACCCGGCGTTAGTTTTTTATGTATAGTTAATGTGTTAAAATAACAATAATATTAGAACACAAACTTAATTCAGATTGATAAATAAATAAGTAGTTCAACCGGCCGAAGCCGCGAGCTAGTCGCTAGTTTAGTAATAAAATTATAACATAACTTACAAACCACAAAGCCATGACAAGCGAGCTTACTATAAGATTTTTTGTTATGCTTATAAAAAACGATTTCGTTCAATACACTCGTACTTCCGCTTATTATTTAACTAGCGACCCGTCACTCTATCTATTAAAAAAACAGCATCAAAATCCTTTACGTAGTTTTAAAGACCTAAGCATACATAGCGACGGGCAGCGGAAAGCGACTATATTTGATACTGTGTAAAGATAATGTTTAAGATAAACTAATAATTGTCATGACCTTGTTCATTCTAATAGTGTGAGAGAGTGTCTTAACACTAGGTTTCCAGGATCCCTCTGCCTTCCCTGCTATGTGCGGAATACAGTGTGAAGGAAAAACATAAAAAAATGTCATCTGTTGTCAGCTTACTACTTACCCTGTTACAATTTCAAGAAAAAAGTACCACAAAAAATAGGAAGCACCTCTCTACTCTTTGGTTGATTGACAACTGAGTAGATTAGACAAATAAGAGCAAAAGGCGTTGTTTATCAAAATGTGACAGTTATGGGTAATTTGTATACATTAATTAAATCCGTTATCGGGCGCGTGAAACCGATTAGTGCAGCCCTGCTATGGAGTAGTCGAGTCTAAAGTTATTTCCACAGTATTGTGGAAAGTCATGTTAGTCAGATTTATGTCTGTTGTGCTCCTCTGTGGAAGCTTCGCGCAAAAAGAAGAAGATGGTAAATAGAGATTTATTCCGCATATGCAAGATAAACGAGATGCAAGCGAACTTAGTGTTAAGACACTCCGTTCTGAACTTTATGCCGTGGTTTAGAGACATTCCGTGTTGAGTGACGGAACCAACGCCGCGCTTTGCCTCTGCAACACTGTCATGGAACAATGACACTTTTTTGGTGATAATTAGTGATTGATCACTATGTTATATTGCTTTTGTTTTTAGTATTAATTTCTTTTATTACTTATAGATTGATATTAATGCGTATTTAACAGTTATTTTTTATGTAAATATGATATCATATTTATATGCCATTATAAATTATAGTAATTGAATTCATAACCACCGTATTAACCGGTTAAATTTCTTCCAGTTGGTAAGCAGGAACTCAATTGATCATTTAACGTAAAAGTTTAACTTAACTTAGATTCACGCTGTAGGGAGGGATAGGGAGAACGGACTTCCAAATGCTATGGCCTCTGCATACCTCTTCCGCCTCGTCCACTGTCGTCAACCTCTTCATACATGCCCTAAAATTTTAATTGTACAAAATTTCTCAATAGTTCCACGCTATATCCCGTCTCATAGTAGAGTCGGCAGAGAGAGAGAATATGGTAATCTAGTGTTAAGATACTCTGTTTCCATTACCACGCTTTCATTCCCTATTTTTCGCTGAATTCTGGAGCTTCATTGCTCGTTGTCGTTGGTTTTTTATTGTTTAATTTATCTCTAATTAAGTAAAAAACAAAACAAGAACTAAACTCAATTCAACAAAGCTAATTGAATGCTAGCTATTCTTTTTTCAGAAGTAACAATTTTAAACAGAACGCTTTGGAATGTAAACAAGCAAGCGTTGGTAAATCTAAATCGGTTCTAGTTTAGGTGTGCGTTACAGCTGGCTCTAGGGTTTCAGCTCGGTTTTCTAATATCAGATAATACTTTTTTTGCTCCAACAAATGTAAAGAAGCTGTCATGGCACAGCGCGCAGGGACAGCTGTGAGTTACATTCTCGATCGAGGAAATGAATTATTGAATATTTTTAAATTATAATTTACTGTAATAGGACACGGCTTCAAATTCCGCTATGCTTAAAAAAATATAATTAATAGAATAAAAATAATAATAATTCTTTATTTATATGAAGAAAGAATGCTCGATTAAAAACGACTCATGACTGTAACTAATAGACTTATATTGTGACGTTCTGCTTAATTTAATTTATAATAATAATAAAAACATGACGTTGTTTGTGACATGTGACTGTTGGAATTCCAATTGTGGGGGTTTGCACAGATAACAGGGACAAGTAACCTAATGTTAAAACTCTCCGCTTCTCACGCAGCTCCCAATTTTCACATTTCGTGTTAATTGGCGGAACTACACGTCGTAGTCCTAGTCCTAAAAAAGTATTAGACAGAATTTCAAGTCAATGAGCGGCGTTGACCTCAGCACGCAATACCTCCACAGTTCGGCGGAAAGTGGGGGACAGAATGTCTTAACATTATTTACCTTCTGCCTACCCTGATGTACAGCGCTGATACAGCGTGAAGCGGCGTTGTAATCCCGTTATATCTTCAAAATGGTCAGACAATATAGCTATTTTCTAAAGACATCACTAAGATTTCTTTGTTGCATGAAAAAGCTAAACTATATATTAAATTATCCATAAATCTCTTAAAAAGGTGTGTTCATTGAACATTTTTAAAATTAAACTTAGTTTTTTAAAAAAATATCTAGTAATCTACAACCAATTAGATTATGTATTTTAGCTTTTGTAGCTTACATATCGTAGAATAGACAGAGGAAATCTAGTGTCGGATAGAAACGGAGTCTAACACTCCGTTCTCCATACAATTTTTGAGACATTGCGTGTTGTTTAACGAAACTCAATCAGGGTGGGAAAATAACTCAAATGGGAGTCGAACCTACAATCGTGTAGTCAAACCCAATGCCAATACACTGAGACCGCCTCCAAGTACAAATTTTATTAATTCACAAAAGAGAACCCTTATACTGCATTTTCTTTTTATTTCTTCATTCAACGACGTGTATTATATATGGTGTGATGAATGCTTCAGCTAGTCAATAGTTTCTAGATTTGGTTGAAACATGAGTTATTGTGATGAAATGACTTGTGCGAAATAGATTGTTTCGAGTGTTCTGTGGCCTTGTATTTGTATAGAAAGTAGGAATATATGGACAATAAAAACGATGAGTAGGATGGAGTTGATCAAAGACCTCTTCGTATTGTGTAAAGAATTAAAAAAATAGTTTGTTACAGAATAATAAGTGTCATACGTTGATCTTTTCATGGTGTATTGCATGCAATATCTCGAAAACTTAGCGAAAGTCGGGAACAGTGTATCCGTATACTAGATTTCTTCTGCCTAAGATAGGAGTAAAACCGAGAGGCTGCCCCTTTCACCTTCAATTAAAGGAATAACAATTTTAAATAATATTTTCGTAAATCAAGATTAGAATCCACAACCATCATAAGCAATCTGGCTCATCCAAATTGAATTGCATCGCCTGAAAGGCATTTACAAAATATATATGCACATTTATTAAGCAAGATACGCCCAACTGTGCTACGGAAAAAACACGATTTTGTAAAGTGAATTTGGAATTTGGCAGACTCGTCGGATTCGATAAGATACTCTCATTGACCTGGAAAGTAAAATACACGTATCATTTCTATCGCTACTAACGATTTTTTAAATGATCTTCACTATTTTTAAATAAGTCTTTGGTTGGAGGTTCAATTCCCATTCTAGTGAATTATTTGAGTGCATTGAGCCTGACACTTAACATGCAATATTATTCGAAAATTATGTGGACACCTGTGTTGACGAAATAACTAATGAAGAATGGGGCAATAACTCAGGCTCCAGAAACATTTCTTATAATATTCTAAAAAAATATATAACTTTTCAGAGCCACTGTACTCAGGCCTTCTGACGCCAGACTGCGTGAAACATTACGTCAGGATAGTGCTAACACGCGACAGCCCGCCGCGGCAGTATCAGTTTTACCACGAACACCTCGCGGGCCTCACAGAACTAGATCGGGGTAGTGAAGAAGATGAAGTAAATATACATATCTTTTTATGCTTCTATAGGTACTATATTTTTCCTATAGCAGTGTAGGCAGATGGAACCTAACGTAAGTACGTTTCTACGCAAGACCTAATTTTCGAGCCATTGCAAGTTGCGTGGTGGAAGTCAAAGCCAAAAAAAATAAAAATATATATACAGGTGTCCCAGGAGTCAACGATAAAACGAAACCAGGTGATAGACCAAGTCATGACAGTTATGAGAAAAATATAAAAAAAATCTTTGTCATGTATTTTTCATATTATATTGATTATAAAAAATATCGGAAAAACCGACATCCTGTGATGATTTTTCAAGTCCTAAAGACTACAAATATTACTCTTTCTTCATTTTTTTTCTGTAATGTAATCATGACTGGGTTAGTCTGTGAATTATAGTTTAAGATTTGAACATACCTGCATCAGTTTTCAATAAAATGTGGTGTTTTTGCCAAACATTAAATTCAAAATATTTACTACACCCAACTTTAACCGACTGTACTATAAAAAAAATGTACTACACTGTTTTTGCAAGTAACTTTAAAAGTTGGCGCATTTAATCTGAATTCCGAAATGGTACGACACTTGCTGGATTACTTCTTTGTTGAAGAGAGAAAAATCGAAATACGCGATAATCGGGAAGACGGTCAGCTTTTTGGTATCTTTTCCGATACATTCTAGCTGCAGCATTTGCGTTACATAACCATTCTCCATGAATGAAATGCATATTGGCAATGTGTCAAAGACCGAGTATATGGCCTGCGAGAGCCCGGACTCGAGCACTATCCTTATAAGTCCTGGGTCATCCCCTAAGTTGGAAAAGTTCAGGTACCTTGGATCCGTCATGCACGAGTCTGGAGGCATTGATCACGATCTCTATAAGACGGATAAGAGTTTGGACGGTATCCAGCGATCACAGACCACACCAATGACCTCCCGCCACTTAGCCCAGGCAACGCTTATCCGACTTAGGGGCTGGCCCAGGACTTAAAAGCTACAACACTCTTACTACAATATCTAATTACTAAGCCTGTTTGTTTTACTTTTACACCGACTTCAAAATTATAAAATCTTTGTATAATTATTTTTCACTTTTTAGTTCGTTGTTAGAAGTCGGTTTTTTTTGTTAAAAATTAATTTATTAATTAACATTTTAGGTGTCAAAAATTTTATTAATATTTTGGGTTCCGCCATTCAATATGCAATGCCGCGAGATTTGGGCTGGAATGGAAGCGTCTTAATAGGAAAAGAGTATCTTAATACTTGATTCCCAGGTTCCCCCTGTCTACCCTGTTGAGTGTGGGATACAGCGTGAAACTAAAAAAAACTTAAATTCTTAGACTTATCTTTTGTTCGTAAAGGTTCGTTGGAGGATAGTTGGTGGCAAGAAGATAACAATCTACGACGCGCCCTACCAGGTGCTCTTCGGTAAATACTGCGGCGGCGTCCTCATCGCGCCCGAGTGGGTCCTGACTGCGGCGCATTGTAAGTAAGTATACTGATTGTAGGTACACTTATATACAATGTATGGAAATATGTATCCCTATATACGAAGCAAAGTAGGTAGAAGTAGCCTGGGAACCTAGTGTTAAGATACTGTGTTCTCTTGAAGACACTTCCGTTCCATACAGTGGGGGATTTTTCATGTTAAGTTGTATGAATTGGATAAAAGCAAGGATGTTTGTTCGACGGCGCATCTTGATAAGTATTGCAATATAAAAGGCATCTGCATAGGGGACCTAGTGTTACGACACTCCTTTCCAAGCTCCAAAAGTTGGACGGAATCCAATTTTCGAAATATTGCGCATTGAGAGGCGGTACTCAGAGTCGCTGAGTTTTGTTTACCAGATTGAAATAAAAATAATTTAATTACATCCCGATCGCGGATCTATCGTGTGTCCAAGACTAAAATTAAATTAGATAGTGAATCAAAGTGTCAATTGACCCACACAAAATATAATTTCATATAAAAAGGATGAAGGATTGCACAAGTCCGTTCAGTTCAGTACATCCATTCAAAAACAAATATGAGAAACGTATCAAATAACATTTCCTTATATTATATCGAAGCGTGCAAATCAAATTTATAACGGAGCTATTGATAATTTAACGTAATGCTATAATAACACTAAGTTATAAATCACGCAATACCTTCGCAAACACGATATCGACCCGCTTGCTACAGGCGGGAACCGAACCCGCGCCCGCGGCCCCAGCGCTGGAGCTATTTAATTAACGCCAGTCATCAGTTATTACGGTCCTCATTAACGGCTAACGATGAAACATCGGTATGGCTTGGCGATAGATCACTGTCATATTTGTAATTTCGTCTGTTTGAGCTACTGGTGTTTGTGCCTGATGTTGTGTGACTGTAGGAATGCTCTGAGGGGATGACGTCTGGTCTGAGCAATACTTAAAATTATACTGCTGTAATCTTCTATATTAATATTATAACGCTAAAGGGCTTATTAGGGTACATGGGAATATAGCATTACGACAATTTTGTTTCCCATTTTCCGTCGAGTTCTGAAGGCATTGCCTTGTGGAACTCAATGCCGCGCTTTGCCTCGTTACCAGAAATGAAAATATTAAATATTTTATTTCGTTGTATGTGCTTCTGCGCCACAATTTGTCTTAAATTACTGCTTTGCATAGAAAAGATCTGTTTGTTTTATTCCATAGTCCATTTAACGAGGAACACTATACCATATTTTAGTGCACATAGCCAACTGTCTGTCTGCAACGTCAAGTCAAGTCAATTCTGCAACACCTCGTAATATGCGAGTGTTCACTACCATTGTCATATGACTGAACTCATATCAGATGTTGTTTTTATTACCAATTATAGAAATATGACACTTGACGATAAAATGTTTTTTTCTCCATATTTAGCGTCATTAACATGGAATCATTATTTTCTTCCTGTTTAGTATCAAGGAGAAGTACGTGTACGCCGGTTCCACGTTCCGGAGCGATGCTTTAGGATATAGGATATGCGCACATTTTTTACACCCCTTCTGGAATAGGACCAAACTTCACACTCACGACTATGACTACCAGCTAGCTCTCTTAGAGAAACCAGTACCGATCACTTCTGCAAGTAGACCGATAGCCATCGCGCAACCTAGCGACATACAGCCTGGCATATTTGTGTCTATTACTGGATGGGGATATTTAAAATATAAGGTATTTTTTTAAGTAATATAATATTTCCAAGGAAACTCTTTAGCAGGATTACGAAACTTCATATAAAATATATAAAAATCGATAATAATAAATGTAGTAGTAAATACAAATAAATCTTTGAGAGTAGTCCATTCACATTTTTTAAGCAAACCAGGTCAACCAGACCATATAAGAGAATCAAATATCAAATGTTAATATTATAACGTAAATGTTAATATTTTAGGCAAATCGCATGCAGGATGTCCTTCACCGTATTTATATTCCATTGCTAAGTGAAAGGGATTGCAGAAACTTGCCGGATGGACAATATTCCCAAATAACGGAAAGAATGTTCTGCGCAGGATTCACTAACGGGACAAAAGATTCTTGTCAGGTTAGTCTATATGTTGTTTTTGTCGTTATACTGAAATTAATTTGTTCCCCGGAGAGGAAATTGTCGTCGCGTTTATAGCATTTCCACAAGTATTAAGCGTAATTTTACTAATTTAAATTTTCAATTTTCAGGGCGACTCAGGAAGCCCAGTCGTCTACCAGGGCAAGCTCGTAGGCCTCGTCTCATTCGGTATCGGATGTGCTGAACCAAACCATCCCGGCGTGTACGCAAACGTCCCGCTGGCGCGTAGTTGGATAAGATCTATAACTGGCTTACCTTTGTAACTTATTAAAAATATTGTATTTATTTGTGGTTTTCTTTTGTAACAACTCCTAAATATATATTTTTTTTAGTTTCACCTGGTTACCAGAACAAGGAAATAAAAATATGAAATAGGTATTTTGTTTTCTCCATTCAATGGACATCGAATCCACAACTTCGCGTGTTTTCAGTCGCACGCTTCAACCTCGGCGCCAAGAATGGCCTCATCTGTTCATGTAATAAAAAAGGTGAATCAAAAATAGTATCAAAGTAAATGTTTAAATTTATATAAACAAGCCGGTATTAATTTTTATTATAAAGAAGGCTGATAGGATTTCGTCAGAGAAAAATTAATACGTCGTCTGGGGAACTCGACCGTACTCATTAAGAATAAAAGCATTTTAAATTATTTTTTTCCTCTCAAAACTTGGACATAATATCTTCTAAATGGCTTTTATATATCACTTCACCTCGTTAGAGTATTAGGCATTTTTATTTTTCAGCTTAACGCACATCCTGCATATATGTAGCAGGATGGCAGAGGAAACCTAATATTAAGAAGCCCTGCGCTCTGTTCACTGCTTCTCGCCCAAATACGTCGTGTGTAACTTAACATCGCACCCTGTCTTGCTTAGGCAGTCGCTGTTTCGATCGATCCCAGCATCATCGTGTCAACAGTCAGATGTAGCGCCACTGAACCACGACGTCATCACTATTTACTATTCATTATTTTATTTATATAAAGGATAACGAGATATATATGTTTTAAACAAATAACTCTTCTATTTTATTAATTCCGTAAGCTACGACTCATTTTGTTACTTTTGTAGTCGTTTATAAGCCCTAGTAATATCACGCTGATGTTCGGTATGTTTTGGGGTAAGCTTAGTGCTAAGCAGAGAGAGAGAGAGAGAGAGAGTTCTAAAAAAGTATTTTCCCTTAATATGGAATAACACTTAAAAAATGTTTTGATATTTCATTAATGGGATTCTGTCATGTCAAATGATAATTTTATGTAATATTCTTAAGCTTCTAAGATAGCAGAATTTTGTAAAAACATCCCTACAGAGATGATAACAATATAAATAAATTGTAACAGGTGTATTTCGTCGTAGCTCGATGAGAAAGTATGGCTATACCTCGTTACTAAAGCGAGGGAATGAAAACATTAAGTATTTTAGTCCGCCGAGTGGGAATCGAACCCACAACCGTCAAGAAAATAATATAAAATGTAAAAAACGTTCAGCTACACATATATAAATATTTATTTTAAGCTGGTTTACTTCCAAGCTTAATCATCTGCCGCATTTCTCAGCGGACTCGAGCTTTCGATATTTAATTGGGAAAGCTATTAACTTTTTCCTTAAAGAAACAAGTCGTTTTAATTTTAAATAGCTCAGAAGCTACCTTCATTTTGCACGTAAATATTAAATCGTGATAGATTGTTTTTATACGGAAGTAGGTACTGCAAACATTCCTGATTACTATTTGTAAGTTTTAGGATGAAGTATGGCTACCTGCAAAAAAAGCTGGTTGAAGAATTTAGAAGTTGTGGGTTCCCCCCTGATCGACGAATCCTCTCTATGCACTGGACATTGTTGAGTACTAGCACTCAACGTGCATTGTCTCGAATTGGCTGGGAAAGCGGCGATCGGAGTGTTTTCACATTAGGGTCTCTCTGCTTAGGGTACACAAAAAAACATAAAACTTCTTACACAATACAATTTTCACTTAAGCTTCACGCTGTATCCAGCACATAAAAGAGTAGACAAAGAGTATCTAGGAACCTAGTGTTAATATACTCCGTTACCAATCAAGTCACTTCCGTTCCCCACCTTCGGCCGATTTCTTTAGGCGCTGTATGTTGAGTGGTGGAACTAAACGATGGAATGTGACTCGTTATCAGAGCTACAAAATGAAACTACTACATATTCCATTAACCCGAGTAGGAACTGAAGCCAGAACCATATATGGTTTAACAATTTAGTGAATTAATATATAGCAGGTTGATACCTAAAAGCGGAAAACAGTGTAATGTCCTCGTACTTAAGTATGTAATTACATCCCTCTCTTCATGAAGAAAAAATCATTCATTTAGACGAGCAACATCATAAAACATAGGACATACAAAAAATGTTGTAGACGAAACAAAATACGTTGTTATTTCTAACATACAAGCATATTATACATTCCTTTACTAAAATAGACAGCCAATTATTATAACAACGCATACTGAAGTCTTGTAAACATCATATTATTAGTTCTCATAGAAAAATGCCCTCAGGGTAGTTCTTGTCCTCAATATCTGTATTTTATAAGTCCATATATCTTAGTTGACATTATAAATATGAAAGGTTGTGAGTTTGGTTATCTGTTCCACTGTCAACTACTATGAGTATAAGCGGGCGAAGCCACGCGTGGGTCTCTAGTTTTATATACAGGGTGGAATTGACACTTTTAATGAAACCACAGTTTTAACGACTCTATAAAAGCCTAATATAATTCAGAAAAAAATTAATTCCCAAAAATGAAAAAGTTATTTTTTCAAACAAAATAAATAATAAAATAATCTTTTTAAAATAAAACGCCATTTGTGAAGTACGTATAATATAATCACACACACTTACCTGTCAGCGCGGCAACGTCGCACGCGCTTCATTCAAGAAATCAAGTCGCAGCAACTAGCGTAGGTATGTAGGCGGCGAGTCGATGTTAAATCAACGCAACACTTAGGAATACACTTTACACACACTTTTATTGAATTTTTCTATTAGGTTTTCAAATTTTCGAAGTGTCCCCCTTACTTATTAATACATAAATTGCATCAAATTATGTCTTACTTTACTCAGTAGATACCCCTGCGCGGCTAAGTCAAGTTAATTTTATCAAAAGCACTCATAATTCTTTGCCGGAGCTCGTCTGCTTATGGACTTCTGACGTGTAAACTTCCTTTTTTTACTTGCCCCCACAAAAAAAATCAAGCAGCGTGAGGTCCGGGGAACGGGCAGGCCACCGCCGAGGTCCATACCTTCCGATCCATTGTTCTCCAAATATGCTCGCGAGCGTGTTTCTAGCAAGCATTCCAGAGTGTGCGGGTGCTCCATCTAACTGAAACCACATCTTACGATATACGTCTAGGGGGATCTGGTCGACATATTCTGTTACGGGGCCGCGTATGAGTTCTAAAAATTTCTGAGTATTTAAGTTGCCGTCAATAAAAACTGGCCCTATTTTTGCATTTCTGTGAAATCCAGCCCATACATTGACAGCAAATCTGTATTCATGATTATCTTCTCGACTTAGATGTAAATTTTGTTCACTCCAATATCTAAAATTTTGCGCGTTCCAAATGCCATTGCGATCGTCAGTCCATAAAATGTTAAATACAAAATCTGAGTCGATGATGACATTGTCTAGCAGCCATTGGCAATATGCTACTCTGATGGGCCTGTCTCTTGGTAATAAAGCCTGAACTTTTGTGTATTTGAAAGGACGACGTTTGTTTCGTTTTAAAATTTTGTGTACCGTAAAGTGGCTAACTTGGAATTGATTGGCTGTTCTGCGTAAACTGGTCGTAGGAATTCTATGGATATAATTTAAAATTTCCACTACTCGCACTATTGGTAATTCCTGTGACGAAACACGCTCTTGGTGTGGCACTAATGGTTGGTTTTCTCGGCCCCTTTGTACAGCTTTTACAGCTGTACGATAATCTGATGGACATCTACGGCTATCACCATACCTTTCTCGGTATGTTTGTACTGCGAGAGCTCCATTTTGTCCACATTCTCCATAAATTAAAATCATATCCATATACTCCGTAGCAGTAAAATGAGAATACGCCATTTTAAAATAAAAAACACAAACTAAAAGTTTTAAAAAAAGAATTGTCCAAATTCGTAAAGTAAATATCACAAAAACACAAATAATGATACTACAAATAATAATAAAACACGATATACACAAGAAAAAAACGAAATAATTTAACAAAGACAAGCCGACAGTCACGTATAGGTACTTTAGCTTAGGGAAGCCCCGATGATCATCAGTGTTAACAGTTCAAATAAGGATGTTACATTAAATAAAACATAACATCGATGTCAGCAGGGAAACATAATTGATATTAAGTCGCCAACACAAACTTTCAATATTATTACTTTTACAGTCGATTGATAAAAAGTACTGGGACATTTAATGTCTTTTAACGCCTGAATTTTATTTTTATTTTCATTAAAATATCGTGTGATATTTTAGTTAGTAGGTTCCGTACCTTTACGAACCCTTATTAGATCACTTTGTTGCCCGTTCGTCGATCTGTCAAGAGTTATATTTCAATGTTTACTTAAAAAGAGGTATGGCCGGTTATATCACAAAAACGCATATTTCATCACTATAAAATGGATCAAAACTAATAAGATACTTTTGGTTAACCTAGAATTATGAAATTTGACAGCTAGCATCTACAGGTAATACTTGTTTAGGAAAAAAAATAAAAACTATACATTTGTAGTTAAACCCTAAAAAATAATAGACTTAAAAGGGGGGCAAGATTTGATATTAAAGCCGCTAGTTCAAGTGAGGCTCCGGCTAAGCTAAGCTTGAATTTCAGAAAAAGCTCAATACCTCCAATCTTTGTATGTAACCCAACTTTAGTTACAAAGCAAAACAGGTAGACACGAAAAAAGTATCGATACTTTGTGGTATCGAGTGCATTGCGTTTCGAAACCGATAATTTTGTATTCGATACTTGTACTAATCAAGTACTTTTTAATAGGTATCGTATCGATTAAATTACCCAACTAACTTGGCCTTTCGGCTCATACTTATGATAGCAACATCTCACAGACACGCAATCTTCCTTTGGAGTCCTCTGTATGCGAGGATCGTAAATCGTAATTAGAGAATATTTGTAACATTCTAAATTACTCTCTAATTACTATTTGATAATAATTAAAATAGTAATGAGTACATAAATTAGTTACACTACTACTAATACTTACTCTGAAAAAAAATCCCGAAAGAGCCTATCACCGAAACGGCTCAAATGTTTTTTATTATTAAACGATTGTGTATTGTAAGGAGGAGGAATGGGATTTATATATTTTTTTTTATTTTTGTTACTTACTTACTGACTGACTTTGATTTTCTAACGCATGCGCATTAGTTCTTAAGAAAAGTACTCGATACTTCAAAACATCGATACTTTTGTGTTGATAGTTTTATGAGTAAGTGGCTTAAAAAAAATATTTTGTTATTTTTTACAAAGACGTTACTTACTAACTGACATTGACGTGCTACATATTCGCATTAGGCTCTAAAAAAAGTACTCGATACTTCAAAATATCGATACTTTTGAGGGTACAATACTTTTTTTTCGATACTACTCATGAGTACAGTATCGATACTTTTTATTCAATGCCGTGTCCCTAAAACTACGAAATTACAAGTACCACTTACTTATAGTAATTGACAGTTACAGTCAATTTATTAATATGTTATAAAATTCTCATTACTATTTCCGCTAAATATGTAAATGCTTAGATATATGAATTACTATTTGATTAAATCAAAAACCAATTCTGACTTTATAAAAAAATATTTTATCTCAAAATCTGAATCCTAGTTTTCATTTAAGATTTATGTTTTAATAATTATGTTTATTGTAATAATTAATAAAAGAAAAAAGACATAATATTAACATTATAAGACTCGTTTCTATTTAATTTTTATACAATTTTCTATCAAAATATTTAAACAAATATAAATAATAATGAAAATGTTAAGAAAAAATTTAAAAGTATGTTCGAGAAGTATTTTAGTTAGTGGCAACTATTACAATGTTTTTAATTATCTGTGTAAGAACAGAACATAGCCGCAGAATGGCTAAGTTCTGTTGTATTTACATTATTTTGTTCGACTTTAGACGTTGAATAATTATAAAGTGTTTTAAATTATTTGGATGTTGTTTAATATTAATTTTACCATTAATCGGGGTCCTAAAATCGTGATGAATGTTTCGTGATCGTGATGATGTGATTACTGAGTATTTTTCTCAAATGTGAAACTATTGTGTGTCAGTATTTGAGTGTACTATCAACACATACATTCTTTTAAGACATTTAAACAAATGTTGAGTTTTTAATATTACTTGTGATGTAAATATTAGTGGCAGTAAAAGGAGAATGCGACAACGACGATGTAACACTAATGTTAAATGTAAGTACCTATCTATCGTAGTTCAATATCATTTTGTGTGTTAAAAATTTTGAATATAATTTTGTGGGTGGTTCAATAACCATGCATTATTTCTAAATAATTTCATAATAAAGGAGATATAATAAACTGCCTTAAAGTAGGATTTTATTAAACTATTTTAATAAGAGTTTTGAAAGTTATTTAGATTTATTATAATAAATAGGTAAAAGCGTGAAAAAGAACGCGAGATATCGTTCTTTCTCGAATCTTTCTTTTGACGAATGAAAAGTAGAAGTTTAGCAACGCTTAGTAGTATTTTTGTAGTAGTATGTGTATGTGTGCGTCACACGAAATACAGGTATGGAGAAACATCGTGAAATGAAAAAAAAAACCCTACGTCCAAACTGGTGAGGCATCTTAATTAATTTTTTTAGCTCCGGGTTTGAAATATTTTACCCTATATGCAGTTTCAGTAAAAGAAGCGCTGCCTCTTCCATCCTGTATATAGCTGAATCTGAAATCTGTACGATATGTATATATACGATATAAATAAAAGCGGGACATTCGTCTGTAAATAAATCATGGTCACGTCGCTCGGTGGAAGAGGAATAGTAAGTAGTGTTCGGAGGAAAACGTTTGGAAAACACTCGCGGGAACTCGACCTGCATGCAGATGAAAGTGGGAGTACATGGGCGGCATTTCCTATTTAAGTTTTGAGTCCGTCTTTAATCTGGTGGTTGTGAGTGGCAGAACATAACAACGCGCTTTGTCCGTCTCCCCGAGTGAGACGGCTTCAATGATTGCATTTAATTTATTTTCATTTCACCTGCTGCGGTATGGCAATCAAGCGGGGCGTTGAGTTCCGCAAATTAACACACAATTCGGGTGGAAAGCGAAAACCGTTGTCGGTTGTGTTTGTGCTTGTGTATGCAATATACAGAAACAAAAATATTTATACAAGACTTTTTCGGAGGTAAGGGAGACGAATCGGTGTGTTTTAACATGTCGAGTAGAATAGTGAAATTAAAGAGGAAAGATTCCATTCATTAGAGAACATCGGTGGTAATTTCCTTCAGGACTAGTGATAAAACACTCCATTACCTACTTTCCACCAAATTTTCGAGACAATTGTCGTGACATGAGTGTCATCGTGTTGAGTAGCAAAACTTAAGTTAACTTAACATGGAGAGAATATCTGTCCGTATGTTCCAGACTGTAGTGTAGGCAAGGACGTGAACTCGAATATGTGAATAAGGAGTACGTAATATGAAATATCAACTTTTGATCGTACCGGCATAGCGGTGAGATCGAGTTAGCTGTGAGGCAACAAGCATATCTTACTGTTTATATAACATTTGTGCTTTATAAAACTACTAGTGGATCCGGACGTGGCTACGCCTGCTTAAACTATAAGAACATCTATTAAATATTTTTATGAAATTATATTTAGTTTACAATAGAATTAGTAAGAAAATATAAGCTTAAATAATCAAAAAGAATAAAACGTAGAGACATATTATTAGAAAAAATATGTGAGTTATTGAAATGAACCAACAAAAGAAGTAACTAAAGGATATTCTTAATATTAGAAAAAGTTTTCCGTGCGTGCGTACATAGATATCGACTCTATGAAATAACTTAACATTTTTTATATTAAATAAAATATATTTTGCTAGCAATATCAAATAAAATAAGAAGAGAAAGTGTAGTTTAAATAAATTATAAACAACAAATAATTACATAAAAATTAACAATAGTTCGAATATGTATGAAAATTTATAAAACCGTCAACATCATCTGCCCGTTCGCGTCTGTCATCTCACACTATGCCGCCCGAAGGCTAGGTCATTTCTAATTTCTAATTTGACATGCTTTATTCTGCCATGTTAATAACAACCGTCGTTGCTACGCGACTGTTACCGCGACATTTTGATACTCATCCTTATGAAAATAAATATAATAGTCACTCTTAACATTTCACCTAAATTGAAATTATAGTTTACTGTATAACATTCTAATAAATAATTAAGGAGATGTCACTGATTCGAAGTGACCTAGCCTTCGGGCGGCATAGTATGAGTATGACCGACGCGAAAATATTCTTATAGTTCAAGCAGGCGTAGCCGCGTCCGGGTCCACTAGTCTAAATATATAAAAGGTGGATATCAAAGTGAATTATTATTATTTTTATTTGTGACAAATAAAGGTATTGCTCTGGCCCTGATTTAGAGTTACCATTTATTTTTTGACATTATAATTTCTGTCAAAGAGGATACGGCAATCTAAGACAAAGACTGAGACAAAAAGATTGTTTTTTTCTGAATTTTGTATGAAATTCGCCGCGTCATCAAAATCTGTAAGGTACTTGGACCTGCAGTTATGAAATTATGTATGAAGTGAAAACTTACAAAACAGATAAGGGAAAAACATATAAAAAGGAAATTAATATTTATATATTATACATTAAAACTATTACAACTGTTGTATTTGCAGTATCATTACAAAAGTAGATACGACCGCAAACTTAAGTATGTAAATTTTTATAAATTGTACTTCTTCGGAATCCAAATTGTACTTTACGGAACCCTCGATAGGCCCCGATTTTTTATTTAATATTCATATGAACAGGAATCGAATCCATTGTAAGGTAAGGATACTTTATGTAGCGAGCCGCCAACAGGATATTTTAAAGCAATAATAGCGGACCGCAGGGCTCGTTATTAACATAGCGAAGTTTTTAATTTAGCGGCGACTCGCGGCCCTCGGGGAAATACCGGGACGTATTAATGTCTGCGAATTTATGTATTTATGTTGTAGGTAGACTTCTGTATAGGCTTATTGAAAAGAATCTGTCTTGCTGTAAATTCAAATTCCATTTTTTTTTACTATTTTTTAATTACGGTTTCGCCTCTGAGATTTATTCTAAGTAACTAATTTATATCGAAACTAATTACATGATATTATACAAGCTATATAATTTAATTAAGTCAAATGAACAGTGATTCCTGAGGTTAGTACGTTCAACCACACAAACTCTTCACTTTCAAATAGTCAAATGAACAAAGGATGTTCTGTTATAAATTTAAAGTAGTTAGGTACTTTAAATTTTGGGAATAACAAATTTAAAACAATGCTTTTTATTTTTTATTAAACAGAAAATACTAAGTAAATGTAATTAACAAGAGTACGTTAAATAATATTTACTAAAAATAAAACATGAGAAATATTTTAAGTCGAAGTGTAAGCAGAGGTTAATAAAAAAATATTTATATAATGTCATCACACAATTCCACTTGTACACTCCACGACACTTGAGAGTAAAAGCAATATTTTAAGATTGATGACAGTGCTCGCAGCATCCAATATGACCTGCGTAGTGCATACAACTTCATCTAGTTAGTTATGTATGCCGATGTAGCGTTCAGTTGTGCCACTCGACACGCGATGCTTCTTAGTATTCGAGTCCTGGATCTCAACATTGTGTTCTGCCCAGGTCTCAGAGCGAGGAAATGACAAAAAATTATATATCATTGTCGAACTCACTACCATCACGTTTAAAATCGCCCGCTTACACCCCTGCTGCACGACGACCTCAATATAATCAGTTTAAGCAATTACCTTTATAACAAATATAAACTATCCCCATTTAACGCTAAAAGCCTAGAAATAAGTACTTCCATGAAGTATTATAAGTTAGGAACTTTCTTAACTCCAGTTTTAAAGCTCAGCGCGCAGTATAAATCACGTAAATAGCATGCATTGACGGTTTTACCGCCGCTCTGTTTACGGCCAATTGTAGGAATGGTTCAATGAATTGTTGCGTTTTAAAATTTATTTTCTGTTATATTTGGTTGAAATTGCCTACTGACATTCAGAAGAGGCAATTTAGTACGTTCTTAAATTCTTAAGTTGTTAGCTTTGAGAATTTTTGTTTAGTTTTGTTTATCTTTTCTTTATCTTTTTTATCTACGTTAAAAAGATATTTGAATCCTAGGCCTTTGTAGTGTAGTAAGTGAAAATACAGCATCTGACAGAAAACGTGGTTGTAGATTCGATCTGTACTAAGTCTTATCTGTATTTTCCCGGTTAGATAGGAAGCGGAGTATATCAACTCTAGCTAGTTATAGAAAACTATATGAGATTTACTTTTTAAAAAAATATATAAACTAAATTAATTAAAACTACCTATCTATTACGTCCAATCGATTCGGAGATGTAAACAAAAATTAATTCTTAATGCTAAAACATTTATATTGAAAAATTATAATGGATGTAAACATTTATAGCGAATTTAATTAAACAATGAAAATGCTTATAACGAAAATGGGAATTTTAGCCTAATACTGAGGGTGTGGGTGAGTGCGTAACTAACATAGCTTCCCTTTCCCCACTCTTTAATATAAGTAGAGAATGGATAGTTTTGACTCCTACTGCTGTCCTACTGGTGTCCTACACTGCTATGTATGATTAAGCATAAAATTAAAAACAATCTTATATTGAAATGTTTCATTGATGTTCCAATACTAAAATTGAAAGCAGAATATTTCAATAACAGCACATACCTACTAGTTATAGTAGGTAAATTGTAAAATTTTACGTTAAAAATTCACTTCATACAATAGTTTAGACGTTTATCATAAGTTTTGAAACGTCAGTCCTCTGTCAACAGCAGATGAGACGGACAGCTCGTTTTGTAACGAACATTGTTTTATTTACTTACGTTTTGTTTAGTTTCATTATTGTATAATACATTTGGGTCTATCAAGATGCAGATGGCAGATGGCAGGTGTGTAATAGTTATAAATTCAAATTTTAACAAAGGAAAGGAATTACAACCGTAATATATAGATTTGTATAGTTATGTCACAATCCTGGCGCAGTGAAATAATGCATTGGCTGTGGACGTGATGGCCTTACTCTAGGTTTTTCTAAAAACGTGAAATTGATTTTTTTATAGATAAACTTAAACATGCTTATCAAAAACCAACACCAGATATTAAAAAAAATACACATTTCTCAAATTTGAACCAGTTACACTCAAAATATCCACTAGAGGCAGATATTTACTGAGGGAGCTAAAGAGCCTGAAGTACGTATTTCAATTTCTTTACACCGGCGCGAAATGTGAACGGTCTGAAGTTCAATTCCAGGTCTCGACACGTTCTTTCCGAAGTAATCTTAGTTGAATTGCAACTGAAACTACTTGGGAATTTCAAACAAAATACATCTAAAGCTTTCGAGTAATATGTTTGGACTTGTTTTTGAAGTTGCCTGTATTAGATTGTCGATCTGTTTTTTTTAAGACATAGTAGTAGTGTTTGTTAGTGTCAAGACACTCTGTGCTCAACTTGCAAATTGAATGGTAGAATTCAGGACTCTTTAAATATTACATGCACGTGTACTTATTTATAACTGTAGCTACGCATATAATAATAAAAACATTAGTACTGAGTTCGTTTTCCACGTAGCAAAAACATACCATACAATATTTTATTATGCTATTAAACATTGGAAACATCACCCTATATAATTTTTTACATGTTATAAATTTTTTTTTTTGGAAAAAAATGATCTATCGAACGCGACCCCGCGTATCATCAGAAGAGCTACAGGTGTATTAAAATAGTGATAAGTGAATAATGATTATTTTAATAGATTGAATGGACCGTCCATCACAAAGGCGTGAATTTTATGTCCTCAGTTTAATGGTATAAAAATAAAGGAATATATATTTTAGTGTTGAGTGGCGGAATTTCGCGACTCAACGCGCATCGCGTCGCCTTGTCCGTATACGATAGTTGCCGGTTTGATATTTGAATTACTTGCATAACCCCGCTCTAGTAAATAAAACGTGGCGTTGAGCTCCGTGCCTAAGCACGTAATATATGTGTGAGGGATACAGAAATGTACGTATAAACATATACATTTGTAATCCTAGCGCTGCACTCCATCATCAAAAGTCATTCACACGTTCAATACATTTCTGAATATTACTCGAAGCTCTATACATCTTTACATAAGAAGGGTCTTTTATTAAATGACAACGTGCATCTTCTAAATGAAATGCTATACGTTTTTTATCATCTTTGGTTCCGTCTTACAGTAATATTTTTATAGGTGTTCTTCCGTTCTTAAATATTTTAAGAACGGAACGGAATTAGCCGGGTAGTCAACGGGAACCTAGTCGTAAGCCAGATATGCCCCTGAATTTCAATGATTTTTTAACCTTTACGCTGTATCCCACTTGTTGCTGGGTTACAAAACAAAATATTAAGACACTCTGTTCCTATTAAGTCACTTCCATTTTCCACTTTCTGCTGAATTGTCAAGACAAAAACTTTTTTTTTGCTTAAAGCTGCAATGCCTCGATTTCGCACTTTATCTTGTTATCGCATTTAAGATTACCTATACGTTATTTGACTGCAGCAGCTTCACTTTTTTCCCGCATAAAGCACGGTAGACGGAGAGAACTTAGGCTTAAGACAATCTATTCCCCACTTTCCTTTATTTCACTGTGCCTGGTAATAATAAATTTAAATCCATAATTACATTAAAATTAATTCTTGAAGTAGAAAATCTAGATAAGGTTTTAATTGCACAACTTTGTCTATAAAAAAGTTTATAGCACTTATAAAAGTTTCAGCGTAAATCGGTAATGGACTTTATGTTATTAGCTTAGCCTACTCGTTTGTGAACTTTCGAAATGTAAATAAAAAAATACACTCAACATTTGTTTTTATTTTATTATATGAGTGTGTACATACTTTCATTCTCCTCGCTTTAGTAAACAAGCAAAGCGATGCGTTGAGTCGCTCCACTCAACACACTATGACTCAAGAATTCGGTGTAAAGTGGGAGACGGAAGTTCTAATGAGAGCAGAATGTCTTAACACTAGATTCTCAGGTTCCCTACGAGCCTACGCACCATCAGGTTGCCTACCTATATATGTATAAAATACCTGAAATATTAAACATTTTCACTAATGAAAATATTGTATACTTTATTTCATCGAGTAGAAATCGAACCCACAGCCGTTTACAGTCGAATGCGTATAGCTTGCGCCATGACTGGTCTCTATTATTAACTTGTACTTCATTTAATTTTAAACGTAGGTAGATATATAATCTATATACAGTGGGTAAAAAAAGTATTTGCACACCTAATTTTTTTGAAATTACACCTAGAAAAACACAAAATGATTTCAGTTAATTATTGTATTTAATAGCTTAATCTATATATATTTAGAATTGATTATTAAAAATTCTTAGAAAACCGAAATAAAAAAATTAGATAGTAAAAACACCTTTTTTAAAGTCAAATAAGTATTTGCACACCAACCATTCCCTAGATACAATGTTATTCCCACGACATTTTGTCACTTTAGGTAAAATGTGAACATTGTATGTATACATGTGAACATCGGGAAACGTATTCTAATAACGAGACATTTGTTTAGTGTTCAGAAAAAATCTTGAAGCCAACATGCCGAAAGAATTTGAACTGTCGTTATCGACGCGTGAAGAAATTATTTTACTCCGTAATGAAGGTTGAAGTTATCGCCAAATCGGGTCAAATTTAAAGTTAAATTACTCGACTGTGTAGTAAATTATAAAAAACCGAGAAGAAATGGGTAGTGTTGAAAATAAGGCAAGGTCCGTTCTTCTGAAGAAGCTCAGTACGAGAGAAAGGCGACAAATTTTAAAATCGGTACAAAATAAACCATTTACAAGCGCTCAAAGCTTAGCAAATGATATCGCGTCAAGTTCAGGTAAGGTTGTCTGTGCCCAAACTGTAAGAAACGTACTGGGTAATGGTGGTCTTCGTAGCAGAACAGCGAGGAAAAATTCTTTCATAAGTGAGGCCAATATAGCAAAAAGACTAACTTTCGCGAAAGAATACTTAAATACCCCTTTAGAATTTTGGTACAATTTTATTTTTTTCTGACGAAAGCAAATTTTATCTTTTTGGAAAGGACAGAAAAACATTTGTGTGGCGCAAGCCAAATACTGAACTTCAGGCGAAACATGTGCTTGGTACAGTTAACCCCGGCGGTGGTCTTGTGATGGTTTGAGGCTGCATGACGGCAAATGGTGTGGGAAACTTGGCTTTTATCGAAGGAATAATGAAAGCAGTAGATTACGGTAAAGTGTTGCGCGATATTTTATCTTGCAACGCATCGAAATTAGGCGTATGTGAGACATACTACTTTCAGTAGGACAATGATCCTAAGCATACAGCTATGAAAACCTAAGGAATGGGTGATGTACAATATCCGTTGAATGCTGAAAACTCCGCCATAAACGCCAGACATCCACCCATTTGAAAATTCATGGCATCTGCTGGATTAAAATTTGAGGAAAATGATTTTTTTAAATAAAAATTATTTGAAGGGTGCTTTGATGGAGAAATGGGCTCAAATCTCGATTTAAACAACGTCCAAATTATTGGAATCGATGCCAAGGAGATTGCAAGCCATCATTGATGCTAATGGAATGCACACAAAATATTAAGAGTCTTTTCTTTCATTTATTATTGATTTTTTTACAAAATACCTACAAGCTGGTTGGTGTGCAAATACTTATTTGACTTTAAAATATGTGTATACCTTCTTATTCGTATTTAATTGAACACGTGTTTCATCGTTTTCTAGAATTCACCCCCTAAGGGTGCAAATAAGGGGTTGAAAGT
>JAEBDU010000010.1:180265-223070 GCA_016802625.1 Heliconius numata | reverse complement strand
TAGAATTCACCCCCTAAGGGTGCAAATAAGGGGTTGAAAGTTTGTATGGGAAAATTCTTAAATCGCCACCGATTTTTATAAAATTTGATATTTAGACTCTTAAAAATATTTGATTGAACATATGTTTCATGGTTTTCTAGAATTCACCCCTAAGGGTGTAAATAAGGGGTTGAAAGTTTGTATGGAAAAATCTTCAAATCGTCACCGATTTTTAAAAAAATTGAAATTTAGACTCTTAAAAATATTTCATTGAACACATGTTTCATGGGTTATTAGAATTCACCCTTAAATACGCAAGCGAAGCTGCGCGCGTCCGCTAGTCTATTATATGACGATTACAGAAAACAGCGTTGAATATTTTCATATTTCCCCACGGAACCCGTAGAAAAGCGATCACTCTGGGGAAAAGAGTGCATTAAGATCATTGCACAGCTTTTTGTTTCCGTTGATTATGTACATCCGTTCGTTACACCTGACTTTCTTATTTTTTTATAGTTTTTGGAATTCCGATTTTATAAGATTAACGGAATCTCACTTTTTAGGTTTATTATGTTTAGCCTATTATTATGTATACTGTTTTTAATGTTATAAAAGTGTCAATCTTTTTTTCAAACAAAATAAATAATAAAATTATTATCATTATAAAATAAAACATCATTTTTAAAAAGGACGACGCACGCACACATCCGCAGGGAGACCGCCGCACACGCGTCAATGCGAAATTGAGTCGTAGGTATTGTCGATAAAGTTCAAAGTTTAACCTAGTCTCGAAGTTTAACCATTAGTAGTATTTTTGTAGTAGAAAGTTTTTACGTTATTGGTATCTATGCGTAACTGCGTCACACGAAATACACGTGAACATCGTGAAATGAAAAAGAATCCTACGTCTAAAGTGTAAAAGGTAAAGTAAGGTATCCTGATTAATTTCTTTAGGTATGGGCTTGAAATATTTTCGACGCTTCCAACCTTCATAGCATTACAGTCCGCCGTGGCGCAGCGGCACACCATCTGACTGTAAATGTCATCATTGTAGATTCGATTTTCTATTCAACACGCAATATCTAGAAAATTAGAGGTTCCATACCTTGAAAGGAAATAGCGGAATCCTAATAGAATCACTTGGTGTTCGTTCTGTGGTCGGTCTCTTGGAGCATAGCTCGATAAAATCAAGCTTCTGAGTCAACGCAATCAAAAGTTATGAATTTTGCCGCGCAAGCAATACCTACAGAGTGCTCCCTGGGTGGTGGACTTCTACTTCTTATTTATCCAAATAACAAAACACGTCAATATATCAAAGTATGGAATTTAATCAACAAGATTTGCTACGCTATAAGGACGTATGTACAATAACATACGTCGACTGGCGACGTGCCAGGGGCTTAGCGGCTGATAAATTGTTTATACAGCCTTTGATATAAGTGCTAATATTTGGGAGTCGGCCGTGTTCGTTATCTGGCATTGGTTTTTAAGTGGACTTAATACATGTAGTATGGATTTGACAGTAAGTGCATGGTTGTGCGCGGCGTTGAATTTCGTCCCTCAACATGCAATGTCTGGAATTAGGAATTAGAAGTATCTTGACGTTAAATTCTCTTGTATATTATGTTGTAATCAAGACATATTTACCCCTTTCTCCATATGTCCACACCCAGAGAGAAGGAGCATCCATTATTTTTAAACCCCAAAACCGTCAAGCTTACAGTGAGATTCCACTGCACCACGACGACCTGTGTAATAGATGAAATGCAAGAATCTCTTAGCATTGTACTCGTATGTAACAAGTAAACACATCCCCGTACTATTTGCGTTTTCATTACTTCAGTATACATTCATATCTCAGAGTAAATCAGACGGAACTAAACGCAAATATGGATGCATACTGCATACCTACTGCAGAGTGCAGAGTGCATGGGTCCCGATAGTGGATTGGTATTGCACCGAGTAGAGTAGTGTAGGAGGAGAGTAACACAATTGATATTTGAACAAATATTAAACATTGTCAAATATTATAATAGGTATTTTTTTGTGTTATTCCTGACTCAGAAAAGAAAGAAAACAATTTAGACGGCTATTAAGAGGTACAGGGTGAAATCCCGCTACGTTTGTATATTTATTGTTTGTTAAAAAAGTTTTTTACCATAATTTGCATGAACTATAAAACGTAAAAATCCGTTTGTTCCCGTTTCCATAGGAATCTTTCCGGTACATCGTCTGGTGTAGAGGTAGACGCGACGGTTGTGAGTTTAATTTTCACTCGATAGAATAAATGAATTTAATTTACTCGCACTGGTAAAAGGCAAAGCGCGGGGTGATTTCCGCGATACAATAAGCAAAGGTAAAGCTTGAAAAATGGGGGATATGTAGGGGACGGTGTTTCAATACTACGGATCCTCTGCAAACCTTACTATGCGGAAAAGGTGTGAAGTTCCAAAAAAAAATATGTATCTATCTCCGAATCATTCCAGTTTCATTTCTTAACCAACGACGATATCTGATCATTCATAAATCCATTAATTTCCAACCATATTAACATAATAACATACAGGAGGCGCAGTGGCTGTGAACTTTCATAAAGCTCGTGCTCGCGTCTGGCGTGATGCCAGTGTATGGAGATTAGGTGACGTTTTAATCTTGGGATAGAAGTAATCTTCTAGTCAGCTTCTAATCTCTTGAACTGTCCTTTTGGGTGACGTGTTTTTGTATTTTTATCTTTTAATTTACTATTTTCAAGTTTATATGTAGCGATTATGTTTTTTTTTTACAATTTATAATGTTATTACATACTAAAGCATGAATATTCGAACGTCCGCGCCTCTAGGACGAACGAAATCGTCTCATGGGCGATGTCGAATCCACTTATGTTCACTTTTTACACTTTTTTTAAAAAAAATACAAATATAGTATTTGTGCAAGGGAATAGCTGAGATTTAGGTTTGAATCTTGGAAATTTCACTGTCCAAAGAGATTGAGTGATTCTTTTGCAGTTTATTGGTTTAGTTTGGTGTTTAAGATGCTAAAGAGAAGAAATAATTCTATTTTGAGCTTCACGCTGTATCCCGTACATAGCTAGGTAGACGGAAGGAACCTAGTATTGAGACACTCCGCTTCCATTAGGACACTTTCATTTTCATTTTGCGCCGAATTCTGGAGTCATTTCGTGTTGAGTGCTGGTGCCAAGTATTTAATATTTTAATATTCCCGAGTGGGAATCGAGTCCACAACCTGTAACATTTAGAGTTGCACTCTGTTGCCCCTGCACCACGACTGGCCTGATTCTTGATGTATTTAGCATGTAAGCCTTAATCTATATTATTTTAATGTATTTAGATGTTTTATAAATAATTTTATATCAGCAGTAACTATTACACACATAATAATTATTATTGAAAGATAAAATTAAAAATAGTTTTTAACTATATTATGAAGGCCAAACAAGATAACCCCCTTTCAAGTTAGTGAGTACGCAAAATGTCGTAACAGATTACACTAATACATATTAGACTATAGAGAGACATATTAGAGACTATAGAGGATTATCCTCAAAATTTCAACTTTGATAAAATGACATAGGTCTGGGGACCCTTGGGATCTTGGGCTAATAATAAATATCATACATATACGATAACCTTACATTCTTACTTACATATATTGATTGACACCGTCACGCCAACTGACAGAACTGACAGAACTGACAACAAAACAAAGCAAACAAAGCCCTTAATAAAGGTAACTCGATATATGCCTACTTGCTAACCTTTTATATCAGAATAAATCGATCATAAGGAAATAGATGGCATCGAAATGAGGGCTTCCTTTGCCGGTCAATCCAATATTTGAGGCAAATACGCGCTGGCAAACAGCCAACGCTTCATTTTGAGGATCGATGGAACAGACAATACTGTGTCTACAAAATTTACTAATTATATAGAGAATACATTGTTCGTGAATTTAAAATAATAATGATTTAAGCGAAGAGGCCGTCGTGGCGCAGGAGGAGGATTCCCATTCGGGGGAATTAATTATTTTCATTCCCTTTCTATTGTATCAAGACAAAGTCGGCGTTTATAAAAGGACTTGTCCTCACTGACTGAGGTAAGACGCACGCACAGCTGTAACCGCTGTGCGTAGAAACGTGACATTTGGACAGATGTTTACTTTCGTAATCTGGACACCCACTAAGAAGGTATTTTGAAAAATATTTATTTTGAATTTAACCCTAAAGGGGTGAAATAGGGGTTGAAAGTTTGTATGGAAAAAAAATAAATCGGCAAAAAAAATTGAAATTTAGACTTAAAAATATTTCATTGAACACGTGTTTTATGGTTTATTATAATTCACCCCTAAGGGTACGAATAAGCAGGCGAAGCTGCGCGCGTCCGCTAGTCATTAATATAATGATAACATACCAAAGAATGTAATGTAATTTTCTCATATTTTTGCACCACAAATTGACATCCTCCCATCACCAGATTTTCCAGAGTATCCGCTAGAACGAGGATAGTCGATTATATCCGAGTTGGAGTTAAGTGATTGCAGTGTTACAGAAGCCCCAGTAAAAATATACCGTCATGCATTATGCAAGACGCCTGCGCGGTATGACGCTATTGGCTTTTGTTACACCGATAGGATGTTTTTTAGTTGGTTTCTTTTCAGGCTTAAATTTTTTCTCATGTAACAAGGTACGCAGAGAGAATTTAGTGACATGATATAACGTTCTCCTTTTTAAGGTTATTAAATAAGAGGCGGAACTCAAAGCTGTGTAATTTTACCGAAACGGGAAAATATAAAATAGACACATTTTCTGAGAGTGGTTTTGCCACAACCATTGTGATATCAGTCAATATCCCTGGCCAATTATATGCATTTTGTCCTCTTTATTAAATTTTAAATAAAATTTATTAAATTTCCTTGCTCTGGCAACAAGATGGACCATGGGCTTACTTAACCGAGTGTCTAAACACTAAGTTTCTTTCGCCTACCCTGTTACATGCGGGATAAAGAAGCTTTATACCACATTAGAGAAAATCGATTCCTTTACAGTGTAACAGTGTGCCAAGTATAGTCCTCTAATGAAATCGTCCATAAATCTGAAATATTGGACTGGCGACATGCCTAACTACGGTGTTTTCGTTTCTCCGTATCCTATGTATTCACATGGAAATATTTCTAGGCACATATTACATTGTCTTAATGAGACGCCGTCGTGGCTCAGCGGCACTGATCGTGGGCTCTCACTATGACGGCAGTGGTCGTGGGCTCGACTCTTGCTACGGGGAATTCATTATTTACAAAACAAATTAAGGCGTTTATCTCTTGAAAATAGGGTGAAATGTTAAAAATGAAGAGTTTTTCTTCTGCTGACTTCAAGTGTCAAGTTAAAATAGGTAGAAAATCGGTCTGTAAATGTAATAATTGTTCATTAAATGATGTTTAATATATTTAAATTCTCAAATCTTTCAAATTTTAGGGGAATGTTTATATTAGTAAATGTTCTTTTTTTCATTCTAGTTAGATAAATTGCGGCGGTAGGTTCCGTACAATATTCGAAATTTAAACAGAGTATTTAGCCTTTAATAATTGGAAAGTACCTACTAAAAGTATCACAACACTAAGACCTGGCTATCCTGCTACATGCATAATATGAGCCAATATGGAAAAAACATATATTAAATGAAATGCTTCAATAAATTTTAAAAGGATAAAGAACCCCGCCCGCTTCAGGCAACCTTCGTTCATTTTAGTAAATAGCTTTCGAAAGTGATTTAAGTGTTTTTAGTTGAATTATCGCACTATTGTAAGCTGAACTGAGATTTTATTGTGTAATATATGAGTTTTATTTATCGTTTTGTTTACTCCGGACCAATTTAGTGAACACAATTTGTTATGCACTTGTTGGGATCGATATTGGGATATAACATTATGTAGGCTATATAAGCTTATGAAATATTCTAAATACGAAGAGAGAATGATAAACGCATTTATTACACACATGATTCGATAATTTGGTGCAACAATGACATTATTGCTTTTTTTAAATCAAATATGTCAAAATATACGAAAGGCCCATATACAAATTTATCCACGTTTTCTAAAAATTTTCAAGGAGTACAAATACTTTATTATTGTGCGAAATGAGCGATACATAGATCAAACAAAGATGTTTACAAAGGAAACCGTTACTACAGTGTAAAAGGACAATGTATTTTTTTGATTCACGCTTTCTGCCAAATGTATCATAATTGGCATAGAAAACCTAGTGTTCAGACACTCCGTTCAAACAGTACAGTGTATAAATCTAAAATTTATACATTCATAAAGGTTCTCACGCTCCGTTCTCTCTGACTACCTCGCTAAGGATACAACGTGAAGCTAAGTAAGTAGGCAGGGTTTCCGGGAGTTAGAAGAGTGTTAGGAGTGTAGGATTTCCCGAATATCTAACAGAAACTTGAAAAAACGAACAAAGTGGTGGGCGCCAACTAGTATGTGTATATTCTAATTTATAAATTATATACCGAAAAAGAGCTAAATCGAAATACAAGCAAACATGTGTTCTGAAGAACTGTTTGACCTGTTACCTGCCGCCGAATTTTCTAACCGCACAGCACGTCACAAACTTAAATATCATCCATCTGGATACGTGGCACTCCACTACTGTGCGGTTTCGTAGAAATTTCCTTCCACGCGCCACCGAACTGTGGAACGGTCTACCCGCGGCAGTGTTTCCAGGTCGGTACGATATGGGTACCTTCAAGAAGCGCGTCTATCTCCACCTCAAAGGCCGGCAACGCACCTGTAGCTCCTTTGGTGCTGCACGGGGTCGTGGGCGGCGGTGATCACCACCAGGTGACCCGAACGCTCGTTTGCCTTGTCCTTTTTCCATAAAAAAAAAAAAAAAAAAAACATTTAAATGCAATATTTTTTAATTTTGCGCTTACAGAAAGCTCGCTCGCTCCGCGCGAACTGGACACACAGAGCACATGGACAGCTTTCATCGAGCTTTTATTACATTTACTTTTTAGTTTAGTTTCAGTTGAACTTTGGGAGTAAATCTATTTTTTTAGAGTACAGCAGTCATTCGGATTCGGCCGCGTGTTTGTGCTCCTGTCGCTGAACCGTTGCAGTTAAGCTGACCGGATGTAGATACGCTGTTTGGACAGGCTCGGGAGTAGCGATCGTTTGAGCGTTTCACTTTAAAAAACTATATTGAAACTTTGTTTTGATTTGATACGTCAACACAACAGACACTCGGTGCTTACGGTTACTGTACAGTCTCACATACAGTAGTAGTATACGCAGAGGAACATATATATTATATAAGATATATATATGTGTCTCGAGGCTTCCACGCACTTCAGCTTTGATAGTATAATCCGATTTAGTGAGATAATATGTTTATTATTCTTGTGTACATATTATTTTCTTAATCAAAATATACCAACGTACGAGTACGATATAGTATCGTAAATAGGTTATGATACTTTATATATTTTATCGCTCTTTGTGTGTTATGATGGCATGTTCATTGTAGCGCAGTAGTAGGTGGCTGGGCGTACGTGCGATAGTTGTGGGTGCTCTCACTCACTCACTCAAACTCACTTTGGAATCATAAAGAATTGTTAGCTATGCATACAAATAAAAAAAATAGCAGAGTATAACGCCGAAAATATCAATTTAAATTATTTTCATTTCTCCACTCTGGTAAGAGAATTGTGGTGTTTGTTACGTCGCTCCTCAATAAACTATAATGTGAAAATGTCTTGGAATTATCAATTAATTAACACAGCCTTTCCGTATTCACGGCTGGGACGTAGGCCTCTCCCAGGGCGTGCCAGAGCTTCCGGTCCTCTGTCCTTCGCCTCCAGTCAAAGCCAGCAACATACTTCAGGTCGTCGAGTCCATCGAGTCGGTGTCAACATTACCTTCACCCTATATTTCGCATACGGGGTAAATAGAGAGATGTTAAAATGTCGAAACGATTTCTTTTCCGATATTCGTTTAAGTTTGAGATATTTCACGGAACTTAACGCTTTGCCTTATTAGAGTGAGTAATTTAAATAAATATTTGGTTTTCCCTAGTAGATTTCTCTTATTACCAGAACGGAGAAATGAAAATAATTCATTACCCTAAATGAAAATAGAAACTACAAAGATCGCGCTTACAGTCAGTCTCTTGTAAAATAAAACATTTAGTGTATAGTTTATTATAAGTTTATTTCATAAAAGTCTACACTGCGATGTACACCATCGCCATATGTAAATCCTGGTCGTTCTCTCAAACATGCAAAACGTGATTGCGAGTATAATGTGTTGACAAATAAACAAAAACCGCAGCTTTTTGTATGAGTCATTGTGAAATTTCATGCATATATCACTTGGAGAGGTGTTTGGTGGAGTGGCGGGTTTGAATGGAGGTTGTTGGTTCTTTTACCTTAGTGTACAATGATTTAAGGCAACATAGAAAAATAAAATGTTTTTTATTCCTTCTCTCGCAATAAACAAAAAGATTACCTTATAATATGTAAGAGACCTTATATTATATAAGGTTGTGTGTTCCATTTCAAGTCAGCACTCGGCGGAATGAGCTATTTGCATAACAAATTGTATATATAACAAATGCAGCGTTGATCTCCGCCACTTAATACGCGATGTCTCAAAAACGAGCGGTAACAGGGGAACGGAGTGTCTGTCTCTATATTATATTATACAATACATAGTGATGAAAACACTATCGGAATATCATATAAAAGTTTGAAGACATTAATAAGCCGCTCCTCATTTCCGACACTAAAGATTTATGAAAAGTTCAACGAAAGCTGAGTTGTGTTAATGTAAATATAGTTTATTTATATAACTGAGCCTGTCGTGGTGCAGTGCGATTATGTAAGATTACACACAATTAAACACAGAAGTCGTGGGTTCCATTCTCATCGATGGAAATGACTTATTTTTATTTTCTTGGTCTGGTAACAAGACAAAGGGCGATGTTGAGTTTCGCTACTTAATATATAATACCTCAAAAATCAAACTAAAAGAGTAAGCGAGGTCTCTATTTGTTGTCTAAAAAAATATTGATATAGTTGACATATTTTTCTCTAGCACAAATAAGCCTCCGTAATGCAAGTACTTCATGACGAAAACACCCTCCGTCTGAATATCATATGAAAGTTTGAACACATTATTAAGCTGCCTCAATTCGGGCACAAAAGATTTATAAAAAGTCCAACAAAAGCCGAACCGTGTATAGAAGTGTTTCTTTGTGGGAACATCAATTATTCCTCAGGTCAGGATCCGGGCACGCTGGTGTCCCAGCTCCCCGGCGCGACGGCGATGTGACGACCAAATTGAATAGATCTCATCTCGCGGAATGTAGCTTGAGAAATATCTCACTTTTTTGCACAAAGTATGGAAATTCGGGACTTTCTTTGCAATTTTCATTGATCCTTGCTTTGGAATTTTCAAATCTAGAGATTTACATATGAGGAATGAATAGGCTCAGAATATTGGGAGGGTAGGATCATGTTAAAGATAGTCATTATATAAGTCATAACGCTGCACGAGTACTGGAAGTAAAATGAAGCTCTGCACTATATTAAGATACAATACGACGGAATGTGGATGTTGTGAAGATTGTGTATTCGATTTCCACTCGGAGCAATGAAATATTTTCGTTGCGACAGTAACAAGACAAAGCGCGGCGTTGAAAGTAGGTAAACGAGAGATCAGTGAGGAAAACCTGAACCCACCCAATACCCAAAGGAATACTTTGTTGTCCGTCTATCGATTTGTCACGACCATTTGTCTTGAGATTGCGCGGAGATATTAAGCTGAAATTATATCAAATGTTAAGATCTACGGTTCCTTGGAATAGGTGCAGGAGCAGTGAAGCTTCTAAGTCAAGCAAATAAAAATATACCAACATTTATTCATCTTTTTTACTGCATTTTATATGAAATATGCCGCGGAACCAAAACCTAAAGCCCTTCGATATTTTCAAGCTTTCCTGAGATAAAGGCTCTTGACAGACAGACAGACGGACGGACAACATAGTCATCTTATACGCGCACGAGTACGGAGTGTAAGGTGCAAGCGGAACACAACACTCGCGCTCACTCCTCCAGCCCGATATAATTACAAATAGGTGTTAGCTACGTTCATCATCAAAATAATAATTGATTAATTAAATAATCAATTATCTGATAGCCAAGGATAGCACGCACCAGCGGTCTGGCGCTAGTCACAATAGGTCTCAACCACATTTATCATTCATAGATGGCGATACTGTGACTTTAAGATTTGACACTCGCGCCGACATGTATAATAAGAAAAAAATATATTTTATAATAAATCCGTTTTCAAATGGACCCCACCCTTATACCAAGCATCTGAGAAGAGACCGACAGCATAAAATATGGCTGTAAAACAGCTATAAAAGGCGGAGACTAATTTGTTTTGCTATCATTTATACTGTTCTTGGAAACCGTTGTGTAGTTTAAAGGTTATAACTAAAATCATATGGTACTGTTGTTTCTTTAGTGCAATAATACCTAGTTCGATGCCAATTGAGGGTTTGTTTTAGAATATTTATATTTTTTTATTTCCATATTATTTTAATAGCCTTATTTATTGCACTTCTCATTTAAATTGTAATGTAAAGTTTGAAATACTACATCTATAAATAGCAGACAATCTTTCTCTTTCTAAATAAGAAAAATATTTTAAGTTACATCTAAGCTTAACATATCTCACAAAATGTGATATTTAAACTTGCTCAACACACTTACTTCCCTAAGTCTACCGTGCTTATACAAAGGTTTTTCTAAGCCTTTATTAAAATGTTTAAGATATGGTAATAAACTTTATTTTATAATATATAAGGTAATAAGCCTTATTTTACCTTACATTAAGTTCACGCTGTATCCAGGGAGAACGGAGCGCTGCGACCGCTACGACCTCTACGTACCTCTCTCGACTGGTCCACTGTCATCAATCTCTTCAAACATGCTCTCCGGGGGTTTCTCATGATATTTATGTAATATTCCTCCACTATCATCAATACTGTGTTTTGAAGGTCAACCGAGGTTTTCGCTTCGTTTCGCTTCGTTTTCGCTATCGCTCACTTCCCTAATAAATCTTTTTTGTCATTCTTTGACCACCCATTCGAGTGCCCATACCTGTCGCGAGGTGTCCTCGGACCTGACATTCTGCATATCTCTTAATTGCGGATTTGATCAGTTTACCGAACTCTGTATATACTAAAAAGAAAGTACATTTCCACAGCATTCATCTTTCTCTCATTCTTCTTCTGTAATACCCACTGTTCGATGCCGGTTCCAACACAGCTGTGCTGACGTTTCGCCGTCTCAGCGCTGTGCCATGAAGGCTTCATTATTTTTTTTATTTCTTTCCGTAAAACTCATCTCCTTATGTATTTTTAGAAAGTGTCAAATGAACTTTATGCTAAGCTAAGCTTCAGCTTTCAGTGTATCAGCTTTGTGATTAAAATGCTTGCCAAAGTTCGTTGAGAAGCTTTGTATAAGCGAGGTGCATTTGAGAAACGGATCAATGGATGGATATTGGCTTAAAACATAGATACAAGTTTGTTATCGTTTAAACTAATAATACTGTATTGATACTTTCTTAATTTATTAAGCGTGAAAATGATGAACAGTTCAATCGTATATTTTTGTTTGTTTTTTCCTCTTGCAGAAAACAAAAGAGAAAGTGCCACAAATTCACATCATGTATTTTATTATATATTTATATGTATATATACACTACACCGTATTATATTTTCATTAAGCACTTGTTAGTTGTATATACCGCCCGCTACGGTCAGACTTGCAGCAAGTGACGAGCAAAAATAATCTACTATTAAGATATCCTGTTCTCCGTTCTGCCTGCAACTGTCATGTTAATGAATATATATTAAATAAATTATTATTATTATCATAATTTTATTAAAGCTATCGTGGCACGGTGTAACAAGCTGACTGTAGAGACGAAGATAGTGGGATCAATCCCCACTCGAGGTATTCACCTACAGAGTACCACAGAGAACCATCAAACATACAATGTCTTAAGACTGGAGAAGGCAAAGTTATTAATAAAAATATTTAAAATTATTTATTTTTCAAAATATTAAAGTCTCAAAATTCTTATTAAATTTGTTTTCCCTTTATCTGGAATTTTTAATACTTATTTATAACCGCATCCACATGATGCCATTAAACCATTATTGTAATGCAATATATTCAACACAAAAGGAGTTATTTAAATAGGATCAGTAGTTCCTAAGGTTCTTCAGCTCAGCTAAACAAATTCTTCAGCTTTAGTATATTAGTAGATATAGTAGTTAGATCCAGAATCGGTTTGTCTAAAACACTAATATAGAACAAAATATTAATATATGTATGTATGTTATAACTTAGAGTACCATAGCAAGTAAAATGTATTGTTTATTGTTCCAAAAGCTTTCAATGCAAGCTCCTATGCAACTAAATCAATTTTAACTCTTCTCAAACTGTGAAGACGTCGCCTCGTACGAAAGTGAGTTAGTTCATCATAAAGTATTACAGAGCCTACGCTGGTACACTCAGCAAGGAAATTGAATGTACGTACTTGTTAATATTCAAATAACATTTTAATTATACTTCAATCACTAATTTAATAATAATTACATTTTTATTAAGCACTACGTAAGGAACGGAGTGTCTTGTTTGACATGTTGCCGAGGGAAAAAAATGTGAACGGAATTTTTATAATTAATATTTTGTCGTGACGTGAAACATGTCTTATTCAGCGACGGCGGAATTATTTTTCTCAGAAAATATTACATTAATACTTAAATTATTAATGTTTAAGTTAAAAAAAAATAGAGGGAGCTGAGTATTCTTTTCCAGAAACAAGACAACAACGTCGAATACGCCGAATGTACACAAAAGTCATTACAAATGCCGAATACACGCCGAATGAAGCACAACTTACACGGCGCGAGTATGAGCTCTAACAAAGCTCTCAACTTGGCCAAATTAGCGTTAACTTATAAAGTATACAGCACTTGAGCTCGCGACGCTACAGTCTATACTCCACGGTGTACGAGCCCCGATATCCGGGGACTCCCCGTATTTATTAAGTTACGGCAAGTTGCGACGAACAATGAAATCAAACCGAGCGACTGACAACATAACATGACGTATGTGCGGGACTGCTGGTGGGAGGTAAACGCGGCAGTTTTGTTAGTTTTACATTTGTCATTTACATAGAATTATTAGGATAATGGTATAAAATAAAAAAGTTACAAATATATGACAAACACTCTGTTGTAAAAGAAATCCTAAACTTATTTATTAGTAACATTTTCTCATTATTAGTTTCAAACAAGGAGCTATTAAAGAAGCTACGAGCTACAAAATATTTATTATTTTATCAGCGTTCTCGGAAATTATAATACTTTATTTCAATTACATTTATCAAATAATTTTGTATTGGTAAACGCAGCGTCCCCGCTTCACATACACTTCTGTATGTTTTCATTTGCCAGACTTTGTTGTCGCTCGCTAATATAAGCGTCCTCAGCACGCGGAGCTTCATGATGTACTAAATATTATGATATCATTACTTTTGTATGACGGTAACTGAGTTAGAATATATTGTTCATTTATTAAACTACAGCTTTGGGCTTGGTCTCCACTCGGAGGAATGAATTATTTTTGTTTCCTCGCTCTGATAAGAAAACAATTAAGGCGCACGGCGTTAAGCTAAGCCACTCAACACGCAATCTCGAAATCAATAGGTCGAAAGTTTAGTAAAGCGTACTGTACGATAATACGAGTATCCAGAATATATGTAGCTCGCAACTCAAAAAAATATATACGTGAAGAAAAATAGCCTCACCCTGTATTCCACACAGAGAGAACCTTGACTCTACTGCAACCTTCCACTTCACTTCTGTTTCCCATTTTATGCCGAATTTTCGAGGGATTGCGGCTGGCGTGATTGAACGCCGGGCTTTGCTTCGTTTCGAGCGAGGATTTTTTTAATAAAATAAATATTACATATTTTATTCCCCCGAGTCAGCATAAAACCCACAACCGTCGCGTACTTAAAAATATGTGAAGCTACATCGAACTTCTCTCTTAAATGTAGAGCAACATTTAAATAATTATAAAAATACACCGACTTAAGGTGTTTTAAATTGCATTCTGATGCAGATAACGCAAATGTATACTTTTTTGGGACAAAATATATTTAATTTATATTTATAGCAGCAAATTCGACTTGAATATTTTTTTGTTAAATTTATTTATATTAAAAACTCTAAGAGCTAAGCTTATCAAACGTTCTTTGAAAGTTTTCATGAATAATTCTTTTAGCTTACAGATTATTTATTTTTTATTTTTTTTTATGCTATTTATTATGCCGTTTCTAATTAAATTAATTAAATTTTATTTTCTTTTATCATCTATCGTGTGATGTTCCTCAAGTCCCGACTATGCACTGCAAAGAGAGTAATGTATTTATCAGTTTATCTATATACCTACTTATGTTTGTTTATTGCTGTGCAGCGTTGTAGTGTTTATATATATAAAAATATATGAGAAACACTTTGTTCTGTAAAAATCTATATATTACTACATATATACCAACGCGCAATAAATTAATAATTTAAGCTTTTCCACTCGAAAATTTTCAAAAGCTTTTTATATGATATATTTTTAAAGTCATATCTAAAAGATTGGCGCATCTAGTCGCTCGTATCTCGACATTAGCATGTGTACGTAGCGCTAGCTCGCCTGCAGCCGGTAGGACCTCGTGGGGGGTGGTGGAAGTGGAAGCGGCAAGCGTTTTTTTATAAAATTATTGTAATTGGTACAAAATTATATCAGCTTTAACTACACAGTAGCTTGGAGGACTAGGAAAATATATGAAGTGGAAGTCAACGTCACGTTTTTTCCACTAGAGCGGGGAAAATAATTAATTCCTCCGAGTAACCATCAAAAACATTACCTAACATTACCGTTTAAACGCGACTGTAGTTTTAATTACAAATGCAGGACCAACTACGTACAATTATATTATAGTGTTTGACTGCAAAACAACGCGGCTGTGAGTTAGACTCCCACTAGGGATGATGAACTATTTACTTGTAAATATGTTAAGTTACCTTTAAATTGTACTGTTAATAGAATCTATTCATCACACACGCTTTACAGAGTAACGCCGCTCAGAGTTAGCTGATGTAAATTAATCTAAAAACTGTTCAACTTGAATAGTGTGCTGCATCAAAGGAGTATTGTATGAAATGAGGATTCACATTTCCTGATCAGTCGAACTATGTACTTTGAATTACTGGAATGTACTTTATAAAGGCACAGTGGCTCTACGTTTGACTGTAAACGCGACGGTAGTGCGTTCGATTTCCTATCACTGAAATAAACTATTTCCGTGGCGTGGAGCAGCTGGGTGCAATGTTTCCAAAGTTGAGGAGTGGTACCCGAAAAACTTAGTCCCTCCGCCTATGTTTTATGTGGAATACAGCTTGAAGCTTAAAAAATGGGCTTAATCTTAATTCTTAATTAGTCTGTTTTTCTCAATAACTCCCAAATTATAGTATTTATAATTACTACTAGGTACTGATAAGTATGAAATTATAGGTATTTTTAACAATTATTACTTAAAAACTTTGATATAATTACAAAACTATTGAAGTTACCATTGAGCTATGTATGTGACAGCGATGTGTGGACAGCATCGATTGTTCTTCGTTAGGTCTGTTTGCCTTCCAGCTGGAGCGTCTGTCGTATGTGGGAGATGTCACATATGGTTTCATAGTTTTATGTATCGGATTGACCAGTATATGAAGTACTTATGGGTTCTAATTATTATTTAGTAAATACATTGTGTATTTACTCATTTATTTTTATGTGGATATTTTTTTTAGTTCCACGCTGTATCCCGCACATAGCAGGGCAGACAGAGGGAACCTGGGAACCTAGTGCTAAGACACTTCTTTGCCAATTTTCCGCAAACAATAAATAATAAAGTTAAAAATAACTAAATAAACGAATTCGATTGAATGTGAATACTCCCTCAAAGCATCGACCGCTAGCGACAAATGCACGTCCATTGCAATCTTATCGCTACGATAGCTTTTATATCGCGAATGAAGGACACTCGATACGCTTAACGTTAAAGAAGCTAACAGCCTGTCTGTCTGTCTGTCTGTCTGTCTGTCTGTCGCGTTACGGCTGCGCCGGGAACGCCTCTCGCTTCATATAATTGTTTTTGAGAGATTTTAATTCTGCTTGATAGTTAGTGCAATTTAAATGCCGTGCAAAGAGAAGTAGGCTAAGCAGGTTGGCAGACCCTGGCAACATACGCCGGTAAAATATGGCGCGGCGTTGCGTTCCTCCGTAGTAGATATTTACAGTGACGTATCACGCGTGTACACACGGAATAAGTCGAATAATTCGAAATTTAAACATTACGTTAGTGGCGTAACCTAACACCGCGCTTCGTCTAACAGATCGAGGAAATTTTAATTTAACACTTTTTAAATCGTGAGCTCACAATTATCGTAGATCCAAACTCTATGCCACAGCGGCAACTAGGCTTATTGCTATTTTTATTTTATGAATATAAACATAAATATCGCGAGTACAGCCGTTTGCTCGGCAGCAGTACCTCCAGCGATATTGTAAATAGTAAGTTTATTACAGTTTTGTGTCCGCAGGAGCGTGGTATGGAAATAATATAGAAATGGCTTTCAGAACCAATAACATATAGCGGAATACTGACTACAAACGTTCAATAGGAACAGTCTTTCGTATTCCTTTTATTACAATGAAATATGAGATGTGAATATTTGTTTATAGGAAATTTTGGTTTGCGTAAAAAACAGGTTTTCGCTGTTTCCACATAGGATGAAGAAACCTAGTGTTAAGACAGTTCTGTACTTTTCCCCCAACTATTGAGACATTGTGGGTTGAATGCACTTACTTGCAACTTAACGCCATGCTTTGTTATCATTTATTATCATGCTTAACAATAAGACGATGTCTTTCTGTGTTTAACTGACAAACAACATTTAGAAAATTGGCTATATGTGATAAACGAAGTGTCTTAACTCTATGCTATCTTTGCATATCTTGTTAATTATTACTTTACAAAACATCAGACAACAGAAAGTACGTAAAAAAGATTTATTATATTTTGTTAAGAGTTTCGTATGCTAACGCTACGTTAGAAACGCCAGCGCAAACCACACAGGATTACGGCAATTCATAGCGATCACATTAATTCAATAAATCCGGATAAACCGCTAATAGAGAACTGTTGGAACTGCTATAAACTTTTACCTACTGTTAGGTAATTACCTTTATTAACTTCCTCTTTGTTCGTCTTTGTGTTTCTTTCATTACGTGAGGTGGAATAAGAGTATTATAATTGATATATTTAGCAACACAGTGGGCATGTGGCATTACCCCGCTCTGGCGAAGTACGAATTCAGAATCAGAATTCAGAGTCATCCGAGATATTTTAGCACATCTTGAGAATATAACACTTCGTTCTCTGTTGATTATGTGTATGTATGTATATTGCAATATGCTATGTCAAGAGATACGCTGTGTTTTACATAAATAAAGTTAAGCAGAGATAACTTAGTATCCAAATACTCCGTCTTCCCCATTTTTCAGCATTAGTTCGGTCAACAATTGAAGCCAACATTAGTTCAGTATTTAAGACGGGAGTAATGAAAAGAGTCACGAACCTAACTTCCATCTCTAATTCATTTGTTTCACAAACTTTTTTCATTTGCGGTTTCGTTGAGCGTCCCTTTTAATGAACTTGGCGAAGACCAATATTAAAGGTAAGTCGATATATTTATTTAACAAGTTAACTTACGGCAGTTGGTAAAAGTAGGCCTCATCTACTTATATTGTCGTGGCGCAGGGGCACGTGTGGTAGCGCGGAAGATTGTGGGTTTGATTCCCTCTCAAGGAATTAAGTATTTAATATTCTTTTTCCTGGCTCTACTGTTGAGGCAAAGCGTGGTTTTGATTTCACAGCCACAGCCTTCAAAATTCGGCGGAAGGTGGGCAGGGTGGACAGTGAAGGTGGGCAGTGGGAAGTGTCTTAAAAGGAGCGAAGTGTAGATACTATTTAAGGTTCCGTATCTCAAAAGGAAAAATCAGAACCCTTATAGGATAATCTTGTTGTCCGTCTGTTAAGACCATTTATCTTATACCATTAAAAGGTAGACCGAGGGAACCTATGTTTAAGGCATTACGTTCATATATTACATTACGACATTACATTGCGAGTGGCGGAACTCAAGGCCGAACTTTTGCCTTGGTGCCAGAGCGAAGATAGGAAAATATTAATTCTTAAAAAATATATCATTCCCTCGAGTGGGGATCGAACCCACAACCGTCGCGTTACAGTCACATCCTTGTGGCCCTGCGCCAAGACGGCCTCGTTTAAATTTAAATTGTAATATAGGTATATTTAAAGCTATTATAATATTAAATGTGTATCGTAAAGCTATATAATATTAATAAATAATTTACTAACATTCGCCCTAAATAATTTACTGTATATTAACTATTAAACGCTTGTATTGTTAGAATTTGGTAATTGGAGAACTATTTGGAATTTCACATTATTTTGAACTATTGCTCTAGATATATACGAGTAGGTATTACGTATGTTCATATGCTCAAAATGTTAATAATTAATTAATTAGACTACGGTGATACCGTCGTGGTACAGTTGTCACACGTTCAATCTACAATCATCGCATGATTGTTGGTTCAAAACTCATGAAAGTTTTGTCATGGTGGACATAGTATCACCGTCGCATAAAACAGCAGGATTTTTTTTTATAATAATTCCTTGAAATGAAGGTAATTCGGAAAAAATACAACAAGCCCTCATTTCTAGATGAGAAATATTTAATGAAACCCCTAATCTATAAACTCAACAACAACACCATAAATACTAAAATAACACTAAGTTCACTCAGACCGTCCCCCTACATGCGGGATACGGCGTGAATATACACCGCACTCCCTAGCACTCCCTAGCACTCCCTAGCACTGCCTAGAACTGCCTAATTGCAACTTTTGTATTATTGTGTAATTAAGTCGCTGCTCCGACTCCAAAAATAATGAGAGCATTGTTCCCCCGCGACCTACATCTGTTGTTCGCGCAAGTGCTAACTGATTTTACTTGTTATGCTAATAAAGTGAGTGTCATTTACTTTCTGTACTCCTGAGTGTGCTCCTGAGCTTTGACGCCGGCGGATTGTTCTGTGTAGATACTATTATGTACTCGTACACGTGCACTGTAGTCCAATTAACTATATTTGACTATATCTGCATGGAACCTCATCGTTCCCCACCTTCCCCCCATTTAGCGACATTGTGTGATGGAATTTAACGCCACGCCTTATCTTGATCTATGAGAACGAGGAAATAAAAACATAGATTTCTCCGAGTGGAAATCGAACCCTCAACGGTTGCGTTTTCGATTGGGTGTTGTGCTGCTGCATGTTTATTATTTCGGCATATTATATCCCAGTTTAAGTTTGTGTTCGTTATCTATTTAATTATGTTGTTTACAATGAACTGGAGCATGCATGATATAAGCTCGCAGTGGAGGTGGAGGTGAAACTAAACTTAGTACATTGTTCATTTTAACTTTTCACCCCCGAGACATGTTGGTAGCAAACTCCATCTAACATTCATACGGCTGCTACGTAAATTCCACGTACATTGAAATTAGGTGATCGATTTTTAGCACTATCGTTATTGGCTTACTATACTGCATACTCTACAGTACTGTGAATTGTAAGATATATCAGCTTTTAGACGTCCACTCTTGGACATAGTCCTCCCGCAAACTTTCGACAATCGGCTTACTGCGATCTTGACCAGATCGTCGGTCCACCTGGTGGAGCGCCGCCACTCAGCGTCCGCACCGCCCCAACAACGGCTATCAGTTCTCGCTAAGTGCCACTTCAGCTCAGCAATTCTACGAATAATGTAGCGATAGCGTTGGATTGTAAGACTAGGATATATTAAAGAATATTGATTTGTTTTTTTAAGGTTTCACGTACGAAGCCTTTGGACACTCAGGACCCTGGTGTTTAGATACTGTTCCCGCCGGTGAGCAAGTAATAGCATACAGCGTAAGAAAAACATTAATTGTTACTGATTGTAGAGAAAATATACAAACTTAAAACGATGAAGGTTATGTAAAAATAATTCTGGGATATATTTTTAGTTACTACGAGGTGTACTATTCTTATTTATAATATTTTGATAGAATTGGAAATCAGAGTTTATGTTGCAAACAACAAACAACTAAGTAGCGACAAATAGAATTATTAATGTGGATTTGAACCTTGCACCGTTTCACATTAACCTGGTTATTATTTAGTATAGAATATGAAGGTAGTTCTGGAGATTACAAGTTTATTATTTACAACTACGCTTTGATGTTAGAACCTGGTATTTTCTAGGATCAACCGACTGAAATACTTGACCAGTTTTGATGGAATTTACGCTGTTACAAGTACATAGTTAGTTTTGATTTACATTTAGAAAAAAAGTCTGTCGTGGCGCTAAGGCACAAGCGACTGTTGTGGACACACATTCAGATTTTCATTTCTTTGCTCTGGTATCGAGGCAAAAGCACAGTGTTGAGTTCCACCACTCAAAATGCAATTGGGGTGAAGTGTCTTTACACTAGACTCCCTCTACCTACCTTTTAATGGTATAGAGAAATGGTCTTAACAGATGGACAACAAGGTGATCCTACGAGGGTTCTATTTTTTCCTTTTGAGATACGGAGCCTTAAATAGTATTTATAAAGCAATAACATAAAAAAAAATAAAAGTTTTCTTTTAATAACATATCCGGTACTAAAAAAAAGGAACCGCAGTTCTCTTCCGCGTTAAGTTATCCAAAAGTACAGTATTGTATTGTTATCGGCTCTTTGTGGTTCCATAATTTCCGGTACGAGCGCGCCTTCTCACGTTAGTTACCCGGCAGCGGCGAGCCTTTGAAGTCACTCGTTTGAGTATACACTATGTTAGTTAGTAGGCTACACCAGATATATGATTAAACTGATTATTTCTTGTCTGTGAGTTAAATTTTAGTATGATGAATGGATATTTCGAAAATTCTTACATTGTTTAAAGCTTGTTAATTCGTCAAATTCTAAAGATATATGTAAATAGAATATACTCCCTTTACTTATAGCGTTCCTTTTTTATGACACCCGTCAGATGTCTATAATTAATTGGCAGTCACATAGGACATAGGATTAAAAAAGTGAATACATGAGAAGATAAACGATATAAACCAAAGACAATTTTCTTTGTAAAAATAATAGATAAAAGAGAGAGACGAATAATAACTGTAATTGTCGTTTCTCTTATTTACAGGTAATTTGCAACATTTGTACGTAATATAGTAATTGTGCTTTTAATAATATTTATTATTATATAAACTGTTATTTACAGAGGCACAAATAGCAGTCAATAGACAAGCCGCGTCGCCACGACTAAGTATCTATTAGTGACCATTGGGGAAGCAGGCAGGCAGGCAGCAGCAGTACCTACGTATAACATGAGAACTATACTCGTATGTTATATAAGAGAGTTCGCACTGAATAATAACTGAGGAACTGTAAAACAGTGCATGACTCAAATCTCAGCTTCCGTCGCTCCTGGATAAATTATGCAGGTGCGACCCTTTATACTGTACGACATTCTATTTATATTTAAGTTTCGTCTTTATTTTCATTTCAGAGGAGTTTAGTGATTTTGTGTTCTACTATACGAGTACATCTATTTAAAGAGTGGGTGGCGGAACTTAACGCCGCACATTGTCATCAGATTTGTGTTAATTTGTATAGCTTAATAACTTGCCACGAAATATTTACAGTAGCAAATCAAATAACAGTTTATTTTTCTTTGAAATTGTTTTCTTTCTTCTTAAAAACTAAAAAGCAACAAATGTGATAAAAATTAAGCTAAAAATAAATTCCAGAATCACTTTGTCCAATCACCCTCATCTCAGCTGCATCAACATCCCATTTCACGTAACGTGCTCGTCAGCTCCGAGGAGGCGCGGGCGGAGGCGGCGCGGGGGGAAGCGGCGGCGAGTGGAACGTTCCTGAAAGTAAACAATACCTTTTAAACCGATATCCCGGTTATCGGTAATTGGCGTTAAAATTTTATGATTATACGATCGAAGTTTGAGAGGTAACATTTTTAATCTGGGTTTTAATTTAAAATGAATTTAGAGTTGAAAATAAATTTCATAACTTCTTACTTGTTAATAATGTACATTCCATTCCAATTAAGACACTTCTGTTCCCTACGTACTGGAATTCAGGAGGCAAAGCTTATTAAGTGTTGTACAGTCGCACGCTTGTGTGTAGTGTGTTTTAGGGTAGATGTACGACTTTTCATTGACTGAGTGACTGAAAGTACTTACTTATATTAGGAAAATAACGAAATATTTCAATTTAAATATTAAGTGTACGCAAACAATGTCGCGGGCGACGACTAACATCGCACAATATAAACGCCTCAAACGCGGTACGCTCAATAGACTCCCAAATACATTTCCTTTTCATTTCCGCGAGGAATGGGACGACTAATTAGGAACAAAGTAACAACTAGTATTATATAATTCAAGTACAAGTCCGACCTGTGGCCTGTGGACGGCCGTCTGTGGACGAATGTGGGGAATTTTTCATACAATGCTCTTTTAGATAGTTTCCCTCGCTCTGACTAATTTTTGAGATATTGCGTGTTGAGTTACACAACACCGTACTTTGTCTTGTTACCGAAGTGTAGAAATGAAAATATCTCATAACCGTCACTTTAAGAGTCAGGTGCTGTGTGATTAATGAAAAAAAACTATAATATAAAAGTATAATATTCAAAATAGTTATTAACTATGTATCTTACAGTTCCGTATCTCAAAACGAAAAACTGAGAGGCAGAGGGAACCTAGTGTTAAGACACTCACCCACTTTACACCGATTTCTGGAGGCATTACGTGTTGAGTGGCGGAACTCAGCGCCGCGCTTTGCCTCGACACAAGAGCGAAGAAATAGAAAGGTAAATTTAAATAAATATTTGATCTCCTCGAGTGGGGCTCGAACCCACAACCAGTCGGTATTACAATCACACTTTGTGCCCCTGCGCCGCGACTATGGTGACTGTTCGAATGTTACCCTAATCTTTCTCCCGAATGAAGATCGAATCCACGACCTTTTAATATTTTTTTTCTTTCCTTCAAGTGACTTGGCGGCCTCATTACACATTAATGCCACAAATATGTTTGCGTCTTATAGAACACTCGGTACTAACACGAGTTTGTTATAACAATACAATAAATACAGATTTTACTTGAGATTATGGTATGTACCACTCTCTTTTAGTATAAAAATTTACTATTTCATACTAGGAAATGGCCCTGACTCCTCGGTATATCTATATCTATATAACGAAGCATCAAACATATATTTTTTAACTAATACTAAGGTATTAGGCAAGCAGAGAGAAAACTTGGCGTAAAGGCAGGCTAGGAAGAAAAAAAGTCCAACGGGAAAAGAAACATACGGGATTTTCTATTTAACAGCTTAACTCAAACAAAGTTGCGGGCGACGACTAGTGATGAGCGAAAAGTTGATAATACTCTTAAATTTTTTACTAAAATAGAAAAAAAGTCGCTTTATAACACACAACAAGTAACAAGAAAATTCCTTGGGAAAATCTTAAATCCGCTTTTTCACCTCTTATTAATGTTTGATGTGGCCTACAATTTATTTGGAGGGTTGAAAAAATCTAAAAGGTTCAAAGCCCAGAGGTCCTCTGGGCAAAGCTATACTAGGATACTGTGGAACGCGTATTTATTATTTACTTACATTTGAAATATAGTAATTCCTTTTTTAACATAAATTACAGATTTAACATTATAGTACCTGCTTCCCGGAACCGGATATCAGTGCGGATTCAGCCACAGCAGTTAGCAAGGAAGCCGCGAGCCAAGCAAAAATATTATATAAATAAACAGGTATCGTTTTGTTTCTTTCAACTTTCTATTCACGTGACATGAAAGGTTCTATTCTCATAAATCATAATGTAATCCATTTAATATTGAAAAGCGTATTCAATATCCACGTCATTTCCTTATAAGACATAAACAGGACAATTTTCCAAATACAAAGAAAATGCTTTGTCAGTTACTTTATTGTGAACGAAAACGTAGTAATTGGCATTTCGGATATTTAACAATGGTGGTCGATTATAAGTTCTGAATAAATCTAAAATAAAATGGCGGACGTATATGGCAAATAGAAATTCTCGTCTTTTCATTTTACCCATTTATAATTCGAAAGAAAAAAAACAGAGGAAAAGAAAAACACAGAGAAACAGAGAAAAACAAAACAAGCAAGAAAACTCGTAACTCGTACTCTTTATATGTGGTATTTGTGTAACTTATAATGGAAAATCCTTCAACAAACTTCATAAATATGATGTTTAGAGAAAAAACCCGTGTGTCGAAAATATTTTGTTATATAAATATAATATGAAATACAATAAATTATAAGAAAATTTCAATGAAACTGATGCATTCAATTCCGTTAGTTTTATCATATAAAACACTAGTCCTTTTGTGTACAACAGCAAAGCTGTGAACGAATATGCCAACACAGGAGTATGTTACTGTCGCTTGGGTTTATGAGTCTCATACTGTAAAAATGTGTTTTTCTAGACAATTCATTGCTCTTACAAAACTGCTACACGACATTGCTTACAGTCAGACATATTTCAGCGATTTCATAATAAAAATTCTATTTATTTTGCATTTACCAAGTTATTCCAACAGCAGTAGACTTACCCATATATATATTGCGAAATAAAAATTAATAGATTTAGTCCTTTATAATAGAACCTTCATCTCTCGGTCTATACAATATTTCTTTATATTATTCATTCTTAGTAAATCATTTGGTATGACAGAGAGTTGAACAAATATTTTGATGAAAAAAAGCGATAGGAAAATAAATGTTAAAAATCCCTAATGTGAAATTATGTATCCCGCACACATCAGAGTAGGCAGAGTTCCCTCTGCCTGGAGAACGGAGTCTTAACACTAGGGGAACCTAGTGTTAAGACTCCGTTCTCCACGTTCTACCGAATTCTGGGAGCATTGCGTGTTGATTGGCAGAACTCAACGCCGCGCTTTGCCTGTACACCAGAGCGAAAAAATGGAAATATAAACGAAAGTAAATACTTCACTTCCTCGATGATCGGTTGACTTAGTAAAATTCCGCAGAGGTACTTTCCTTTGGTGCTCACGCTAGCTGTGGTTATTCTAATTTATGGAAATATAATAATGTTCAGCTCAGTACAGTAGATTTCCTTTATTTTTAAAACCCTAGTGTCATAATATTGCTTTCCCCATGCTCCGCTCAATTTTCAAGACATTACTTTTTGAGTCGTGGAACTCAACGCTGTCTTTGTTATTCTAATAACAATGAATTATTTCCATTTACACGGTCTACCGTGTAAATGGAAACAATTCATTGCCCAGGCTGGAAATCTCCCTTTAGGTCTAGGTTTTACGCCACTAGCTAATTTTTTTTCAGCTTCATCCCGCATATAACTAGGATTTCATTTAACGAATAACGACTTGTACAGTCCACACTCAATACCTGTCCATCCCAAGTGAAGATCTAATAAACGTTCAGACCCTCCAGCGGACGGACGGACAATCTGACATTTATTGCTCTTTTACAGTGATTAAGATGAATTAGGTTTTTGAAGAAATGCCCCAAAAAACGTACATTTATATTCCGAATAAGAAGAGGGCACGTTTGTTTTTTTCTGGGTTGACAGGTTTGATGGAAGTCTAAGGTTGTGGTTTGTTCTCCGCATATATCGGGGTAAGCAAAGGGAACTTAGTGTTAAGACATCGTACCTCATATTCCGCCCAAGTTTTACAACAAAACAAAAACAAAAGCATTTTCTTGCTCATTTGAGTTTCGCCACTCAACATGCCATGTCTTGGAGGATCAGCCGTGCGTAGGAGTGGGTTATTTATTTATCTATTTAATAATTGTGTTGCGTGGTATACAACAAATTATAAAAGGCTAACTTAAACTTTTTACGCACGTTTATGTATGTTTGAATATATGTGTAAGTATTGTTTTTTTCATTGTATGTATGTATATGAAAAGTATATAAACATGAAATACATTTTATGCAAGTTTATTTTATATTATAGACTTATTGTATTATATATTATATAATATTTAATTTCAAATAATAAAATTTGCACTAAGACGTTGTCCCCCTTCTCCTCATTACAATTTAGCCGTAATGTTTCAAAAGTTGTCTGGTAGAGATTGCATATGCATAAAAAACATGGATATGTATATATCTATATATAAATAACTATAATATATAGTTATTTATATATAGATATTTACTACTACTTTTAGTTAAAAGCGATTCAATTGATTGTAGCTTAGATTTTATTATTTTCAATAGTACAGTTCATACTGTAAGTACTATTGAAACAATAAGTGAGTTGACTAATTGCAACGTAGCTGCTAGTTTAGCAGCATTCCCCAGGTTCCCATATTCAAACTAGAGCCGTCTCGTTTATAAAATCATATAGATATATTTATATAGAAAGTAAGGGAAAAATAAATGTAGTTATTTAGTTATTCTTTTATTGTGATTGACCGTTGCCTCCAGCGCGGCCCCAGCACGTCCTAAGTAATAATGTTATGTGGAAATAATAAAATCGTTTGCGAGAAACGCTGACACGCCGCGTGTCACATACACTTGTCTGGACATGTTTACATAAATGGAGGGTTTTATGCGGATTGGTTACAACATTATAAAAAATAGTTGTTGGTTTTTAACATTTTAAAATGTTGTTTCACATAAAGTTAGACAAATATTTAAAACGGATATATATTTGTATGTAGCTGGATTTGAACTCGTGTCTTGTTTATCTAACAAGCGCTCTGATCATTAAGCCTTCCGTTCTTATTAAGCTTTGTACATAATTGTACGTGCAATTTTTTTTCGAATTACTTAATTATACGAACGAGCGAAAATATCTTAATGCTAACGGAGTGTTCCAACACTGGGTTTGCCTACTGTGCAATGTGCGGGATACAGCGTGAAGCTGAAAGAAATCTCTTTATTAATTTTTATATAAACCTTGGCATAACTCCATTCACCGGACAGTTCACAGCACGCACCCTCGTCACCACTGACGTGGGGAGCGCCGCAAGTGAAAGGAGACCGTAAACACGCAATACTAGGACTGAAAGTGTACGACAGTCTAAATTAAAAGGGTACCGTCAGAGAGTGACATTTTGTACGCAGCGTGACGGCATTGTTACTGGTGTTGTCAGATTTTAGTATAATTAATGCTCGGACCTGTTGGACTTTGTTGAATCTGTGACAAGTTATGGTTGAAAATGTAATATTATAAGCAAGTAACTAAAAATATTTTAGAATTTATTTTTTTTACATTTTTTTTTTAGTATATTTTAGATTTTTTAACGCGTTTCGGGTATTTAAGTCAACGCCGCATTTTGCCTAGTACAGTGGGAAAATAAAAAAAATAGAATAATAAAGAGTATAAAAGTAATATGAAAAAGTATAACAGGAGGCCAGTCGTCTGTCGCCGTAGGGGCGCAAGCGTGTAACTGTAAACGCGACAGGCGGTAGGTTCGGTGCTCACTTGAGGAAATGACGTATTAAATATTTACATTACTCGGCTCTGATTTCGAGGCGAAATGCGACTTTAAATTTTATTTTTAACACGTAATGCCTCCAGAATTCGGTGAAACATGAGGAACTAGTGTCTAGTCGGCCCAGTCCCTCTGGACCACGGTCCACGACTGACTTCAAATTAAATAACAAATTATTTTATAGTCGTCGTAGCGCAGCGGCACAAGGGTGTGGGTTCGGTCCCCACTCGAGGAAGTGAAATATTTATATTTCCATTTCTTCGCTCTGGTGTCGAGGCACAGTGCGGCGTTGAGTTCTGCCACTCAACACGCAATGCCTCCAGAATCCGGCGGAAAGTGAGGAACGGAGTGTATTAACACTAGGTTCCCTCTGCCTACCCTGCTGTGTGCGGGATACAGCGTGAAGCTGATTTTTTTATTTTTTTTATTTTATAGTGTATACCATCGGCCACGTTTATACAAAGCTGTGTAGTAGGAATAGTAAAAAAAGTCAGTGTACGAGCATATTTATCTCCACCGCAATAACTGTTAGGGGATTCCGTCGTATTACGTAAATTGGCCGGAAATAGATATTTCAAAGTATTTTTGTTTTTTTTATATACATTTTACCTAGTATTATGTTGTTTTTTTTTAAGAATATAAAATATATGTTTATGTTTTAATATATTTTAATACAACGTCAAGCGCGGCGCGGATTTTCTACTACTCAACACTCAATATATCAATATTTCGGTCCACGTGTGGAACTGAGTATCTTAACATTAGGTACTCTTTTTTTGAACTTGAGGTTGATGCTGTGAGCCCTATTATGTTTTATAGCGACACTGGATGGATAGCGAACCTCAGGTTGCAACGATCGATCCTACTGGGTAACTAGGTTCCCTCGGTCTACCTTGCAATATACCTACAGGATATAATGTTAAGCTGTAAGTTGTATAAAATTCAAAGTTTAAACACAAATATATGTATTACACCAATTCACGTAACAAAAGCTCATATTCCATTCCTCGCTTCAAAAGAGATGTGTGCTTTATCTGCTATTGAAATCTAAATATCCCCGCGTCGAAGACTCGCTGCCGTTTAAATGCATTTAGGGATACGGTGTTGTATGAAAAAGTATTTAATGACGTGTAAACTTCACACATGGACACTGTGGAGCCAGGACCTGGATAGTGGAATTCTTCAGAAGTTACTGAACCACTCGAGCTTAACTTAGAGCTGGGCACATTCTTACAGCATTTGTAGCTTTGCACGATAAATGTGTATGTTCTTATTTTTAGGGTTCCGTACTTCACAAAGCAAAAACGGAATAAGGGTATAGGGTCACTCTGTTGTTCGTCTCTCCGTCTATCAAGACAATTTTTCTTCAATTTTGTTTAGTTAGAAATAAGTTTAAAATTTATTACACCAAGTACCTAACGAAAAGTATTTTATTAATATACCAGGTATAACAAAAGCTGGAACAAGCCTCTGTGTATAATCGTTTAATAATAGTTGAATCGCGGCCTCAGTAGCGTATGCACAAGTTTTCCAGAGTTTTACTAGTATAATATTTATTTTTGAACATTTTCCAAGATTATTATGACGTGGATAACAGAAGTTGAAGTCTTCGTGGCATAGTGGAACAACGTTTAAGTACGCGCGGTCGTATCTTTTATGTTAATAAGATTGTAAATTGGGAACTATTTTGTTTGACATTTTATGACATTATGTTCCGCGTTGTGTCCTGCCGTGGCAGGGAAAAACAGCGATTGTTTTATTAAAGAATTTTTATGTGCTTCGAACTCGAACTCGCACCAACCGCCGTCGCGTTTACAATCACTCCGTACTACTGAGCCGAGACAGTCTCAAAAGTATGTAACACAATGACTACTTATCGTCTTAATGTCATTTATTGGAATGCGACACCGTTGTATTGGCATACAGCGTTCAACATATACTATTTTGGCATTCCAGCTCTTATTTCCATTTTAATAGGGGTGGTATTAGCTGGGAATGAATCTTCGGATCGCGCCAAACCAGCAAATGAAGTGCCATTTTGGAAATATAGACTTTATCGCATCCTCTTGGCATCATACTCGGTGCGGGATTGTTATTGTTTGAACTAGATATTTTTACGATTTATAATGTTTGTTTTGAATTTACGTATCTAAGTGTAATTTGGGATACCTCGAGGTTTCCAATAAAACTGCAGGATCTATATTAAGTTATAATTGTGTTAACTACACATGTGTAAAGTACAAACGTGCCACTGACACTGTCACACACACATCGACACTGAAATATTTATACCTATATAAAATGTTCCCATCACTCAGTGACTTACAAACAAATAACAGACGATGCTACTGGACTTAGATTTTATTTAAATGTCGCATATAGGTATGTTGGGGAGTATGCGTCGAAAAAGGATTTCTTGAAATATCTACGGAAGCGAAAAATGCGAGATTTTCCATTTATTCACGAAAATAAATTTGTGGGCGACTACTAGTCTATCTAAAATGACAATGAATAAAAAATTAAGACACTTTAAATTAGGCGAAGAAAATCTAAATAATTCATATGTATATCCAGGCCCAGTGCCGCTTACGAATTCAGTTTCACACAGAACATTACCAAATACTATCATACACACACACATACATAAACAAACTCAATGTTTTTCTAAAGTTTAATCCTCATAAAACGTCCGCATTACCCCCCACAAAGCTCGTGGGTAATCCCTCCCGAAATCAATCAGCGTGTTTATTGGTTGCGCAGTAGAGTACATTAGAAATTCATTGCTTACTTTTCAACCCTTTAAATTAGTCAAGAATGGGTAACTTCTAAATTATGTTTACTTTTATTGTTAACTACTACGTATTATCGACACGTGTAAACTTAATTCGCAACATCACGTACGTAATGTACATGTATTATGTCAATGATCATTTTAATTATATAAAAAATATAGGTACATATGTGTATTATTTATCTAAATTACGTAATTAGAAATTAATCTAATGTTCACCGGAGAGGGACTGTGATATAGAATATTTGACACTGACTTCAGCGTGACACCTCCACGCGATCTCGAGATAAATTATGGTTTTGAGGAACGAAAGCCTAAAATTAACTTTTCTCTGCCATCCGTACATCCGTATGCGTCGTAGCAGAGACTATAACCTTGTAACTAAGCCATAGGCCAGGCTCACATGCGGGGCGCGGGGGGTGTGTGAACACGCATCCAACTAATGTACGTGGCATCCTATTCACTCTGCTCCTTTAGTTGAAATTCCCTTTGAATACGTGATTCATGTTAACATTTTGATTCATAGTTGATTCATGTTAACATTTTGATTCATACCTAACGTCTACTACATGGTTACTAGTGATTTATGAAGCACATGTAATTAACTAGTTGTTTCCAAAGGGTTTATAGAAAAAAATGTATTTTTAATATAAAATTCATATAAATTGGTTCCATCAGCTTACGGTTGTTTACAGTAACAGCACTCCACGGCTAAAAATTGAAGAGACTTAGAGAAATGTAAATATAATACTAAAGTAAATGCCGTTAAAGAGTTACATTTATAAATAATCCATGTAATATATGTTGTAGGGACACAGGCGTTTTACCGTATTATGGGTTACCACTTGGGAAAAGGAAAAAGAGAGAATAATTATTATATGACAAAATTCAGCGTTCTACGCCGCATAGTTCCGGTTGTACGTTACTCAGTACCGGGGTTTTATATACAATATTCATAAATAAAAACTTAACTCATCTCAACTAGAATTTGAACTCGCAACTAATGAACGACACAAAAATGCCATCTTTCTGTTCACAATTGGAACAAACCGTTTGCGCTGATGGAAATACTTTCATTTAACTGTTTTATTGCCGAGACCCTTCGCAATACCCACTCGATGATTTTAGGGCCTTATTTACAGTCCGTTGTAGCTCTTACTTGAGCTTCAATTGGTTTATTGAGATTTAAATGTTTTAAATCATCTCGAGGTTTTAAGTTGTTTTATATTGCTTACTAATTTTCGCCTGCGGCTTCGTCCTCGCTTACATCGTAACCTTATAAACCATTCATGTCTACATGCTCCTCGATAAAAGAAACATTCAAGAAAAAGGTTTTCTCTTTTAAATCAATACTTAGTTATTAGTTAAAATAGAATGATTTGTCATAGAGAAGGTTCTATTTTACTTAGAAAATGAACTTCACGCTGTATTACTCGTATAGCACATCGGTGTTAAGACGCTCTCCCGCCCATTCTGGCCACTCCACGCATAATGGAGAGAGTATTACCGAGTTAATCTTAATACAAAGTGTTCTGCCGACCCTGCTATGTGCGGGATAAAACATAAAGCAAAAAAAAACAGCTAAATCGAAGATTATATCCAAAAGTCATCAATGTTTTCATCTATATCATCATCATCATTTCAATCTATATCATGATGTATATTATTATAAATTAAATTTTTAACCTCTGCTCCAAGCACTTTGCGGGTCTCATCAATCACTCGACAATTTATTCCTATCAAATTTCGGTTACCTCGAATAGATCTCGAATGTTATTTTATTAAGCTAAATAGGACTGTTTACTCTGATGAAAGTACTTCCACCCATTCTATCTGGTTTATAGCCTCGACCCTCCGTCGCTAGTAAACGCAGCTCGATCGGTTTTAGGGTCGCATTTACAAATACATTTTCAAATGTACAATGGTAGAATAAGGCTGATGATAATTTTATTTTCTATTAGTGGCTTTTCCGCGTATAAGAGGGTAGGCAAATAGAGCAAGTGTTAAGACAACCAATTCACGAAATATTTTATGTTGCGTGGCGAAACTCAACGACACACCGTGTCTACCAAAGCGAGGAATGAAAATAATTTAAATACATAAATACATCCACCGCAGCAGATGCAGCACCACAACGGCCTCTAGTATTAGTTTATCAAGACAAAGCGTGGCGTTAAGTTCCGCCGTTCAACACATTATAATGTTTTTAAAATTGGGTAATGCGTAGAAACGGAGTATCTTCGCACTATGTTCCCTCAGCCTACTCGAATATAGCACGAAATTAAGGCAAAATTAAAGAAATGGATATTTTTTTACTATATTTTCAATATTTGCCAAAAGACTTTGGGTAAAAAAATATAAAAAAAGGGTAAAATGTATCGCCCAATAAGAGCATCTACACACCTAACTGCTTTATCGTTTCGACCCTCGCAATCGCCTTTCAATAGATTTCAAGGTATTTGAGAGTGTGCTTGGAATACTCTCGTGTTTCTTATATGGGATTATTAAAACGTTTTTTTACGATGCTTATTAACATTCCATAAGTAAACGCTAACCTTGTGTGCTAAGTCTGTTTTTTTTTAGTTTTACGCTATATCCCGCACATAGCAGGGTTGACGGCGAAGGGAACTTTGTGGTAATACATTCCGTTTCTCACTTTCAGCGTGTTGAGTGGTAGAGCTGAACAGATCGCTTTGTCTTGTTGCCACAGCGAGGAATTGGAAATGTTAAATAGCTCATTCCTCTATTTTGAACCCACGACGGTCGTATGCTACTGCGTCACGTCAGCTTCCCGGTGCACGACCTGTGTGATATTTAAAAAAGTAGAGCTGGAATTAAATAATAGAAGAATAATATAATTTAGTTTTTTGGTCTGTTCTTTGGTCTGGAAAAAGAAAAAATAAAACCAATTTGGACCAAGGATTACTTCAAGAAATACACACACTAATTTCATACAACTTCAAGAAGTATAGACAAACACTACTTATTAATGAACGTAAGTAGGTAAGGTAACTAGTGAAAGACCGTATTAAAAAAAATACTATATTTTACAATATCTTTTGAGTACGAGTACGATTACGTCTATAGGTATCTAGACTAGCACTCGTATGAGTTTGATTGGTTGGACGCGCTAATCTAAGGAACTACTGGTTCAAACTGAAAAAATATTATCAGTTTGATAGTATACTAAGGTTATAAGCTATATTATATTCAAATTTTATCGACGTGACCCACTGTCGTCCTATCAGAAATATCAGTTCAGCTCTTAATTTATGGCGCTTCGAGCGAATCGGAAGTATCTGGCGTATAATGAGTCATGTGTCATAAATCAACCGTCGTACGGCCGTCGTGTCATCGGGTGTAGGGGGCACAGGCGTAATCTTGACGGTTGTGGGATCGATTCCTACTCGGAAACTCAATTTCTCACTTTTGAAACGGGGCTAAAAAAATTTCATAAATTTTATTTCCACTTCATCTCCGCGCAGAGCGACGCCGCATAGCCACTCGTTTCTATAAAAAACAATCCAAATTAATAAAATAAAGGAAACACCGAAACTTTAAAAAGCCCCACAATATAAAGTAGAAGTTTTATATTTAATTTTAAAGTGAAAACTGAAAGCTCGCCAAAGATATCGTTAAGACAAACTGAAAGAGCAACAATTGCTATCGATACTCGAGATTGTTAAAAGTTGACCGCAGCCGCAGGTGTCGAGTGTCGAGTGTCTGCTTTAATGAGAGGAGCCCGCATCAACTTACTTCTGTACTTACTAAGATACTCGTACACTTGGAGTTGTTCACTTTGTTATTTAGGGCTTATTAGTATTTATTATTATTGGAAAATTAGGATTAAAGGTTGTGCGTTCGATTCTCACTCAGAGGAATGCATTATTTTCTCGTAACTTGGGATGGAAAGTGATAGCGTTTTGGCGTTTAGGTTTCCTGGTAGCCGGAGCGTGGCGTTAAGTTCCGCCACATGGAGTGTCCTAACGCTATGCGGGAGGCTTGAAGCTGTGATATTATTAGTTATAATAATTAGGCGCTATGAAAAACCTGGTGAAATTCCCTAGAGAGCTTACTTCATCTTGTGTTGAATAATATTTTTATTTCCAAGAAATACATTGTCTTCGGGTGGATTTTTATTTTTTGTGATATAAAGATGTTTGCGGTTACAATAGTTGTATTCTTTGTAAACTGCGTAAAGTATTTATTATTGCATAAGATTTGAGTCATAGAGAGCAGCAGCTGCAGCTTATGTGCCTGCTCACTGCCCATCCATTATTCATATTACGTCTTCTCTTTTTAGTCTCCTTTTGCTTTAGCATTTATTATGCTGTATCCTGCACATCGCAGAATGGGCCCTGGCAACCTAGTGTTAGACAATTTCCTCGTGGCGGACCTCAACGCCGCGATTTAACTCTTTATCAGAGTGAGGAAATGAAAATATTAAATATCTTCTAGTGGGAATTGAACCCACAAAGTTAATTTACAGTCGCATGCTTGTACCCTCGCACCACTGCGGTCTCTAAAAGATTTATTCGTGGAATAAAATACAAAATATGTTCATATTTTAGTTGGCATTAACAATAATGGTAAGACCGCTGCGGTCTGACTGCGAGCGTAATTGCTCTGTCCTGCGAAATATTATTTATGTTAGTACATTTGAGAGTATTGTCCAGTGAAGCCTTAATATACGTGCTGGGTGGACCTGGGAAATCTATTAGCTTTTAAATTTCTATTATAATTCTGTAGCCGTTTTGATGCATTGGTGACTGTTGTGGATTCGATTCCCGCTCAGGGAAATTACTCATTACCATTACCTACCGCCATTTAATACGCAATGTCTTTAAAATTAGAGGGAAAGTGAAGAACAGCATGTTTTACTTATCGAACACTAATCTTACTCTGTCCACCCTTCGACACGCGGCATACAGCCTCAGTTTACTTAAATCTCATCATTCAATCTTTGTTAAAAGTTTCTAGAAACAAAATAAAAAAATTATGTGTTGAAGGTAAAGGGATGTGAGGAGGGTTCATCTACCGACTTCCGAATTGGAGTCATTGCATTCGTGTTGAGTGTCAACGTATTTTGTCTTTTTCTTCTTGTCGAATGAGTATCAAGCCCGCAACTACTGCTTGTCACGATGCAAATAATAACAATAGTCACAATGGACCGAAATATTAGTGAAGTATTACTTGTTTATTCCGATCAGTCGCTTGTGATGATTGACGGTGAACGTTTGCAGAGGTTCTCGATGTAACTTGTTGTTCGTGTACCTACTTCGCTATGTTTCGCTTCAGTTTAAACTTTTTGTCATATTTGAAAGAGTACACTGTCATTGTGCTATGGATATTTTTATTTTATGAAGTACGATTCCGTATTCCGTTTGTGACATTGAGTGGGTCCAGTCGTGGCGCAGGTAGACAAGCGTGCGACGCGGCAGCTTGAGGATTCGATTTCCACTCGAACAAATGAAATATTTTACTTTCCTTGCTCTGATAAGGAGATAAAGCGCGGCGTTGAGCTCAGCTACTCTACTTCCAATGTCTTGAAATTTAGATGGAAAGTTGGGAATGAAATAAGTACATTCAACTATAACCCCGACAAAATAAATAAAATCCACCCTTCATCGTAAAACTGCGTACAATCAGATCTGAGTTCACGTTCCGACAAACAAACACATAAAGTGCGTTATCGAACAAAACAATTTACTGAAGCTATGAAACATGTCACAGTGTCAAGATACGGGGAGTGAGGAAACAACGAGTCAGGTGAAAGATATTGCTGCTAGGAAGATGCGTGTCCATTTCTTTTTTTCGTTGACATCTAAAAGTTTTAATTTTGAAAATTTGGATTTGAATCTGAGCTTCTTGTACCTACACCATCCAAGAGGCGTAGGTTGTTAGTTTTTATGCGCTTTATCCCGTATATTATATAGGGTAGGTAGAGGGAACCTCAGAAGTTATTGTAGCACACTCCGTTCCTATTTAGACTTCTGTTTGCCACTTTCCGCCGAATTTTCGAGCCAAAGACTTTGGAAGTTTTTTTTCCTTTTTAGCTCCAAGCTGAGGCGCGGCATGAAGTTTTGCCACTCAGCACGCAATGCCTCCAGAAAGTTGGGAACGGAGTGTCTTAACACGAGGTTCCCTCTGCCTGCCCTGTGTGCAGGATACAGCGTGAAGCTGATTTCTTTTTCCAAGCTGTATTCTACAATATAGCAGAATATGCCAAAGGAACCTAGTGTCGCTTTGTAGAAATAACGTGTTGATTGATGGTCGCCGTCGACTTGCAACGTCGTATTTCGTCTTGTTACCAGAGTGAGAAAAGAAAAATAATTTATTCTTCCGAGTAGGAATCAAACCCACTACCATCCCGCTTACACGACGCTAGCGTAAAGTTAAAAAAACACATTAAAGTTGAAGTAAAATGATCACATTTAAGTGAACGTAACATCTGTAGATTGTTGTACATTTTTATTTACTTCATTTAACGGTGAAAACGCTTTTTAAGGCCTTTTATTTTTTGAATTACATCATTAGAGTATTAACGTTGAACCATAGCGTTGAGTTTCGCGACACTCTACATCTCTTCTGCTGCTGTGGAAAATTATGTCGTTTTTACAACGTAGGTACAACTTCCTTCTTGTGTCCATACAATCTAGCAATTTTGTGCTCAACTGGCACGCTCGGAATGCCATAGTTAAAGAACTGAGCTGACCTTCGAATTCAGGTGGTCAGCGGAGAGCGGTATTAGGTTCTCTCTGTCTCTCCTGCCATGCCAAAATTGTTAGGTTGTATCTCATGCAGACATTTAATACCGAAACCTGAAGCAATTTACAAACAAACCACATTGCATTTCCCACCTTTTAAAAAAATCCATTTACTCGCTACATCCACATCTCGCTTATGAAACTACTTAAAAATATCTTTTATTTTGAAATAAATTACAGTCTAAGATTCACTCGCCGATTCTGCTTTATAGTCATTTATGGAATTTTTGCTTGCACTAGTTGTACCAGGTACCTGTTTGGTTGGTACCCACAACCGTCGCGCTTACACTCACACTGAGCCAAAACAAAACCCACTGCGGCCTCTATGTATATTTTTTAATCGCGCTTTAATCTGAACATAGCTGGCATATCTTTTCTGTTTCTTAATTTTAATGCTAGTGAAGAAACGGAGTTCAATGTCGCGGTTTGCCTAGTTACCTGGGAGACAAAATGAAAATATTAAACAGTTCATTTCCCTGAGTGGGAATTGAACTCGCAACCGTTGCATTTACAGTCCTACTTTTGTGTCCTTACGTCACAACTGCGTTATATTAAAAAATAATACGGAGAAAAATAAAGATCAAGTATCTGTTGAGTTATACAGTGTACAGGCAGCCTTACGGAGTCGGCGCTCCGTCGTCAGCTCTCCTTCGCGACTCTTAATTTGGCTAAAACACAGAAAGCTCAACAGTATTATTACGGGCATTAAAACATTCAAATGAATAATTTGACAATTTCATTTGGAAGTTATAATGTAAAGAGCTGGTTTGCGGGACAAGGTATAAAATTAAGGTACTTTTTATTATATTATATTTAACGGATTCTTTTTGCTCTTTTCTAATTGTAAAGCATATTTGTAAAAATAAACATTGACAGAGTGAATATAGTGTTATATCAGCTTCACCCTGTATTTCGCTCCGGAAATGTATATGTTTTAACGAATGTAATCCAAACTCGGTAACAGGTTGGAATCTGTAAGTGACACTTACAGTATGCACCGCCTAATTAATGAAGGAATGTATAAGTCATACTTACATAATTAAATAGTAAAGCCAGTCGTGGTGCAGGGGCACAAATGTGCGCGTCAACGCGATTGTTGTGGGTTCGATTTCCACTTGGAGCACGAAGAATGGAATATCACGAAAAATGGTCGGAATACACTATGTTTTCCATATGCCGCGCTGTGTGCGAGAACATGCATGAAGCTAAAAAAAAGTTAAATAATAAAATTGACTACAAACTCGTAATTGTTGGAAGGCGTCCAAGAGTCGTATGTTTCAATCTAGTTGTACGTCCAAATTTTTAAGCAAAACGGAAAATCAATATCATTAAATTTGTTCAAACTGCTGCGGTTTTTCAAATAAGGATAAGTGCTTCGCCTGCTGTCCCTAAGGAACTCTGTGGTTTCTCCGAATATAATCCTGATCTTAAATTATACCTGTATATCAAATTCTTGTTTGATTACTTAATAATTACGTAAAAAAGGAAAATTCTGACAATGATTTATATGTTTAAAATAGAAATATTTAAATATATTTTTGCTAAGATATTCCATTTATTGAAAAAGCATAATTACTATTCTTAATTCGAGGGTTCCGAATCGGTTCGAGTTTCAAGAGGTTAGGTCGACGGGAAGTACTACTTATAGAAATTGTTAAGCTGGCGGCGTACGCTGTAATTTTGAAATATTTTTTATCAGTAATATAAATTTCCTACATATCCAGTGTAAAAAAAAGCCTAAATTCTTCTTCTCGTATTTTTTGATTGCTTTGATTTAGAAGATTAATTTCTTTTGTGCTGCATAAGATATGGCTTCGAAGACGGACAAACGGACAAAATAGTGATCCTAGAAAGGTTCCATTCTTTTCCTTTTGAGAACAGAACAGTCACCGTCCTCTACGTTGCCCCTAGTTAAGAAATATTTTAAAGGGTCTCATTCATTTCGACTCACAAAACGTTTTGTCAGATATGTAATAGATCCACAATTTCAATATAAATATTTTTTGAACTATACAAACCTTTTCAATGTATTACGGTCATCGCAACGTAGTAAATAAGATGGTTGTGGGAGCGAATCGAATCTGTGAAATGATTATATCTAAACTATCTTTATTTAGGTGTAGGATAGCACAGCCTCGAGGTAGTGCGTAAAACGAAAGACAGAGAATCTTGCCAATATATTTTCTATATTGATCCTACTGTACTGGAAAAAGAGTGAAGTTGAAAAAACATTTTCCAATATTTTCTGGGATAAATTACCACTCAGGGGAATAAAATATTTAATATTTTTATTTTGCTCGCTCTGGAGGGGGGTGGGGAGGGGGCAAGCTCAGGCGCGACAATAAGTTCTGAATTTAGGTACCTTAGTGTCTATCTACACGTAGATGTAGTACTAGACTAGTACTAGATCATGTAGAAGAGATACATCGTGAAACTGAGAAACAATATGTAATCCGACATCCGCAAAACAAATGGAGCTATATCCCACCAGGCGGTAGAACCAACAAATATTTTAAATATAAATATTGTCTTGAAGTGAACCCAAAACTCTCATATACAACCACTTTTTGCACAACAGCTAAAGATAGAAGTTGTAGGTGATATTTTCAGTGACCGTTCCTTTTTTAGTCGTTACATATATTACACATTTGACTCTTTTATTTTCTGACCACTCCTAGTGCTTTGTGTTTTCGGAACTGTTGATGAGCCCGAGACTTCAGTAAAATACATTTTATAACGATTTGCATTATATACAATCACAAGTAATTATTTCATTTTTAATTAGCTAGTAAACAAATACAGAAATAAAAAAATATATACAGGGTGGAATTGTCAGCGCCACTTTAAATGAAACCACAGTTTTAACTACTCTATAAAAGCCTAATATAATTCGGAAAAAAAATAATTCCCAAAAATGAAAAAGTTATTTTTTCAAACAAAATAAATAATAAAATTATCGTTTTAAAATAAAACGCCATTTGTAAAGTATAACATAGGCACGCACACACTTACCTGTCAAATCGGAAACGTCGCATACGTATGTGTGCGTGACACGAAATACAGGTATGGATAAAAATCGTGAAATGAAAAAAAAATCCTACGTCCAAACTGTTGAGGTACCTTGATTAATTTCTTAGGTGTGGGTTTGAAATATATTACCCTATATGCAGTTTCAATAAAAGAAGCGCTGCCTCTTCCACCTGTATAAAAACAAAAAACTCGACTGCATAAAACTAAAAAGAAAATTAACAGGCCTAATGCTGATTAATGATTGATGATGATTGATTGAAGAATTACTTAGGAGTCCCGACTGTTAATCCTCAGAAACTATTAGGCTTGTTAATTTTCTTTTGTTTTATGCAGTCGGGTTTTTTGTTTTTGTAAATATTCTTTTATTTTTAACTTTTTTGTGAGGATTCATTATGGTAATGATAATCATGATATATCTTTTTGAAATCCTCGTATTGAGCTCTTGAATTTGATACCCATATTGTGGTATTCGAAACCAAAAAGTCCAATGGCGTCCCACAGCCGCCATGATTATGTTTTTTAACGTCACCTGTCTAAGAACACTTGGGCTGCTGAAACGAATCTAACGATACCTCAATTGTGTAAATCCGTTCAGCGGTTCTGGAGATATGAGGTAATAAAGAATATTACATACATACATACAAGATAAACGCGAAAAACATAGCCCTTCCTTAGCAGTCGGGAAAAAATATTTCATTTGATAGTACCAAAAGAATTTAGAGCCACATGATAAATACTTGATTTTCACATAAGAAGAAATATGCGGATGTTCTAAAGTTAAGATACGGCCAATCAAAAGCAAAACAAGTATTTCTTCAAGCTTATTACGATCTTATCTTATTATACTGTTAGGTATATTGTAAATCAAAACGAAAATAAAAGATATCATTAACGAGAATAATATCTATTTACAAGTTTTGTAACTGTCATTGTACACTTGGGTAAACTACTTTTTAAAAAGAGTTGACCGGTTTTCAAGATGCGCTGGTTCAAATCTTTATTCCTGCTGCGTTAATTTTTTCTAGCTAAAAAACTTATATTTAAATTTGATCTTACTTTGACGAAAATAGATTAAAAATTGTCACTATCTATTACAAAATGCACGATTCAGAACAGACGAAGTATCGGAAAATCAGTATTCAAGTAAACAAAATCGAACTGTAAACTTCCGTCGCGGACCGTATCATTCACATTTAAATTTCATGAAAGAATCCGACTCAGGAGCGAAGTGCGGGCCATTAGTCCTCGCCTGGCGCGCTGCCAGCCCACACACCACTGACGCTACTTGTCGATGATATACTCGTACATGTTATATTAGTTTTAGGCAAGGCAGTGTTGTTTTGCTTATAAACTATTAATTTTTAACAAAAAAAAACTTCAAACAACGAACTTTAGTGCTTTTTAAAGCAGAAAATAGTTTTATATAAATTAAAACTTTGATTTTGTAAACAAAAATAATTAAAAAAAGATTTTATAATGTTGAAGTCGGAGCCAAATAAAACAAACACTAATTTGATGTTTTAGTAAGGTTGTTGCAGCATTAGCTCGATCCCGACTTCTGAATTATTAGTTTTTTAAATTATTTTTGTTAACGAAATCAAAGTACGTTTTACTTTATGTAAAATTATTTTCGGCTTTTTAGTTCGTTGTTTGAAGTCTTCTTCTTTAACCGACTTTTTTACAGAAGTCGGTTAAAAATTATTTGAAATTGCTGTGAAGTATATGTTACGATGACGTCTATTAATTATAATACACGCATAAGTGTTAAAATTTAATATTTTGAATTTATTATTTTTTTTTTTTTCATCAGCCTATCGCCGTCCACTGCTGAACGTAGGCCTCCCTCATCAAGCGCCAACCATACCGGTCTTGGGCTTCTCGCATCTATCCGGTGCCAGCCACCTTCTTTAAATGATCCGTCCGTCGTGCTGCAGGGCGTCCTACACTACGCTTGCCTAAGCGCGGTCTCCACTCTAGCACGTATCGGCTCCATCGACCGTCGGTACGTAATATTTTGAATGTCTCATAGAAATCAAAAATGTATGTGTCTAATTTTATATAGTTGATAGAAGTCGTCTGTGTTGAGTTCCGCCACAACACGCAATGTCTCGAAACATGAGCGCTGTATCATGATCACTCCCTCTGCTCTCTGTTAAAAAACCTAGCGGGTGAATCAGGAAAAACATAAAAATATTCTCAAGAGGACAATAAGCATATTCTTCTACCTTATGAGTGGTGTTCCGTACTTGGCGTTCAGCCAGACAAACTATCAAAAGAGTTTGACTGTGACACCGCCTATCATGAGCCATCTGAAATGCTTAGGAAACACACTGTGCTAGATGTCTGCACTTTTGTGCATGAAATATTTTTCTACTCATATAGTACTTTAGTTGAATGAAATTGGAATTGTGAA
>JAEBDU010000010.1:104175-179865 GCA_016802625.1 Heliconius numata | reverse complement strand
TTTTTTTTTTCATTATATTTTATTGAAAACGTCGGATTATATGTATTTGGCGGGATAAAACTGTTCATGATATTTTTATAACGGGCTGCAATATGACTTATGTGTTTTCATTGTAAAAAATTGAGTTATTTTTGTCTTTTAAGTATAATTAACAAATCATAAAGAGATTTTAGTTACAATTACATTGTTTTTTACTTATCTATCTTTATATATAAAATCGAAAGGTCACTCACTCATCACGAAATCTCAGAAACTACATGTGCTAGGAATCTGAAATTTTGCGTAGGAGTTATTTATAGGACGTAGGTGCTCACTAAGACAGGAATTTGTAATATTCGACTTCTAAGGGGTTGTTTTTGGGGTTGAAAGTTTGTATGAAACTTCGTTACTACAAATGCTAGGAGTCTCAAATTTTGGATGGACATCACTTATAGGACGTAGGTACTCATAGAGAGACAGATAGACAAATTAATAATAAAGTAGTTCACGCAGGCGATGCCGCGGGCGGGCCGCTAGTAATATATAAATATACAGTGGACATAACCGGTTCGTACGCTTAAAGCTATTATTATACACCATTAGATAGAGAAACTAAAAAATTGCATTTATGAACTAACAACAATTTTCTACGCGTTTCATCCGGTCCTAGACCGAGACCGAGTTCAAAGAAATACAAAATGAACTTGTTCCGAACGATTTGTCGTTGAAATGCAAAATACACCTTCAACTAAAAAAGTTTCCAGCGTCGTAATACAATCCGCGATAACTCCACTCAGATCGAATTCTCTTATTCAATTTTGATCCTCTTTGCAAGGAAATAGAATTTTTAAACCAATCGAGCAAGTTACAAAATTGCTTGACACTGTTCAGAGTTTAGCAAGTCTTGGAAAATCATTCTTGGGCAAGTATCATTTAGTGGTAATATAGATCTTATTTAAATGAACATTAGAGTTAATTTCGGTTAAAATTGGGGCAAGCCTCGGTCGTTATTTCTCAAGAGATGGGAGAGCCCTACAGTGAAGCATCGGATTGGAGCGAGGCCAGGGAGCGGGCTAGTCGACATTACTGATAAGCTTAACAGGGAGAGAGTTGTTTTGTAATTGCATAGTCTTACACTCTGCGCAAGACATAGAGCTCATATGTCTTCCCGTTTGTTATTTGTGTCAACAAATATATATCATGAAGTGTTGATCGAACAATGATGGCGACACTCTTTAATACGCGTATTACGTTATTCCGTTGCTACGTTTATTTCCAAGACAATAAGAAACAAACGACCCTTAGAAGTATATCAAAAGTAAGAAGAATACATTACTTCGCGATTAATAGACTTTACTCACAAAAAAACAATAGTATTTGAGATCATCACGATCAACCGAGCAAATGTTGGGCGTTTTAATATTATTAGTGAAGGTACGAATTAAAAAAAAAATACATTATATAAAATTGTCTTCAAAGCTTAAAGTAAGCTTTGGTAACTTATTTCGTACTTAATATACCATATCTTTTACATAAAGACTCGCTCTTGCCTTCAGGTTCGAAGACAGCTCAGCGTAAAATCTAGATTCTGCTTTACATTTTTATGAACTAACTCCGGTATATTTTTCTAGTATTGAGCCATCTCTGTTCTAGACGTTCACTTCATTAATGTGGATGAAAATTAACTTTTATGCAGTTAGCATAGTGTTATAACGTTAAATTTACATTTTATTTGCACTTTAATAGTTTTAAATCGAAAATTCTTATTTTATGTTGACTTGACGCGCCGTAGAGGCGCAATCGAACAGCGTCTGAGCGTAAGCGGTAGTGGGTTTGATTTCCACTCGGAGGACTGAATATTTTTATTTCCTCGCTTTGGTAATAAGTTAACATGGCAAATGAGTTCCTCCACTAGACACAATCTCTGCCTATTGCCACATATAATTTTGCAAAATATAGCGTAAAGCTAAAAAGCTATTTGTAATCTCGAATATAATTTATCAACGCATGATTTGTTTATGGCACTCTATTATAACAGTATCTAATAGAGGTTTAAAATAAATAAAAGAAAAACATTTTAAGTAACTAATAAATTTATTTACATATTCACATATAATATCTTTAACATTCACATAAGTTGATAATAACTTACACTAAGTACACACGGCAACACAGCTCGCGTAACACATCAATAATCAAATTGACACTGATTGACTGTTGTCACAAGGTTGTATGACGTATAACTTTGGTTGCCGACTGTACGTACCAACTAATATTTATTATATTAGCAAGACTTCCGGAAATCAAGCCATTTTTTCGTAATTTTTTCATTATTTTATTCAGATTACGTCATAAGTGAGTGTAATTCGAGGTGACGTGGAGTTTCAGGCTTATTTTACAAATTACTTTAGATTATCAAAAATCATAATATGTAAAATATAGTTTCTGAATTAGATACATCGACGAGATATAGCTGTAAGAAAATAAAAAAGAATTCTAAATTTCGATATCATAGATGTCCTGGAGTATGGAATATCAGTAAATGTAAGACAAGACAAGTACTTAATGAGATATAACATAAACAAGCAGTGTAACTGCTATATGCAGGGTGTCTATTGCAGGCATTACAAATGGAGACAATAAAACATTTTGGAAAATTATTCACAAATGTTGAAAATAATTAATATGAGCTAAACTATCATCTCTCTGGAGCATTAAAATGTAAAACAGTGAAAAATGTCGTTATTCTATTTGACATACAACCTAATACAAAACACAGCCCTTAGAACGGATATTATTATTCACAAATATTATGTTAGAGTCTTTTACGAAATCTAATTTAAGGTATTTTAGTACGAGTGTATATATATATAGTATAGTATTTGTTGTATTTCCCAATCTTTCTTCCCTCGAACTACACAATTTATGACACCGAATATATGGTTTATCGCAAATATTCTAATTTTAATTTCCAAATATGGCAAGATTTCTTATAAGTCCTTAATGTCTATCACAACATTCAGTTTCCTTAAGATCTTACAGTTCTGTAGCATGATCATAACTGGTGAAGTAGCACAGCACAGGCGCAGATGCCCGATAAGAAAACATCGTAGCCAAGGATAGTACCTGTGGAAGAAATATTACATTTGTTATTATTAATATTTATTAAGCTAAATTAAGAAGTTGTAATAAGTTATATAAGAATTTAGCAATATCACGATCCTACGTGCTAGAGTAATGGACGAAAACCATTTAATGCACAATTACCAACTAACATTTAAATGAATGTTGTCGCGCATTCCGTTGTCTTACCTGAAGAGTCTTCTCCAGTGACTGAGGCTGGGCGCGGGGCATCTTCTCTGATATAGGCTGGTTCACCTTTCCGTGCGTAGATGTCAAAGATAGTTGCTACACAGCCCAGAGAGAACTGGCCGCTTTGTGGTGGGACGATGGTGTATCTGGAGAAATTTTGTATATAGACATTTCTTTTAAGTTTTAAATATACTCGTGATATTTCATTTGTTGTTTTCCTACCAATATAATGATAAGCTATTTTTGTTATTAAAACATTAATAAGTATATTTCATTGTCTAATGATAAACACTTTTTCAGCTTCACGCTGTATCCCGCATATAGCATATAGGAAAAACTAATTAAAAAGATATTACTGGTATTTTATGAAGAAGTCAACATTATGTTGTAAGCCGTTATCGATAGACGTTCTGCTATGATGAATGGGTTGTGCTAGCTACTGCTACCCTTATAAATATTGAAAAAGGAAAGATACATAAGAATCACTTTAATATCGAGAATGTGTTGTAGCGTCGTCGTAAGCAGAGGGAACCACGCTTGCTCCCAGTTTCCTACGATAGCTTTTATAAATTTTAAAGATTAATTTATTTAATTTTAGTTGTCTCTTACTAGACGTAAACGTACCTAGACTGTAGACGCGATGGCTGACTTCATTTAGAGCAATGATTTTATTTAAACTTCACTCCCCCGCTTTAGTAAAATGACCGGAGTTTCTTAACACTAAGTTACTTTCAAATAAATATGCAGCTAAAAATAGTCACTAACCTTACAAGTTCTCTATCATTTTCCGTTTCACGATCGTATATGTAGTGGTCCTGATACACTCTGTTTAGACTCGCGCTGGTGTAGGTGAGACCCACTTTGTAGTTCTCGGCTTCTAATATCGTAAGCTCCAGCTGGCTAAAAGCACCTCGTTCTTTGAAGTCCAACTCCGATGACCTCCATGACACGGTTTCTGCGATCTGTGAGAAAAAATACATACAAACGTACATGTTTCGTGCCTTATATCAAAAGGAATATGACGTAGACGTATCGATGAATTAGTTCATTTGACATTTAAAATAAAATTTCGAATGAAACATGGAGACTGGCTGTAAACTTAAAGGTTGTTTCTTTCTCAGTTATATTTTTTATTTGTTACCAAACACAAGAAAATACAAGGTGCTTAGAAAATTGGGCGGTGGCGATAAAACTAAAAAAATGTAAGTAAATTATTTGTAAATTAATTCTGCTTCATTTGATGTACACAATATGTACAAATTTTAATATAATAATGATCTTAAACATCTGTTTATTTCAATACAACGTAGTAATTGCTCCGGTACATCCACTCCGCTAATATGTAGGTCACTTCAAGTTACAAGTGATATATTTTGCGTCGTATGAATCAGAATTGTGTGTCAATTGAATGCTGCACAATAATACCGGCCCCATTTTAAACTCCAAATTAATGAACTTTTTATGGATACAGCACTTGGAGGTGTTCCAAGAAACGCGGATTCAAATCTAGGTACATTTAAATTTTAATACATTTGTTTGTGACATATTTTGTAAAATAAAGTTGGTGCCAGGATATTGTATTTTAATAACTTCCTAGGAGTATCTTTATTTTTAGTGTTACCTAGTACAAATCAATATAACACTGAATTCTGTAATAGTTAACGGTTACCAGAATTCAGGAATTTATCGAGGGAGTTCGGTTATTAATATAGGTACATATTGGTGTATCCCGCACGTAAATACTTCATATTAAGACACTTATTAATATTAATTAATAATTATTAAGTATAAATTTCCATTTGGAATAGGCAGATGGAACCAAATATTAAGAAATATCTTAATAATAAGTTTCCTCTGCCTACACTGCTGCATGCGCGATAATTCATGAAGTTGAAAAAAAGCCGAAAAAAAGTGAAGCTGTTTTGTTTCTATTATGAGGGTTTCTATTAAAAGAACGCTCTTTATAAACTTGTAAAAATGATACATTTTAAAATATTCAATAGCAAAGCTTTAAAGGTATTCAGAGCCCTCTAAGGTTCATCGGAACAGCAGACACAATAGTAACAAACGAGGACAAATCAGTCTGTTTATACGAAATCAATTGGAGGAAAAAGGAATCTTTTACTTTGCTAACGAGTGGACTCGTTTCAGGACAAAGCGAAATGCAAACACAAGTTTGTGTTGAAGAGTCTAGGGCAGAGCTTGTTAAATATGTAGACAAGAAGGAAGTATACTATGAGTTAGCCTTAATAATAATAAATAATTAATATTTGCATTTTATTTAATCAGATTTGAAAATAAACTGTTTTATTAGACGTATAGAAATTGTAACGATTCGAGACTAAAACCTGCGCTTGTTAGAAGCTACATCGAAGTTCTCATACGTGGGCTCGCAATGTTAATTGTATTGTTGGCATCTCTATGGGGCGATTGCTAGAAATTTACAGTTTCCAAAGGTTATTACTAAGAATGATCATTTGGCCCGAGAGAATGATATTCATTAAATGTTTTTAACACATTTCATCACCTTTCTTCATATTTTTTATAACAATTGCTAGAAATTAAAAAATTATGTGCATCTTCATTGTATTATTTTGTAATTTGTGGAAATTAAAGTTGACTCAATCAAGTCTTTACTTTCACTGTTTTAATTTTAGAGATTCAGACATTTAGAGTACATATATTATAGATATATTTACTATTGAAACTTTTCATAATTGAATTCATAATTGAGATCCACCCAAGTAAGAATTACTTGGGTGGATCTCAATTCCAATTTTAAAAAGTTAGTTTATAATTTTAAAGTTCATCCTTAAATAATTAAATTGTATCCCGCACACAACAGGGTAGGCAGATGGAGGGAACCTCGCGTTAAGACGCCGAATTTTGGAAGCATTGTGTGTTGAGTGGCGGAACCCAATGCCGCGCTTTGCCTCGACACCAGAGCGTAGAAATGAAAATATAAATTTAAATAAATATTTCCTTTGCTAGAGGTGGGATCGAATCCACAACCAGTCGATTTTGCAGCACACTTTGTGCCCCTGCGCCACGACTGGCACATATAGCAGCGTGGGCAGGCTAATACTAAGCATAAACTGTTTTCTATGCTCCATCAAATTTTCGAGACATAACGGAATTTAACGCCTAACGTGCTTTCACTTGCTACCAAAGCGAAATAAATTTTGTCCAAATGTGAATCGAACCTACAACCGTACTGCTGCTAACGCTGATCTAATTTAATTGTACATTTCAAAAACGTATCAAAATACATAATCATCAATCATCATGCTTTGTTCTGAACACCGACTTCATCACAATTTCCAGGAGGTGTGGAAATGTCCCCGAATCACCGATGCCGTCCAACTTTTGATTGTTCATGAATGTTAAGTGCGCTGTGTTTTTGTATAATTTAAAAGGAGGGACTACTTCGGAATTTTTAACTACCAAGAATACGGTTAGGGGAAAAGTTATCGGCGTCTGTTATTCTAAGTATTCAATAGTTTTTATTTTGTTCGGCAGCTTCGTTGATTCTGATTGTACATGTTTTTATTACAGCCTTTAATTTTAAAATTTTATTCTTATCGAGGCTTGATTTTTAGTTTTGTTTTTAGAATATAGGTTAAGCTAATGTTTCAAATTATTTGTGTGATACTCGATGCAACAAAAGATATAATTCGCAAATTCCTCACAATTTTATTTTTTTATCAAAAATAAAATATTTTTGAATGATAATAGATATCCGCCGTCGGCCGTCGTGGCACAGGAGGACAAGCATGTTACTGTCACACGACGGATATGGGTTTGATTTGTACTCAGGGGAATTAATTATTATTATAGAGAAATAATAATATATTATATATATTATTATTTCTCTGCTTCCAAGACAAAAGCGTGTTGTTGAATTCCGCGACTTAACAAGCAATGCCTCTCAAACTTCAGCGGAAAACGTGGAATGGAGTATATTAACACTGGTTTCCGTCTGCCTACTCTGCTATAAGAGAGTTACAGGGCGCGATGTTGAGTTTCGCGACTCAACCCGTGATGCCTCAAGAATGCGACGAAGTGTCTTTACACTAGGTCCCCGAGTTTCCACTGTCGACCCTGCTATGTGCGGAATATAGCTGGAAGCTATAAAATAGAATAAAGCAAACAACCCTTCTCCTTTCGGTGATTTAAGCAAACAATCGGTCCATCAGAAAGTTATATTCAAACAAAAATATCCCAAGATAATACAATACACTAAGAGCTATTTACTCAGCAATCCAGAATTACTTACAGCGGAATAGAAATTTGTGTAAGAATCAGGCTTCGAGCGATGTTTACCGAGGAGATGTATTCATGTCACGTTCGTCTTTTATTTGATAGCATTTCATTTGAACTTGAGAACAACTTATTTTGAGGGTAACATTATAATTATGATATTTGTTAAAATATTGATCTACATATCGATATTGGTTACAAGTATCAACCCGTAGGCAACCTTGTATAGTAATTATAGTTTATAATTATAATTTTGTGAATTTGAAAACTGGCATTAGAGCAGAAAATTGTCTGTGTTATCGAATGAAAAATAAAAATATCCTTTTTTAATTGTGTTAACTGCAAAATCGTTTTCTTTATTTTACTTTGTTGCCAACACTGTCAAATTAATATACCTTTAGTTCGTTCGGTTTGTACTTAAAGTCTACGATACTTGTAACTTTCAAAACGTTTCTAAACTGCCCTAAATATTCAAATTTGTAAATTCTATTCAAACTTTGAAATAAAGTTTAATGTAATTGTATTTTCGAGAATCTATTAAAATTTGTTAAGACTTACTTATTTCTTTAATGACTGTGATCATTCATTTAATAAATTATATTGTAAATTTGACTATACTTAAATATTTGTATTTTTGATAAAAACAATACATGTGTATGCAATTTGAAACATAATATCATGAATGCCTATTTTAATTATAATACTAGCGGACCCGGACGCGGCTACGCCTGCTTGAAATATAAGAATATAATTTCTATAGAAATATAATTTCAATCTAGATGAAATGCTAAAAGTTACTATTATATTTATTTTCATAAGGATGAATATCAAAATGTCGCGGTAACGGTTGCGTAGCGACGCGACGGTTGTTATTAACATGGCAGAATAGATTGCATGTCAAATTAGAAAGTATTTTAATTTATGAGTACATATGTGTAATGTAATATTATATAGCCTATAGCACTTCTGAAGAATGCACCTTTCATACAAAACAAAAACAAAGTAAATCGAACCAGTAGATCTAGAGATCTTAGGGTTCAAACAAACAAACATACAAACAAACAAACTCTTCCGCTTTATTATATTAGTATAGATAAAGGAATGTTACCTACGCTTCTTCCAGTATGGTCAGATAGTCACAATCTAGTGTTTGCGCAAATTGCGTGTTAGAACAGGGAATTGAATTATGTTCATACATTAATGTTCATTTTTAGGGTTCCGTACCTTTTAAGGAAAAAAGGAACCCTCATAAGATCACTTTTTTATCGTCTGTCGAGAGCCTTTATTTCAGGAACGCTTGGAGATATCGAGCTAAAATTGAAACCAATATACTCAGATATACGGTCCCATGATTTCCAATTTATGTACGGAACCCTCGGTGGGCGAGCCCGACTCCACAAAACTTGAGACAATATCATTCACAAAAAAGCATGCAACAGATAGACGGCCAAATATTTGCCACTCCAGAAGTCACTGAGTACAAAAGTAATGGTTTATGCAGTTGTGCATTTCATTTCCTTAAGTTCAAGAAGTTGTAGTCGGCGAGACAATTCGAGATTTCCCGCGAGACGCGGAGCTCTGAGCGGATCCCAGCTCTTCACTGTTAACACAGCTGGTGGCAACAATTCTTACATTTATTACTGTTATGTAAATGCACCTCCTTCCCCTTATACCTCTACTTTACTATCAGACCTAGCTATAGCAAAGAGAAGATGACCAAAATAAATAAAAAACATTAACGGACGTTTTTGTCGACAAAAACTTTAATGAGATTTTCTATTCGACGTGTAAGTTTTAGTCATTTTTTTTATATTAAAATACGCAAAAATTATTCTGAGTATTTTAATTTTCTTAATTAATCTATTAAAAAGAAAATAAAATAAGAAGAAAAAATAATGTCGCAAAAATTTGATGGAAAATGAAGAACGGTGTGTCTTAATACTGCCCTCCCCTACCCTCCTTCATGCGAGATGCAGCGTGAAGCGATTTTTTATATATCTAGTAATAAATAGGTACCTAGATGTTTTTCAACAAAATGAGGGGATTACTAAAATGTAACAACTTACAAATATTCTCTAGACATCCAGCTTTCGTAAAAACAATAACGTACGTATAATAAACTTCAATTACCATAGCACCTCAAATATAAGTTAGCCCATATAGCCCAAGTAAATGGCAGCCAAGGTTAACATCGTCTCGCTCCCAACTCCAACCGTTACATATATTTTAACTACCCACTTATTACGATTTACACAAGTCTGAGATTTTACACTTTTGAATTAAATTTCTTGCAGGTTCTTCGGACCGAGTCCTCGGAGAGCTGCGTCGTTCAGGCAATTTGTAGGATCGTGAAGTGGAGCTAAATCTATTTATATGTCCGGAGCACTCCAGGGGACGAAGTGTGATATTATGGAAATAGGGAAACTTCTCGTTCTGTTGCTCTTTTTAGTGTTATGTAGTCGAATACGAAGAAATGGAACTCTTATTGATTCGTCATATATGTCTATCTATCTATGTGTCTGTATATAATAGAAATCATAAATAAATATTCTGTGAATTGATTTTTTAAGGATTCAAATGAATTCGATATGGATTGAAGGTTTTATAATTCGTTTTAATTTTGTATGGTTTCAACTTTTTTCGGATGCTTATCTTTATTTTGAACTCAAGGTTAATATTTCATAAAGTCATAGAAAAGTCATGCTAACCTTATGATCATCTAATATCCACGTTATGTTCGGTGCAGGATAAGCTTCGTCAATGGAACAATTGGCACGGATGACGTCACCTCTTGAATAACTCCTGTGAGATACGATCAATCGTGGTGCTCGAAATGGTGGATCTGTAACAATACATGTAAATCTGTTTTTATGTGCATCTTCTGCTTTCAGCTGAGTCTAATATAACTTACACCGTTATAAGTTTACTAGTGGAATACGACGCGTCGCTTCAAATATCCGGACGGATATTTTTTTCATAAATTATATGAAATGCGACGTTGAGTCCCGTCACTCAACACGCCAATGTGTCGAAAAAAGGTAGAAACCGAGGACCAGATTATCTTAGGTTCCTTCTGCCTACCCTGTTTTGCAGAAAAAAACATGAAACTTCTTAATAAAGATCGAATCTACAACCTTCGTGTAAGTTCTTTCCAATTTAGCCAAGACCTCTACGAGCCTTAATAAAGAAATTCCTTTATCTAACTTACATCATAAAAAGAAGTTTTAACTAGAACTTTTATATAAGTATATTTTCATAAAGTACATTAAAATGTACAGATTCTTCATAGTAAAAGAGTAGTGAACCGACTATTTTATGGCCTTAATTACCGCTATCAACTAATGCAATAGAAATTCCTTGGTTTTATGTTTATTTGGGCGTATTTAGAAAGTTGTAACTACAGCTTATTTTAAATTCATCAATAAAATATAAGGCAAACTAATCTTTTATTGCTCGCTGTGGATTTGATACCCATATATGAGAAAAAAATATTTTCGTTTGCTTGCTCTACAACTTGTAACCAGTAAGTTCCCTCTCTGTAAAGGTACAAAACACTCTAGGAGTAGGTGACTTACCTACTACAGTGAGAGGGGCTGACCGTATGTCGGTGTGGAACAGAGGCGCGTCCGCCGACACCTCGCACTGGTAGTCGCCGCTGAGACGCCTGTTGAGGTTCACTATCCGGACTTGTTGATGGTCAGATTGCGCTAGCTGATGATGATATGTGCTTTATAATAAAATACATATACAATATTTGAGGTACAGGGGCACAAAACGTGACTGTAAAACCAACAGTTTGTTAGTTTGATTGCCATGCGAGGAAATTAAATATTTTCATTTCTTCACTCTTGTGTTGAGGCAGGTGCGGTGTTGAGTTCCTTCTGGATGAATTTAGAAATCGGCGTAAAATGGGGAACGGAGTGTTTTCACACTATACAAAAGATATATGATTCTCAAATGTTCATTCTCTATAGAAAGACATACAAACAACAAACATTGATAAGTTAATGTAGCTCAATAACATATACAGTACTAGCGGCCCGCTCGCGGTCTCACCGGTCTTTATATTATTATGTAATATTGATTAATTATCACGTCGTGGCATAATTACGCGATGTTCGAGCAATGGAGTGTCTTAATATCAGGTACTTCCTGCCTATCTTACTATACGCGGAAAACAAGGTAAAAATAAAATTTTAATACTTACATCCACCGAAGCGCCAGGCAACGGAAAGACCATTGTCGGGGGCATTTCTCGAGGCACGTATCTATAGAATTCCGTTTCAGCGCGATACCATCGTATGGAGTACAAGGCAGCTCCCTCGAGGTCGTAGGAACATCGCAGTACTGCCGACTGACCCTCACCCGAGAGGACCGCTCGGGGTACCGAGATGGATAGGTTTCTGAGGGACCATACTCCACCTGTAAGAGATAATTGTTTTGAGTTTTTGAGTGTTCAAATATTCGGAAAACGTTTTAAATTCTTCGATGGGTTCAAATACACTACGTTTAAATTTTTCTGCGATTTTTAAAATACTGTTTTACATATACGAGTATGTAAAATAATTTGTTAGTTGTATATCAGGATTTTTTTTTATTAAGCAGGCTTAAGGAGCAGGATATGCGTAAAAGTGGAAAAACATCTATAAGTGTTAAAATTCCCAATCAGTGGACGAGTGCACAGTAAGTACTCGTACTTGAAAATAAACATGATTTGGTTTAAATTTAGGGAACGTGAAATAAATAATGACGTTCCAAGATTGTAATTGACACTGTCCTCTGCATTCGGGAAATGTAACCAAATTTTGATATTTTTATGTTTCTACTTTGTGTGAGCAGTGCGAGAGTGTGAAGATATTTAATATTTCATTTTCCGTGCGCGAATCAAACCCGCAACCGTCGCGTTTACAGTCACAGTAATGTATAGTATAGTTGCGTCTGATGCTGTACCGGTCGGCCCCACTCTCCAATAATATCAAAAGCTTACCCTAAAATTGTTTAAATCACAAACAATTTGTCTTCATCCCTTGGGCAATATAAAAAACTTTGTACCGCCATAAGGAAAAAAAAACGTCTGTAAATTATTTACTAAAGTTTTCTTCTAAAACACAAAATCCTTTAGGCCTTCCCAAAGGAGGGCACGTTAGAAGCAATATTTGAGTAGAGGATCAATATTATTTTACCAGGTGTTGGATGAACAGAAAATATTTTATAAATAGAGGCTGTCGCGGCGCCGTGGGACAGCGTCTGTAGACACGATGCCCACGTGCAGTCGATGCAACTATAACAGTAAATACCTACTGTTATAGCGACAATAGAATAAAGCAAATATTTAAGGGGTTTCCCATACCAAAACGTGATTATTTTGCCTCCATTATTTTACAGCTAATGGTATATCTCCTTCCCCTGAGCGGAATCGAACCTATAATCTACGTATTTACAGTCACATTCTTCTGCGACTGCACTTGAGGTGGCACATGTAGAATTAGACGCTACTATAGTCAGATTCCTCTGCGCCATAACAAACTCCAACACTTTATTAAATATATCGGTCAAGTACTTCATCAAAACTTTATGTATGCCTTTAGGTCCTCGTTAAATTGAAAAAGGTACGGCAGCTTCTATATTTTTATTTTATTTGTAAACAAGTACAAATGTACGACGGAGGTATATTCTTACTCTAATGAGATCGTAGTCGCGGGGACGCGTCGCTAACTTGTTAGTTAATTACGAGCGGCACTCGAGTACCTACGTGAGGATGAGACGAGTATAATCATATCTAAGTTACAATACGTAATAAAAAGAAATCTATAATTATTATAACAAAAGGTACGGTCCATGAGTAAGAAATGATAATAAAAAATAATAATTTTAAAAAATTCAACGCTGCGCTTTACTTTGTAATCAGGGTGGGAAAATGAAAAAGGTTAGTATTTCATTTTCATTCCGAGTGGGAATTGAACTCACTACCGTTGAATTTTCAGTCACGTGTGCTCCTGCACCCTAACGGCCTACACCTTCAAAATTAAAACTGTAAAATATGATTATAATTGTGTGTAGTAGGCGGCGTATAGTGGACATGGTAGCAGGCGAGTGTGTGTGTGTGTGTGTGTGTGTTGTTAGCTTGCATTTACAGCAATCGTGGTCTTACATCATATAATGCAAAAAATAACATTATATACATATTATGGGCTTATTTTATTTTTAAAAATTTATAGGTGCATTTCCTCGTTCTGGCAAGACTAAGCGTGGCGTAGTGTTCCGCAACGCAACGGTAGCTCGCAGCTCAGGTGACAAAAGGACAAGTGAGTGAGCTACGAACGAACTTCTGACTTGTACCTACTTGTGCTTCTTATCTATTAGTTTCTTTATGTCTAAATACAATTCATTACAACAGTAAAATTAAAGTAATATTAAATTGTAACATTATATATTTTAGTAGTAGTGGGTTTGAGGCTGTGCAGGTACACGCAGCAATCATATAACATAGTTAGATATTTTTCAAAAGTATCAGATTTCCAGTAGAAGAGTCACTTCAGGGTGACAGCTATAAATTATAAATAGAAAAGAAACCTTTTTGTTGTTGTTTGTAACCTTTCCGTGAGTGTCTGTAACTTCGCATACTCGTATGTTACATTTGTTACAGGTGACGAGGACCTGCCCTCTGAGGGGCGACCCTTGGAAACTACTTTAGACGACACTTTACAGATTTGAGTAAAATATATATTTTATTGTGAGAAGAATATATCTTTTGTGAGGCTGTCGTAGCCCAGTGGCACAAGCGTGTGACGGTGTGGGTTCGATTCCGCTTCGGAACTAATCCTTAAAATGTTGATTTCCTCGCCCCCGTAATAAGGCGCGGCTATAAGCTCCACCGGTCAACATGCGAGCGAGAGAAAAAAAAAGTTAAATATTTTATTTTACGAGTTTAAGTCGAACCCACAACTTTACAGTCACATGCTCGTGTTCGCGCGCAACACGGTCTCTACGGGAACCATTACATCTAAATTATTTTAATTGATGTGCTCCTGCTCCGGTAGACAGGGCGAAACTTTGAGTTAGACGATTTGAACAACGCCAATAGGGCATTAATTTTTAGAAAATCCTAGTCGTTTTCTTTTTTGTTTTGTTTTTTAAGTACTCTATCTTTCTGAAACCAAAAATAGTATTTTATTTGTGATTTGTTGTTTTTACTAGAGCACTCAGGCAGAAAATTGTAAAGTCAAACACAGCTCAAAGTTATGTATGCATTTTAAAAAGTTTTATAATCTTGGCTTTGATAAACTTACCATAAACATGGCAGCTTACCATACAAAATGGAAACATTATTATCTTAAAATCAGCTTAACATTACGTATAAACACAATCAGCTCATCCATGATTACGCTTAAACTTAATACCAAATACATGATATTGACGAGATTTCAACTACCTACGTACAAGCACACACGTGAAGCGTGCCGACTGCCGACGTCTTACAAAGGATTAATACAGTTCAGAATGACCGCAAGTATATTGTTCTTTACCCACGACCAAATTATGCACGCCCACTGTTCTTATAAGATATATTACATCACACCATTCTAGCTACAATCCAAACGCAATAAGGTTGAATTTACTCTGCAATTATTGATATGTAAATGCGATCCTTGTGTGGAACGTGATTGTGGATATCGTAATAAGGCCATTGTGATTGTTAGGACGTGATTGATTTTGTTTTGCTTAGGTATTCACCGCAAGTGCGTACACTTGGTGTTTGTTGTGTCATTTGAACACGTCTGTATGAACAAGTGTCTTAATGGTATTTGCTGTTCCTCTAGGTTTTTAATCTAATTGATTTGTTTAGAAGTATAAATTTAGAACAAGTGAATGAGGTGGTATACTTGGGAAGTATGTTCAGTAGAGATGGAAGATACGAGATGGATGTGGAAAGGCGTGTTGCTGCCAGTAACAGGGTTAACGGAGCCTTAGCTGCATTTATAAGACGGCGAAACGTCAGCACTGCTGCGCGTTTGGCCGTACACAATGCAGTGTTGGTACCGACGTTGTTATACGGCAGCGAAACGTAAACGTGTATTACAGAAGAAGAAGATGAATGCCATGGAGATGCGATAACGAGGATATCACGGTGAGAATTAAGAAGAACGTACTCAGCTGGTCTGGGCACGTCGAACAAATGAATGATGAAAGAATGGCAAAAAAGATCTACGATGGAAAATTGAGCGATAAGAGAGATAGGGGGAGACCTCGGTTGACCTTCGAAAACACAGTATCAAAGATACTGGAGGAAGGTCACGTAACAAGCATGAAGATTCCCCGGAGTGCATGTATGAAGAGGTGGACGAGGCGAAGGAGGTATGTAGGGACCGTTGCGTTTGGCGCTCCGTTCTCTCTGATAGGGATAAAGCGTGAAGCTATATTATGTTATGTTTTGTTATAAATTCTTAATACTACAAGAATTTTCACAAGATTTAAAAATTTTCTAAATTTATTAAATTTGAGATACTTTTATGTATTTTTAAAGCGAATGTAAACTAAAAAGAGAATTGATTAATTAAATAGAAATATTATTTTTTGTAGACATTAACTTTTTTCCTTTCTATTGTTTCCAATTAGCCCATAACTATTATTTTTTTGTAATTGCTCTGAATGCCATAATACAGTTTAAATTGCCATCCATGTATTGTCGAGGCTTACTTAAACAAGTCGAGCCTCAATCAAGGGTACTTCAAATAAAAGCTCAAACGATCTACATTCGTTTTTATCTAGTTCCGTTCATGGCAAATTGATTCAACAATCTTGGAACTCTTTGATGGTAATTTCCTTATGTCGGTTCGGGCCGTTCTATCATTGCGCGTTCGCTTGTATCTAATGAACGTAATAAATGTTGTAACATGTTCGTGCGAACGGCGATGTATAGATGCCATTGAGATAATGGCGCCTGCAATAAGGGAATAGCCCGATAATGCCCTCGATATGTTTATGGTTGTTTTGGTTGTGATGTATGATGAGTTCGGTGGGTGATTAGGACTATCTGTCTTTTATGTGGCGCATCTTGCTCGCAGGTGTCATTTTATGATTACCTACTTTTGTTTATGTTTCTGAGCATTTTTTATATTTTTGTAATTCTTATTTTGGTTTTGACATTATTATAAAGCAAATAAGGGTAGAAAAACAAAAAAAATATAGAAAAGTGTTCGCGTGTAATTCCGTCCGGAGTGCGTTTTTGGTTTGGAAAAGCTAATAGTACTAAGTTGTAGCTGTTACTGTAATATATTTCTAATCATTATGATAAAATATCCGCTATAACCGACAAGTCTATAAATATAAAATATTAAATCACGCTCAACAACTACAACGTCCGACACAATGTTCCATGACGGACGCGACCGCGCGCCGGGAGCCGGGAGCCGGGAGCCGGGTGCCGGGAGCCAGGTGGCAGAGAGAACATCTAATTTGTAAGAAAATCAAATTTATCTACTAGAACGGGGAATTAAAAGTATAACTCATAATGTAACTATTCTCCCGAGTGGGAATCGGACCCACAAACGTCCCGTGTACAGTACACATAACAAACTATATATAGATTAAAGAAAGATCATAAAATAAATAATTTCAAGTTTCCTCGCGTACTTGATAGAATTTTGCAATCGTTTTACGTCTAAAGAATCAGCGACGCGATTCAGAGGGAGAAATGTCGCTAGCATTCTTACCACCATTCCACGCGGACATCACTTGCTGTGAAATAGTTAAGTGCTTTTCTCCTATTCAATACAAATTCAATATTATTATTTTTTATTTTGAAATGTGGAGTTCCACGATGATTTCAAGAGTTCTTGAGTAGCTTTTCAAAGTAAATATTGAAAATTGGGGGTTCTTCTCGGCAAAATCTCTCAATATATGGATGTATGAAATACACCTTACTCAAAACCTATGAGATACTTTCCATGGACTTACAGTAAAAAAAGGGGGTTCCAAATTAGATAGTGACAAAAAAACGGTATATAGATAAAAATAAAGTAACAAATCGAAAAAGTAAAATATATATAGGTATAGGTATTATAGAAAAAAATAATTACAAACTTATATTTACACTTTATTTCATAAAAAAGTAGTGCATTTGTCCGCAAATTGAAGTTTGTCAAATTTTATAAGTTGTACTTTCCGTTGACCCACGACATTGAAATGGCTCGAGTCTGACTTACACTTGAACGGTTTCTTTTTTCATTTTCCTGGTTACCTCGTCACATCCAGCAATATGTGAGACGAACTGTAAAGTTAACAAAAATATCGATATTTTTTTAATTTTAGATGTCAGAACAAGAATTACTATTTGTTTTCTATAGTTGCTTGAGGCCAGTCGTGGCACAGGGGCACAAAGTGTGACTAAATGAGGTTCCTTTTGCCTACAGGGCTCTGCATTTGATAGGAGAAAGCTTAAAAAAGGTAGTACTAGTACAAAGTTTGTGGTATCGTTTTTCTTAGTAAAAATAAATAAATTGAGATTTTTACTTAATTTTTTTATATAAAATATCCTCAGAATAATTAAGTTCGGGTCATGATCGGTTCGGATTGACGTGACCTATGAAACATTATTAAATTGTTAACCTCTTTTAAAGATGATGTTATCATATTCTGATGTGGGTACACTCACTTATACATAATATGTGTAATATAGTAGTATTATATGAGGTCATACGAGATATAGATAATGTTTCACGAGACATTCTACTCTCTACTTACCCCAGGAGACATCAGAGATGAAATATGTAATTAGTATGGTTACACAATAATAATCTTTCATCAGCGTCAGGTGTCATGTGAACTACACTGCATAGTTATTTCCAAGCAATATTTTCTTTTCTTCCTTCCTCAAATGTAAAAAAAATATCAACATTTATTAACAAAACAACCCAATTCTGTCACAAATGGAAAATTGCAACGAATTTCCGTTTGACAAACAAAAAAATAAAGTCATTAGCGAGTTTTGTAGAGGATTCTCGATTTTAGCCACTATGGTTAAGAGAATAAAGTCTTAAGCGATAAAGTATTTGAAACCAATATGTTTGTAGTCGTCATAGCAAATGAACGCCTTTGTCGTGGTGTAACGGAAATGAGCCCCAGAGGGTTGGAAATTTATACAGACAAGGGATTTGCTCTCTAAAATTCTGGGAAACTGCAATATGCTTTGATGGAGCAATTGCTAAAACAAATGGAAAAAATGTTAGGCTGTTAGCTGTTTACATATATTTGCTCGTTATTTTAAGTTTCATTTCAATGTGTGAATAAATTAAATTGGTAAGTACCAAACTTTGTGGCATCTGACTGATAACGCGACGGTCAAATCAAATTGGTGGAGATCATATTTAAACACATATATGTATATCAGGAGTATGAAAGTTATTATAATACTACGTCACAATATAATCATAAATGAACAGGTAATTTTTGAATATTTTTTAGTAACGCCAAAATTTTATACGAATAAATGTGGAATGAAATTTTATAAATCTTACTATTTTTTTTTAATATTTACTGTCTAAATAATATAAAAGCTCAAATACGTAAGTTACAAGAAAACTATTATATAAATAAGTAAATAAAACTAAATAACTTGAAATCAGTTGTGTGTTAGGAACGTTGAAATTAGGTTCACTTGAAGTCGTAAGAGCTTTAGAAAATACTGTCTTTACAAAGGCGCGCTTAAGAAGGACTTGGGGACAATAATGCTGAACGTCAAAATTGTGGGGGCGATGCGACGTGCAAGAGAAAAATTGTTGGAATGTTTGGTTCTGTTTGTCCTTAGGTTTGGCTTAGATTTGCTGTCCCTTTGAAATGTTCACTTATTGTTTTTGGTTTAAATTATTATTTTGTGTGTTTTGATTTAATTTGTTTTAGTGTTCATTTAGCAGACAATATTTTACTATATTATACTAATATTATCTTTATTATATACTAGTGGGCCCGTGAGGGGCTACGCCCGCTTGAAATAGAAATATTAAAGATATTGAAAACTAAAGATTCAGTCAATTCAATAAAACTGTTGTATAAAATAACTGTTACGGCAATTAGCAAATTTGTCGAACTAAATACTTTAAATTGACATAACAATGTAATAAAACAAACCCTATATGTTTTCGAAAGCTTGTCAGAATCCCATAGTAAAAACTGCATCTAAATCGGATAAGCCGATTCCGAGATTAGCGATTACAAACGCACAGATAAACGGACAAACAGACAAACAGACAAAAATTTTAAAAATCATTGTTTTGGGTTCTATTACGTTAATAAAGGTTCCATTTTTAACGTAATAGAACCCAATAACACAACAATAACATTTTTTTAAACGTCTTCCAAGTAAAGTCACCAACCCTCTTACGATTTTATTATAAGTATCTTTACATAAAATCTTTACATAAAAGAAAATCCCACAATCTGCCAAAATTTTCAACAAAAACGATAATCATCATCTGACTTTTAGCTTCACGCTATATATTGCGTCTTTTATGGCGGAATTTAACACGTTTGGTTTCCTTACCAGAGCAAGAAAAAGAGAATAGTTAATTTCCTCTAATAACTATCGAAGCCACGACCATCGTGCTTACAAGTCTTGCGTGGTACCAGTGCGCAGGGCGCCAAAGCTATTTCAAATCACAGTTTCCGAGAAAGTCAGAAATATGCGTATAACTTGCAAACAAAAATTAGTCGACATGTTTAAATAATAATCAAATATCCCCATTTTTAAGTCGGTATAAATAAAGAATAAATAAAACATACCCGCAGGTACATTATAGAGCTAATAATAATACGCTTGTCTTTGTGTCAACTGCGGGCGTCTGCTTTGTGTATACTCGTAGATACATCAATTAGTGCTTGCGGTTAATTAGCTTCTATACGCGATTAGGCTCGACTGGCACTATACGAGATAGCGATGTACGAGTATACTTACAGTAGTTATTGTATTATAATAATTATTAGTGGTTCGATCCCCACTCGAGAAAACGAAATATTTATTTAAATATTTAAATTTATACTTTTACTTCTCTCTTGTGTCTAAGCATCACATAGTAGGATAGGTCTAGGGAACTTTAGATCCTAGTGTGAAGATACTCAGTTGCCATTAAGACACTTCCGATCCTCACTTTCTACCAAATCCCGGAGACATTGCTTGTTGCCTGACGGAACTCAACGACGCAGGCGTGGCGTACAGTCACACTCTTGTGACCGTACGCCACGACGGACCACTGGAATTATAATTATGATTCTTTAAAAGCGAGGTACAGTAGGAGAGCGTCTGGCTGATTCGGACTCTCTGAGCGTCTCTGATTCGCTCTCTATTTGGAAGAATTATTATGTTAATTATTGGAATTTTTTACTAAAGTGAGTAACGGATTATTTGGACACTACGTTTCTTTTGCTACCCTACTCTGAACGAATAGAATAGAGAACGTCAATACTATATGTATAAGAAATTAGGTGGAAAGTGTGAAACTGACGTGACTAAAAGACAACTGGTGGAAAACTACAGGAAACTAGGTTCATTAAGCAGAGTATGGCGGAGCTAAGTCTCTAGAGTTCCTTCTTGGCACGTTGGCAGAATACCTTACCTGTCCTATACATGTACATACATCCCGTATAATAGACTCTATTCTGTTCCTACTTCTGACTGCAAAACCTATTTCCCATCCCTAGGGTAACAATTTTTTAATGCTTTTTCCACGTAATATAGTAGATAATAAAAGTCTTTTGTTAAGTTACTATTTTCCCCACCATCACTATATTTGAAGGCGTAGAGTTTTAAGTGTTATACTCAATACCGTGTTTTGTCAATCCGAGCAAGGAAATGATTCCTCCAAATAGATAACGAACCTACAATCGTCAAACGCTGTTCCACTGTGGCTCAAATTTTCCTGATGCTCTTATATTTCAAATTACATCAATATCCTATTTTGCGAAAGCATCAAACTCATCAACTGCTCTGATCGATACCCGCTATTACCGTGCGCTGCAACCATCGAATTAATACGTTAATACATATTCATAGCAACGCTATAGAAGGCAATAGATCCTTCAACAATTAATTTGTCTTTGTAACGATGTATTGGTTGGAATTTATCATTTCCTGACAATGTTTGGTCGCTTTGACAGAGTTACTGATGACGAATTAAGGACCTTAAGATATTTTTGTATATTTTAAATATACATTAATTAGTTAAGCCAGCCGTGGCGCAGGGCCTTAGTGTAACTGTAAACGCATTGCCTCCAGAACTCGGCGGAAAGTGGGGAACGGATCGGTAATATTAGGTTCCATCTGCCTTTCCTGCTGTGTGCGGAATACAGCGGGAAACTAACTTGTTTTTTTTTATTATTTTAATGATGTCAATATTACAAAAATGATATAAAAATATTTACCTCTACTATTTCCCAAAGGTCCGCCGACATAAGTTGCCGAAAATCTAATTTAGGCCCACGATTTAATCCTCAATAAGCTGTAGACTAAGAGTATTAACAAACGGACGGGACGAATAAATCAAGTTGACGGTGACGGTGGCTTACAGCGAGTTCGATCATGAAATTAGGTTATGCATTCATCTCGATATGAAGATGCGTAATTATATTATTATTATTACGTTGAGTTTAGTAATGTCAAATTTTCTAATAGACAATGAAAACAGAAAATTTATGAAAAGAATACATATTGATAGAAAATTATTATATTCTTACAATGTTCCATAAGAACTCACACCCTCACACAGTTTCACGCTGTATCCCGCACACAACAGAGTAGTCAGAGGGAACCTAGTGTTAAGACACTCCGTTCCCCACTTTCTGTCGAATAAGAATAATTTCCATAAGAACAATAATATTTTTTATAATTATTATACGCCTACACAAAATTCACCTAAATATTGAAGATATTTCTTAGCCAATCACAAACATTTTTCTCCCGAGCACAGAAGACGACAAATATAACGAAATTCCGTTTGAATGTTAGAAGAGAGCGTTAAGTAAAGCAATGTTAATGAATCCACTAAACCAATCGCGCCGTCAGCGTCGATGTTATCAGTGATTGTGATTGTGACCGCTGACGTCGTTAGTATTAGCGTTTTCGTTCGTTAGGACGGATGTGATTAACACTTTTGTTGACGAGGGTCGACTGGGTGTTTGCATTTGTTTGACAATTACATGTTATACTCGGTAAATAATTTAACATATTGAGGCTAGCGGCACGCTGGAATCGTGACGTGGACGTTGTGGTTTTATTTCCCAATCGTGGGTATGAATTATTTACTCGTTCTGGTAATAAGACATAGTGCGGCGTTGAGTCCTGCCACTCACAACACGGAAAGATTCAAAAATTAGGGTCTGGAGTGTCTTGTGACTATTAAATAATAGCTTAACATAAAAAAAGAAAACAGTTAATTATTACTAGAAAAGAAATAAGTTGAGAGCTGCATGTAACTTAAATCAATGCGTACTCGTATAATGAAACCAGTTTTTGCTTTGGTTAATTCTGATCGAATTAATAGCAAATTTAACGCCAACAACGATGTTTAATTTATGTCGGTATCTACTTTGTTATTAGCTTCATGCTCCATTCAATCGTGATTTACGAGCGTATTTAGTTAATATACTGTTGGTTTTATATTAATAAGCGTATAATTTGCAACGTTTGCAAAATGAATAGTAAGTATGATCTTTATTAATATATTTATACTAATATTTGAGTGGAATATTTGTTCTTCGCTCTGTACCGCAGGTTAGGCAGAGGGAACCGACTGTGACAACATTGCGTACCAGACATTGCGTATCGACTGAGGAGCGGAACTTAACGCTACGCTTTTAGATTTAATTCATTAATATTTTTTAAATAAAGTATATTATTCATCCAATTATTTATTATTATTTTTATTTCTTCAATTTTTCTTTCTAATTAACATTTTATAGTTTATTTTTTATATTTTGCTACTCTATAGAGTTCCTGTAAAAACAAAATTAAAGATTTGATATTTCACTGAGCTAATATAAAACATTTTAATATAATGAAGATTATCCTCACAAAACAAAATAAAATAAATTACACACAAATAGAAAATAACTGTAAGAAATTCAAAAGATAATAAATAGTGAATAAAACCTAGGTCCCAATAATGTGCCCTGTGGTACACTCCTCGCTCTACGCCACTTCTCTTTATTTGCGGGAAGCACAATTAAATGGAAAGGTTAATTCGGTGTAAAGACCGTGAGCGGCAGCGTGACCTTTATTGGGCTATTAGGGCTTAGCACAAGTTTGGTCATTCTTGGTCTAAATTGTCGTTTCAAATGAAGCGTGTTCGGTATTAGTAGGATAGAGTCCTAATGTCTTTGTGATGTGTTATAGAGCTACTTCATGTTGCATTTATATCGTGAGTGGTGGCACCTAATGCCTCGCTTTGTCTTGTTTACAGGCCAAGGCTTGACCAGGCACTCTAGATCTGCATTGATATATAATTAAAATACCAACTTTTACTGATACTGCTTGTAATTGCGTGAAATGTTAAAACGGAAAAGAGTAAAGTGAAATGGACATTAGACAACTTCCACTAAGCCATCTCGATAATAATAATACTCTTTATTGTACACCCATAAGGAAAATAACAATAAAACAGACAACAAAAAAAAAAACGAAAATGTACAAGAGGCGACTGTATACATGTATTTAACATTCAATGATTATAGTTACCATAAATGTTCATTTGAAATTACAATCTCATAATTCTTCAACAATTGGATGAAATGAATCGCTCCAAATATTTCGCCAAAGCTCATTAACTGTCCAGCGTTTTAATTGAGTCTACGAGACTCCACTAATGTGAGATTATTTGCCAAATTTTAAAAGATAATGTTTAATATGTGAAGTATTTGATGAAATAGGATAATAGATAGCTACGTATGATGATCTATTTATTCCGTCGTGGGCACAAGAGTGTAACTATAACGCGACTACGTAGTTGTGGGTGTTGTGAATATAAAATGAAATATTTATTTACATTTACGTTGTCATTCCTTCGCTCTGGTTTGAGATATGAGTATGTACACACCACTTCTGCGCTACGACGTCTTAAAATATATATATATTATAATTGAAAATAAATATATTTTTGAAAAATAAAATTGTCAATCATAATTGAAGTTGATAGAGGAAAAGTTGTCGCCCTCGACCTTTAGCAATCTAAATGATCTCGAAGTATTTTTATTTTTTCAAGTAAAATATTTCAATTTATTACTTCGGAATTTAGTTAGCTAGTTTTTAAAATGTTAACTTTTTATTCACTTTAGTTCAACATTAAGAATGTTAGCACTTACTTTATACAATAATTTGTTGAATAATTTAAGGTCGTTTTAGCGCAGTTGCAGAGCGGTGATCGTAAATACGATGGCTGTGGGTTCCATTGCCTACTCCGAGCACTAGGTGTTTTATAGCACTAGGGATCTTCTACTTACCCTGTTATATACGGGACACAGCGAGAAACTTGAAAAATATAACAGTATTTTAGAGATGGGGCTTTAAATACTCAAGTGTTCAAATACTTTTTGTGGCAATTATTAATAATAATCTTAAATGTTTACACAATACTTTTCGGGCACAGATTGACAACAATATACATATGTGTATTAATAAACAACCAATGTATGTCATTACAGTTCAGGTAACACTCATAGGTGTCCTGAGACCTGCATAATATAATCACACAGCATTAGGTATTTTAATTAAGCTTGAATTTCAACGCCGATATTTATCGAAAGGAGCAACATTTTTAATCAATAAAGAGAAATTCCTTTTTACTAAAGGTCTTACAGCGGAATTTAATCTCCTTTGAGATCGAACCTGAAGACAATAAATAGTGAAGAGTTAAAAGGTGCGAGGGTAGTCGTGATTTTTTAAAAATATATATTTAATTCTTAAGTTTAAATATTAATATTTCAGTATTTTAATATGGATAAAATAAATAAAGTGTTACGTTCGTGGCTTAGCTGTCCCACGTAATTGAGTTATTTCGTATTTTATGTTTTCAGATATTAGTGTTGGCAGAGGAAATCTAACCAACAATCAGTTTTCTACTTTTTGAATTCGAGATGTCGCGTATTAAAAGATGGAACCCTACACCGCGCACTGTCTTTGTTACTAAGGTCATTACCAATAAATGGAAATTAATTTATGAATTCATCACTTGCAACTGTATGTGCATGTACTTTAAAAAGTGAAATAAACAATCACGTCTTTTAGTGCTCCTTACTAAGATTGTATATGATGATGTATGTATAACTCCTACAATCACACCAGGTTAGTATATTCATCTGCTGAGTACATTATCGCAAGGCATTAATTTGTACTAGATCGTACCTGAATACTGCGAATGGAACACTAAGCCTGGTACTCCCTCCGTGATACTCCCAGATATTTCAATCAAACTGTCGCTAGATTAATATTGTTGTAAATTAATTAAATACGCAATATAGGATTTCGAGGTCGTCGTGGCGCAGGGACAGCATTGGTCTGGCGTCAGGGTGTAACTGCAAATATTAGGTATACTACGAGAAACAGAGTGTATTAAAACTAAGTTCCTGCTTATATCTACCCTACTTTACGGAGAATAGCGTATCACTATATTATGTAAAATATATATTATGAAAAGATATATTTAAAGTTATCTCATAAATTCTCGCCCAGAAATTGTTTGTGCTTAGAAGAATAAAAACATTTTATTAGAACTCGTTTCTAAGTACGAAGGCGACGCAGCGACGGGGAACGCTGAAGCTGAAACTTTGTTGGCCATTGATTTTTCTTACCTAACTTTCTTTTCTTGTAAATATTCCGTAAGTTGTTAAGCTATTTTGTAAACAAAGTAGCTTAAGGATTATAATATTGTGTTGGTAGGTATTAATAAAGAATTACTTACTCTCGATGCATTACTTAGTTTTTATTTGCATTGTAGAGGCTATCTTGGTGTAGTGGGACGATAGTGGGTAAGAGATCTTATTAATTGCCTAGGTGGGAGGTTTATATTTGGAAAGTTTATATAAAGAACCATGATATGACTTTTAGTTTCCGAGAAATTTGTGGACAAACATGCATACAATTATGAAGCTCAGCAGCACACTTGCTTGAAGTTACATAATTAATTGTCAGACTGATAATCTCTTTTATCTTAAAATCGGTTAAAAAATTATAGAAGTTTTTCTTCGTCCTTTTTAACATTACAATATAATATACTCAAATTATTAGGTATGTTGATATATATTTTATAGGATTATATTTTGGTAAGAAGCACGAGTCGGCTTATTAATCTCGTTAAAGCAGCCATAAAACAACATTACGGATACGGACAGGTACTTGGTAAAAAATATATTACAAATATAGACTTTCACTGTTAGAGTTAGCGCTACTGCTATCGAAGGGACAAGATTTGTTTTTTGAGTGTCATGTGTTTATACATAAAACTTTGCAAATTGGTCATTTTTTTCTCATTTCACGTAATCTGGTCTTTTTTTAGGTGTGCACTACTCATAGTCGAGGTCTCAGCAACAGGCTCCCGCCGCCGTGGTCCACTGTATATTGTAGTGCCAAGGCAGTCGAGGCGTATCGTGACGTATTAGGGGATATTCGGGTGACCTGTACCTGCCAGCTCGTAGTTCGCACATGATTCATTGGACTCTACGCCCATTTGGCAAGGTATTACGTACTTACGGTAAAAGGGACCTAGTCTCTAAGGCCATTTAACCTTAACTATAATTATATTTTTCACATGAAAAAAGATGTCTTAACAGAACGATAAAATAAAAATATATAAGGATATAAATAATAGTCGTCTGAGTGAGATGAGTCCCATAAATATATTTTGTACCGCTATAGTTACCTAACCTAAACTCACTGTTAAAAGTTTGCGCAATAATATTCAGAAGAATCAAGGAGTTACAAGAAATTGGAAAAGTAGGTAAGAGTATTAGCTCATTACCAAGATGCTGTAACATTAAGATAAGACAAGAGAAAACGACTTTGAACTCTTTAACAATGAGCTAAGGTTCAATTTTTAAGGGGATCACAATAAAAATATTCCAAAGATCGCATTTGTTAGTATGATCATTGCTAACGAGACTTTGTTTTTTCCTTTCAAACATTATGTTCCTTCGTCCTTATTGTGACGCTGATACAATATTTTGGTCTTTAAATTACGTTATGGGGCGCCCGAATTATTAAGCTTTGAGATTTGAAATTCTTTTGGCAAAATTCAAATATATTTTTTCAAATACTGTTCGTTGGCTGTCGTAATATGCTAATGATATTGTATGTTCAATGTTATCAGCTTTGCTTTGTCTAGTCACCTAAACATTATCATTCTTTACTTTTTATAGTTCTGATCTTCAGTTTTCTTTAAAACTAAGCAACAATAAATCATTTTTATAATTCATTTTTTTGAAAATGTATGGTTCTTACAAAGAAATAATTAATAGTAATTATTTTTTATATTTCCACTAAGAAAGTAACTACGAAGAACACAGACAGATGAAGTTTGATTTTCAAAAATAAATTAAAGTTTTAAACTCCCACAGATTATCAGAATTGCCAGAAGTTGTACTCTAGATACCTGCCAGTATAATACGCCCTCAGAGCTCTGTAAACAGCTCTGATAGTATTTGCGTTTTAAATCATCTCATCTCGTTGTCCTCCACTCCTCGATATTAAATCCACTTCTTCTATTCTTTGTTCTAAAATTAGATTCGTTGTTGGATAAAGAAGTCTGAAATTTGCTGAATCCATCGACAGATCGCGTCGATATTTGATATCCTTCTGGACGATAGTAAAGCTGTGGATATTGGATTTTATTACGTTTTATGGATTTTTTTATATGCAATTTAACTTATATTTGAAAAATAACTAAAATTATAAACAACTATGACTTATACAGGCTGCAGTCGTCAACGGGACGTGCATTGAAGCCTCGTGTTAAGGCAGAGATCTGACATAACACTTAAAAACATTACAGCATAAATTATTTATTTTAATAAGTTAAATTTATTGAAATGGCACAATTTACAAATTTATATAAAGCTAAAGAAATATAACTTACTTTTTTTACAGAAAGTAATTAATTATATATAAGAAATTTAGATTTGCGAAATTGAGTACTCCAAACAATAATATTCTTCTCCACCACATGTGATCTAACAATACAAACTATTATTAACCCAGCATTAAGCATTAACAACCATTTCTAGATCTCATTTAGACAATTTGCATACGATACTATGTTATACCTCTGCTCGTACTGACGTAATGTATTCCGTCAGTACGGGCGGACTGACGGACTGACGGCTGACTGACGGCTATTCATTATGTATGTTGCACAGTTAGGGGATCATCACGAGCCTATTACAATGCTGGGTTATAATTTTGATTAATATTGTATTGGTACTGCTCGCTGAAGATAGCTCGAGTATATTGATTATTAATATTGCAGGATAGACGCTGAGAAATTGGAGGCCATGGGACAGTATCTCACGATCGTGTCGGTCGTGGCGTCGATCAAAACTCGAAGAAATTATATTTAATTTATTTTACTGTACGGGAAGAAGTTAAGCTGCTGCGTGAGGTACAGTATTGCAGTAGTGAAAGTACTCACTATTAATGTTAGGGATGATGGGCCGAAGGTGCAGAACGGAATATTTTTTGTGCTAAGTTGTCTGTATCTATTCCGCAAGAATAAAGAATGAAGAAGAATAATAATACATACATTTGTTTGGGTATTATCATCCATACGTAAAATCTATAAGGACCCGCTGCAACGGGCAAGGTTAATTAGTCACGTCTAAATTGCGCTGCTAATGTGACAATTATAATTATAGTTTATTGGAATTGCGATTGAAATCACATTAAAGTTTGATCATTTAAAAAACTCAACAATTTATTGTTTATTTTCCAATTAAACATTAATTTCTTCTTTTCCTTACTCTGGTGACAAGGCAAGGCGCGGCGTTGAGTTCCGTCCCTCAACACACAATGCTTCCAGAATTAAGCGGAAATTGGGAAACGGAAATGTCTTAAAGAGAACACAGCGTCTCAACATAGGTTCCCAGCTTCCCTCTGCCTACTTTCTTTTCAGATATAAGCTTTACTCTACATAACAGAATAGAAAGAACTAATATCAGACACCTTTTTCCCACTTTTCACCGTTTTTTCGAAATATAGAATTTTCAATAGAAATAAATTGCAGTAATTTTATTGAAAAATCTTAACAGTAACGGCTCTTTGTTTCTCAGAAGTGTATAATATACATATGTAAGATATAAAACAATACACAATATGTTATATATCGACAATAACATTACATATTAGACAGCATCAAATAAAAGGCCGAAATAAAATTTTATTGGAAGAATTTTTAATATCAGTTCTCATAGGTATTGAAATTTTTCAAATGTTATTATACATTAGACAAAAAAATCCATTTTATATCGATTTGGAATAATATGTATGCTGTTTTTTGAATTATTTTAATAAAAGCATACGAAATATGTCACCATTGTGCAGCTGTGATGATTCTAAACGAGACAATGTCGCTCGTTGTAGATTAAAATTTCATTACAGAGAACTCACTTTTTATGAACTTAAACTTTTTGGATATTGTATAATGATTGTCCTAACCCTAACCTACCTAATGCCTATACAATCTTATAATTGAATCTATAAGCAAATACAGCCCCCTTGCTCTTAAAAACACTTTCCACAAGAAGCTCATATGAGTGTTAATTAGATGAAACTGCATACAGCGTAACTGGCATCATTAACGACAACGGTTATACACCCACTTAGTTAGTTCCCACTTTACAAAGGTCGTAATTTGCAGCTAAGATTTTCCGTTTAACCTTGCTCTCAAATTTTCCAACACCTTTATCTCAAAATCTTTCTTTTCATCTCCGAATCGCCTCCTTAAGTCCGCCTTTAGCAGAATTCAAGTACTTAAGTGTTCGGTTAATCTTGGAAACAAAGAAAGTATGGGAGGTCTTATCGTATTGTTCTGAAGATGAGGGCGTCCGCGACACTGAACAGCCAACTCAAAATCTATTAATAAATGATAAGACAGCGTGCAGCGCGTTGGGAGTAACAACTTGTACTTCAGAACTCTATTCGATCCGACATTTAGACCGTCTTTATATAAAATTGAATGAGTTTACCTCACTCGGGGATCTGTGTGGGATTAAGGTGGAGTTTTGCGTCGTGTAAATATTTTTGAAACCTGACTTTCAACGCGATGGTCGTAGGTCCAATTCACTCGAGGGAAGGGATTGTATTCATTTCCCCGCTCTGATATCCTGGTGGGGTGTTCTATTCAGCCGCTCCACACGCACAGTCTTCAATTTGTTCTGTCATTAGGATGTTTGAGCCCTATATTATGTTGGATAGAGCATAGAGCTGAGAATAAAATTTATAATTAATAATAATTAATCTACATATATATACAATATATTATTCATGCTAATTCGTATGTTCTGTTTGGTTCAGTATAAAAGTGTAAATTTTTTTAAAGAGTAAGTTATAAAAGTGTAAACAGCATTTCACATCTGATTGGTGCCAGACAGTGCTGGACGTGCGGTGATCGCCAGTTCAATTTCCATTTGGAGAATTGTTAATTGTTTATTTTCTTGGTTTGGTTATATTAATTGAGGCATTCGATTGGATTATTGTGCTGTCTTCAGAAAGTAAATTATATACGCATTATTTTCATCTTTGCTCACTCTGCAGTAGTCGGGCGAGAGTTCCCATAATTTTGTCAGTAAAATATAAAACCAGGTACCAGCACTAAGCCATTACGGTCGCGTATAAATCGATCTCGTAAACTTTGCCAAACGTAAACATCGCACATCAACATTTGATGTCACCATCAAATAGTCTCTTTGCGTTATTATTTAAAGTGGTTTTAAAAAAGTACATATTTTTTTATAACTTAATTAAATTCTCCAACAATAAAGGTCCGGATCGTAAAGAGCTTCAGGTTATAAAAAAGAAGCTGTAATATTTCATTTCATAGCTTTTATAAGTTAGAGTTGCGTAAAATTGCATTCTCTAGAGGTTGCGTCGATACGACATGAGTGTGGTTTATATAATATACTAATAGCTGCACGCGGTGTCCCGCATGCTACACCTACCCTCTGGTAGGTCTAGTTGTGAAGACTTTTCTTGAGACATTTGCGTGTCGAGGCGTGGCGGAACTCAACGCCTTGTTCTATCTTGTTATCAGAGCGAATAAATGAAAATAATTCATTCACCCTAACCGTTTTACCCCTCAAATTAAAATGTGTTATAATTGCTAATTACAATTATCTTAACAACCACTTAGCAGTAAAAGCTTTTGATGTTGTATTAAAAATAGAATCAAATTGTTTGTAACGGTTTAACTGTTCTTTATCATCTGATGATTAATTGTAATATTAATTTATCCTATTTTTTCAAATAAAATATAGTATAAGGTAATTCCGTTGACGAAAACAGCGTTAATGCATGTAACTAAACACGACAATTATTATAAACTTCCTACAATATATTTATCGACATTTTACTTATGGATGTATATTTACTTATGTTTACAAAAAAAAAAACTACTGAAGCCGCAAGAACGTACGAGACAGTATTTCTATTTTGGGGAAGTCTCGGCTGGAGATAAGGCGAGGGGTGGAAGGCACCATTCAAGGGCCATTTAACTTTATCTGAGATAACTTTTACAGGCTTCCGTGATTCACTTTACGCTTTATACCACATTGGAGGAACACGCCGAGCTAACTTCGCCAAACAGATAACACATTGGGTAAGCAGGTTTGGAGAATATTTTTTATTTATATGCCTGTACGAATAATGAAGGCCTTTATTTGGATTCAAATTGTGTAGCAGGGTAATTAGAGGGAAATTAGTGATAAGACACTGTGTCGCACGCATCACCAAATTTATGAGACATTGTGGATTAAATTGTTAAACTCGACGTTACTCTTTAACTTGTTTATAAAGTGAGGAAAATGTTAATAATTCATTTTTCCGAGTTTGAATCCACAACTAATTTACTTTAATGTTGTATCCCTCTCTCTGTATTCTACAGAATGCTAATAATTATTATTACTATCTGATTATGTAAGGGCCATGTGGTACCGTGGCAAAGTTCGTTCCATTTCCTCGTCCCGGTAACAACTCTCACTGCGTCTTTGTCTGTGTTACACAAGTTCCTTCTCCCTATCCTGTTAAATGCGTGATACAGCGTGAAGCTAAAAAAAATAACTTCATTTTTAAATACGTCAATTCTGTGTATTGTTTATGGAGCTGTATCAGTCACTTGGAGTTATTGTGCCACATTTTCAACGACTTTCCGCGTTCACACAAAACAACAATTTTTGACACGCGTGACGCGTCTGTCATGTTTTAATGTCATTTTATTACTGTTATTTCTATATGAATACAGATAGTAGATTTTTAATCTAAAATAAAAATTTTATTAATATAATTATATACTTTCGCTTAAATTAGACACCCTAATAAGGATAAGTAGTAGAAAGGATAAGTATTATGAAAGAGAAAATAACATAATGCGATCCAAATGTTATTATGATGCAGCTGAAGTTGACGCTGCCTGAAAAGAACAACAAGTTTCATCAAAGAATGTGCGCTCCGCCTTCCGGATGAAACGCTCAAATTGGACTGTCACATTACTCTTTGAGGTTTCTGGTTTTTTCTAGAGTAATTTGTTTTTTCATTTCACTTTAACTCTTCCAACTTAGGAGTCTTAAAAATATCCAGTTATTGTTGCTGCGAAATCATTTGCATACATTGCTGCGACCGCGCCGCGATATTGAGATAATCTAGCTTATCTTGCTTTGATAAAATAAAAGAGTTAGCAATAAGAAATTCACTGATATAAATTCTTTTGGTATTTGTCGTTTAAATTCTATTTGTCACAGTAAATGTAAAACGGTATTCTAAGACCCGCCAAGTTTCGCCACATAACAACTAAGGTCTTAAAATGTCACTTCTACGTTTAGTGTCACTACCGTTTTCAATCCCGAGCCTCTAAAGGTCCGTCAACATTGCGGTCACAGATTTACAATAAAATAAGGGAGGCGAGTAAATTCACATTTCTTTTGAAGGTGTGGGCTCGACTGCGGAATAACAATGAGCTGACAGATACGATTTCACGAATTATATGTATATATCGCAACAAGGGTGCCGCAAGGTTCAATTTTGGGGTCTATTTTATCATGTATTGATATCAATTCTTGTCTTGTGATTTTAAATGAAATGAACTAGTAAATATACTTTAGTTATATATATTATCACTATAATTATTTATCAATGCCTTATAGTAAAGTAAGGATAATATTAAAACTATTTTTAATTGTTATTTTTTTGTCAGACAGGACGGCGTCTGGCTGTAAACGCTTTGGCTATGGGTTCAATGTAATTCGATGCAATACAAAGTGGTGGCGTTGAGCTGCTCCAAAAGTTAGCGGAAATGGGAACGGGGTGGTAATACTATGTTCCTTCTGCGGCTGCTGAAAAAACCAATGCAATTATTTTTTTTAAGAAGTTAGATTATTTTAAATAATTATGTTGCTCGATCCAGAGTTAACTACAATAGAACACACAAGACATTACGAAATTTATGAAAAAATCTCAAGAGCAACGCAAACGACAGAAAGAATATACAATGAGTCCACACTTGAGCATTATTCATGTTGTACATCCGAGCAGTCCCCTTTTAATGAGGCCAGTTAAATAAGCCCGGCTCACAGCCGCTCACAGCCGCTCACAGCCGCGTCTCGTACGAGGTAGCTGACTCACATTTTAAACTGGAACTTCATGAATAGTTAATAATATACGTATACAGAAACTTGAGAAATTAGCGCGTGTTTGTGTTCACACTTTGTATGTTGCTTGTAGTGGTGGTGGTAGTAGTGGTGGTGGTGGTGGTAGTAGTGGTGGTGGTTGTAGGCGATGGTTGCTATTTATAAATTTACTTTAGAGATTTATTTACAAGCGGGGAATATAGCAGGGTAGGCAGAGGGTAGGCAGAGGAAAGGCAGAGGGTATCTAGTGAATACTCTGTCGGCCACTTTCCATTCAGTTTTAGAGATATTTTTTATGGAATTTCGGAATTCAACGTAACACTTTCTCATATTATTAGAACGAAGTAAAGTAAAAATGTCATTCCCTCGAGTTTTTCATTACAATTATAACAAGAACCTACAAATTTTCCCTTCTTAGATTTTTTCTTTTATTTGCACTGTAAATTCTGACTATGTGCTTATTTCATACAAATTGCAGCAAAAACAATATATAAATGCCTCGTTTCTTTTGGATGCGTTGACCCAGCAATTTGTAGTTTCTGCGCTGTAATGGACCGAAGACTTCCACATGATCACTAGATAATCGTGACAGACAGACGGACAACGAAGTGACTGTCTATCGTTACGTTCTGTGATTTTGAGGTACAAAATCCTCTAAAATAATTACTTTTTTTTTGTGATTTAATAAAGTTAATCTGACGTTGAATTTTTGACGAGCTCTAAAATAGTTGGGAAGCACCAAGGTATCTCAGATTTCATCTACTCGTACATTGAGTTTTATAGAAACCACTAGAGACCCGGACGCGGCTTGGCCTGCCTGAACTATAAGAATACTTATTAAATATATTTATGAAATTATTTGCAATTTTAAATAGAATTAGTAAAAAAATATAAGCCTAAATAATCAAAATAAGCTAAAAAAGAAGACTTATTATTAAAAAAAATAACTGAGGAATTACAATGAACAAACAAAAGAAGTAAAAGTAACTAAAGGAAATTCTTAATATTATAAAAAGTACCTAACGTTTTCCGTGCGTGCGTACATAGATACCTACTCTCTGCGATAATTATTCGCGAACAATATCAAATAAAATCCCAAATGATTAAAATTACATATATGTATATATAAATAACAATAAATAAAAAGTAGCGGGCAACGTCGCGCAGGATCAAACTTTACACCAAACTAACAAATTAAGCTATTTTTAAAATTACACTTTGGTTCTCTTCTAACAGAGTTCGACTTCGATTTCTATTAGAATGGAACCAAAAAGTATAAATTAATTGTAAACAGCACCGTAGTTCGTAAATGTAGAATGTAAATGCTAAGTAGAATATATATGAACTTCTTGTATTACATACATGTATTCATGTTAGCAATTTTGCAGCCATAATTTAGTTCGGTTGTTAGAAAAATAAATATTTATAATTACTTAATGTAGTTTAACAACTTTATTAGAACTTCATATGTTTCAGTAACACCATAATTATATACCAATCTCAAATAATTAAAAGCAAGCTTAAGTTGCAATGTATAGTGGTACATGATAGTGGAAGAGGTGAAAGAGGAATGCAGTTCTGTCTAGCTAGTCCGCTATCACGACATACCGTTGTCGGCCAACAAGACAAACCAATCTCCTTTTGAATTATTTTTAAATAATATTTTCAATAAGAATGCTAAAAAGAATTAAAAATCATTTGTGTGTCCTGAATTCTGAAGTGGGAGCTTTTTAGCATTCCGTTCCTTGACGGGGCTTTGACTGGAGCTATTTAATAAATGGTAGTATAATAACTTTGCGGAGACCTCGAACTGGTGAAGAAATGCACTTTTGAGAATATAAAGAGTTTACTTATTTTATAAAGAGAAAAATAATTTTAAGTAGTTAGATAGTTTTCTTTCACATGCTTTTTCCTTTTGATACTTAATTTTTTTACCACTTAAAGAAAGATAATATGTTTTGAGGAAACGTAAAAAAATTTAATGGCAACAAACTTGCGTCTTTTGATGTGTATCTATCTGTAGGCAATAAACACTAACATTTCAAAGCACGTGCTTCCCGATTTTGCACCAATTCCGTGCGTCACGCGCTTCACCGCCAGCAACGAATAAAAAGTGCGGGCTCGTTCGGCGCAACGGCTTCAATACAAGCCGCATGTTTCCATCAAAACCGAAACGAACGTGAAACGTTTTATCTCATAATACTTCAGCTTTCGTAAATTTTTGTAAGGTGGCTTTAGTTTGGTTGTCTGTGGGACTACTTCTGACTGTAACGTAAGACTGCGATAGTCACGGGTTTGACTCCCCCCTACTCGGGGGTATAGTTATATATTATAATTTCTTTTCCCTGTTTTTTTGGCGGAAATTGGGTGGAGAGCGGGGCACGGAATCTTTTAGCGCTAGGTTCCTCTAGTTTGACCTGTTAAATGTGGAAAATGCGTCTAAATATAGGTTTTTATCGGTGTGTCACGTACATAATCAATCTGTGATTCGTGTTCCACATGAGCGATATCTATAGTCAAGGCTTTATATATTTCTAAAAGTTTTCTAAAGAGATACCGCTTGCTCTAAAATGACAAACGTCAAAGAAACTAAATCGTTGGCGAATATCATTTTTATCTTTACGCTGTATCGTAGATAACTACCCAAAACTAACTAGGTCCGGGAACCTGGGAACCTAGTGTTAAGTCAACGCTGCGCTTTGCCTCGTTACCAGAGCCAGTGAGCGGGCAGAGACATTTCTCTTCCCGGAGTGGGGATCAAGCACACAGTGGGATCTATAGTTACACGCACGCATTTATAACATTGATTTTTCTATTTGTAAAGAGCAAACGCGTAATTAATATCTCTAAGGTGGTGGGAAAGTGAATATCGAAATGTATTAAAATTAGTTTCCTATTTTAAAAGTAATGTCATCTAGGAGGCCGTCACGGCGTATGTTATGAATTTCAATTACTTCCTCTAGTGGTAATGACCGGCGTTGAGTTGCGCCACTGTTTCTAATGTCGTAACGTTAGGTCCCCGCTGCCCTCCTTGGTCCATACGACATGAAGCTCTTTATTTATTTTTTGAATAGTCTATCCGCATATTTTCTCAAACAGCACTAATAAACTGGTAAACCGTGTTTTATCCTTCGATCGGCACAAATCGTATAATGTGGCTAATAAAGGTCAGCAGAGCTATAAATTAGCATTAGAAGGAAACCGTTTGATGCCGGCGAGGTCAAACGATGTCTTAGGCAGCCTATTTTTGGTATCAGAGAGAATGGGGAAATTATATATACATTTTTCCGACTTCCAGAATAAAGAAGAATTTGGAGGATCTTTATGTGCCTATGTATCTTTAAAAAATCAGAAATACAGGTATCCACACCTTTATGAAGTAATTGATTCAATTCTTAAAAATTAGTTTTCTTGTTTTGGAGATTTCAGAGAATTAAAGTGTAAAATTTTATAATATCATATCAAATATTCATGGAATTTCTAAGCGAGCTATAGTATTTTTCTTTAAAATTAAGTCTATAGACATTTTGATTATATAGGAATGCCTATTAACAACAATGTACATACATATATGTATGTACGTTTAGTTTGAGTATAGTAACCCCAGATATTCCCTCAGTTGAAATTGTAAAGTTTATTACGGAAAAGTGTAGGTATTAATTATAATTTTAAATGTAACAATTATAATATTAAATCCTCTGTTCGTGTTTAATGAATGTTGTCAGCTCTGATAAAGGTTCGATTAACAAATTATCCTCATATATGAATAATTTACGTGTTGATAATCATTTTACGAATATTTGTAATGTATTACACTTGCCACCTGCCATGGCCTTGTTTATTTGCATTTTTTACTTTATATCTCAGAACTATATTTCTGTTTTGTATGAAATTCGCGAACTGATCAAAACTTATAAAGTATGGGCCGATGACCTATAAACATGACGTTAACAAAAAGTGAGAAATCTTAAACCCAGTCCTATCTCAGGGCCTCAGATCCCGGATCCACCAATATATTTTTTTTGTGAATGTACCTACTATTAGTAAATAGTATTAGTACCTATTGGTTAACCAATTTGTTTTCATCTTACGTTTTCGAAAAGCAGTGTAGACAAATGGAACATAGTGCTAAGACTCTCTTTTTTTCTTCTCACTTTCGAATTCTAATTCTTATTTTCGAGCAATAGTGTAATAAGTGGAGGGATTCAGAGCTCTATCCGGAACAGCGCCCGATCCAGTAGATATCTACCGGGAAGAGGAATGCAAACATTGAATTTAATCGTCTCACATTTCTACGACGGTTAATAAAATTCGTCTGTCCTGTTAAATGCCAGAAGATAATAAATAATGTTTCTTTATATATTATAAACTTAGAAAGGTAATAAACCCCCGTGAAAGACGACTTACTAAATTAGATATTTTATTTTCAGCTGCCACAAGCAATCGTAAGGGTGTCTACGGAATAACAATCGACTGACGAACCTAAGAAATTAGATTCATCGTTTGGTGCTCGGAACACCTTTTTTGGGACCGAAACTTAATGTAATTCGTCAAGTTGTAAATTTAATACAAAAAAGGGATTAAAACCCTCACTGACGTCGGGTTACACAGTTCCAAAGTGTGGAGTAAGACTTTAAATACTTACGTAAAAAATATTTATCTAAATATTTTCAATTTTAAAAGATTTTGTTAATTGTCTACATATATACATATCGATTGAAACCAGTTCTCATTATTTTCGAGACCAAACATATCAAGTAATATATATCGTAAATTCAAGCTCTGTTGACGCAGCTCGCGTTATATTGTATAACGCCAAATTACTTTTATGATTCGGTACTCAGGCATTTATGCCTATTGTGTCAAAGGTACAGTCCCTGAATTCCTCTTTCGCCTCATCAACCTCTTCATACTGTGAAGTGAACATGTGAACCGAGGAGTCCCGGTGCTCTGCTATTACTTAAAATTTAAATTCAATCTTAGGTTTTAGCAGTACACTAAATTGGACACTGGATTGTGATGGAACCCAAAGCGGCTCGTGACGGACAGAATGTAAATGAGACTTTAGCGAGTCAAAGGCCAGCAGTACTTAGACGTTGTTTTTTATTTAGGAGTGCCCAAATCGAGTTGGCTACAAGCTTATAGTGAAAGCCTTTGTATAGGAAGTTTGATTATTTTTTTAACATGATATTAGGTGTGGCTCTTCGATTTGTGCTAATAAACGTTGTTAAGATTCACAAAACATATATTTAAATCTACACCATATCAAACTAAATATTTACTAAATTATTTCGATATTGAGTGATTGACAGATTGGGCTTAGAAAATTGAAATTTGACATTTTGTAAGAGCACTGTAACAAGATTACTCAAAATACCTGCTACTAAATCTGTTAAGTTCTCAGCACTTCTCAGCAAACAGACTGACAAATTTGACAAACAAAATTGACATTTACAGGTTGAAAAAGTAGAAAAGACAGAGGAAGAATTTAACAAAAATAAGTTGTAACAAACATAAGAATTTCGACGTAGTCCGATCAGAACGTATATATGGCTTAGTAGGAGAGAGCGCTGGGGCGCAGGACGCAGGTCAAACCCAACTACATTCAAATGTTTACGTATTTTAAAAAGTATTTTAGTTTCCTAAGTGTAGAATAACACTTTAAATATGTAAAAAATTTAGAAGCCTTCGAATAGAAAAAATCTTATTATTAACAATAATATCGTCCATCTGCTACTGGCACAGATTACTTGCATTTCAGTACAATGACTAAAACACTTTGGAATATTAAATCCAATCTAATTCAATCCGCGGGAAACAAAAAACAACGGAATCGTCAAATTGATTTTTCGTTAAAAAACAGAACGGGAATAATCTGTATTGTACAAGAGCTGTGCATTCGAAAAATAAGATAATAACGAACAGAAAGAGCCCTTACAAACGGTCCGCGGGCAGAATTCACAAGTGCCTTATTTTTCCTACTCTACTGACATCCCCAATTCGGCAAGCAATGAAAGTGGCATCAGATTCTGTGATATGAAATTTATGTTTATTTGATAAATTAAGTGAAAATATAAATAAAGATAAAAAGGCGTCTTAGGTCACAAGACAAAGCGTCGGTGAGTCTTAATTCAACATGCATTATCTCGAAAATTAGGCAGGAAGGGAACAACGGGTGGATTTAACTAGGTTCTCTCTCTAGGTATAGCGTCCAGCTAAAAAAAATAAAAATATGTAATAGCTTGTTAAAATGTTGTGGATCTGAAATTGGAATATATTCACGTGAGATGCAATCGCATTTAAAGATAATCAATTTAGAAGTTAAAGTTTTTCATATATTTATTGTAAGATATATTTACAGGGCGGACTCATCTCAGAAGTACTGTCTCTAGAGCCGGCGACTACTAGCTATGTCACTGACCATCCATAAGTGCAAGTAACGTTTTGTACTTAATCGTTCAAAACTTCAATTATTATAACACTTCTATAGTGTTTTTCAATGTAAAGTCAACCTCTTACATCTCAATACATATTATATACATATATTTGATCTCTTACTTTTTAACAAACCTATTTGTATTTTTATTTCGCGGTTTTCGTTTTATAATGAACTCTCATTGTTTTATATTTGTTCTGGTTTTTATTAGTCAGTTGTTACACAGTTCAAAAAAGTTGGCGAATATATCAAATTGGGTTAGGTTGTTATTAAAGCTACGTTATTTATTAAACATATTCTATTTGTTGTTTTTTTTTTCAAGATCTTAGTAAAATGTCTGCAATATTTAGATGAAATAGGTGCATTCTGGTATCAAGTTAATTATGCCAATGTATGCCATTTAGTCGATAGTGAGTTTAGAAACCAACTCGGGAGACCATGACAACAAATATATTTTTAAAGCTTAACCCTACATCCCGTATATAGCGTGCATGCATAGCATGGTAAACAGAGGGAATCTAACTCTAGCCGCATATAATATATCTGTGACCGAAGGTGCAATGGATCAGATCCTTATACAAACAGCAGCAGTTTCTGAGATTCCTGCGCACAGCCAACAAACAAGTATACGAGTAGATATTAATGAATCGGAACGTTGCCAGCATATCGTATCGCATTATCACAGCGACCGCCGCTGTCATTTCGAATCAATTAAGGCGAGGTGTGGGGGGTGGCCGCGCGCCAGCTCAACACTCCATATAAGAAACTGGAGAATTGAATTTTGTGAAGTTTATTATATTATTTTTTTTATCACTACGTCTACTATAAGTGTTTATACTTTTGTAATATGTTTAAAGTGTTATTGCACACTGAGGAACGAAATACTGCTCATACTCAAGAATACGGCGGAAAGAAACGGAACTATTAATGTATCCATTCGTTTTCACGAAATGTCTTAGCAATAGGTTCCTTCGTTCCTTCTGCCTACCCTGCATGTGTGGGATACAATGTAATACTAACTATGTACAACTTTTTATTTTTTTTTTGTAATGAGTAAGTCTTATTCTTATTCACACACGATCCTCACAATAGTCTCATTTATTATTATATTTCTTCCACATAGCTATTTTTTAGCTTCACACATTTAGCAGGGTACGTATAGGAAACTAGGGGACTCTAGTGTTATGGCACTCCGTTCCCAGCAGGACACTTCGAAATGAAAATATAAAATATTACATTTTGTCAAAAGGGAAAAGAACCTACAACCTACGCGTTTAGAGTCACATGCTTGTGTCGCCACGACTGGCCTCGGAAATAAAATATTTTTTAAAATAATTGTAGACGCCGAGAATTTTGGTTAGCTGGAGTTTAGGACTTTCATTTTTCTTTCAAAAATTCCATTATCATTTTACGACCACGAAAAGATAAATCTGTAAAAATCTTCTCTTAGTGTCCCTTTCCCTTGCTCCGTAGTTTTCCTTCAAATATATAGAAGATGGGCAGGAAATGTTTTTTAAGTATTCTCTTATGAAAATAAATACTATTGTTACAAAGATTTAAAAGCTATATTGTTTTATGTTAATATTTCCTAAATCTTGGGTTCCAAAATTACCTAGTATTATGTCATTCGGCCTTTAATTTTCGCCGCCGTTCCCTGCAGCATTTTTAGTGTTATTTACACTTTACAAAAATTTGCTTCTCACATAAACGTGGTGTTTTCAATTCGTAGAGAACATTCCTTTTCAAATGCAAAAGATCCTCTCACGTTATGATTCATTCTGTAAAAGTTGTTTAGACTTTAGTCGTGATACGATAGCACAATTTATGACCAAAATGCAGCTTCACGCTTTTTCCCGCACATCACGGTGAGCAGAGGAGGTTCCCTCTGGTGTTAAGATATTTCGTTTTCCACGTGTCATCAGTTTTCGAGACATTGCTTACTGGCTAACGAATCTTAAATTATTGCCGCACTTAGTCTTGTAACCAGGCCGAACAAATAATAATATGTGTGGAAATCGAACCTACAATACGTGTACTCTCAATCAGAGGCTGCGCCGCTGCTCTATGACAGCCTACTTACTTATATAACCTAATAAAATTTAAAGCCTTTTTTAAAAATAATCCTAGACTTTATAGGATCTAGCTTTTCCCATTTTAAGCCGGAAGTGTCATTTACAACAGCAAAAGAATTCTCCTCGACGTTTATAGAACGCAGCGCACTCCAGCACCAGCACCAGCTCCAACACTCTGTTATGAGAATTCCAGTTGAAATGCAAATGGTTGCTTTGAAGTTGTTTAATTTATCGTTAAATTAGATGATAATGCTACAAAGAAATTACTAACTTTGACGCAAGCTATTTTATTTTTAGATATTTCTGAGATGTTTTTTCTTGCTCATTATATGTGGCTTTAATATTTTTATGGTGAGGTAGTTACTTATTCGCTGTTTTTGTTCTATTAGACATTCAGGCTACTCAACATTCAAGTGCTGCTTGTTACTAGAGTCCACTTTAAATGTCCAATAGAAATAATACAAATATGTGACTGTAAGCACGACTGATTGTGGGTTCGATTCGATCCACTCGAGGGAAGAAACTATACTTTCACTCCTCTGCTCTAGTAAAATAAATTATGTAACGCAACTCATACGAAAATACGTGCGGTAAACTAAGAACAGAGTGTCTTAACTCATTCAAGTGTACCGTGCGGGTTAACGAGCTAATCTAGAACAAACAAACCTGTTAAAATTTAACACGGTTACCAAAAAAACAACACTCAAAATATCCCAGCATTATTTCAGAACATGTTCTCAAAGTGAAATTCAGGCGATCCAGCACACAACAGCGTCGCTAAGCGCGAGCCAAATTCCTCTGCAAATGCAAATAACCTCATGTTATTACTAATTTTGCTCTAACTCGTTGTCTGTAGTATTATGTAAATATATAATGGAAATTAATGAAAGCATTCTCCCGGTGTTGTTGTTTCTATTGTATATATGTTATTTTAGATTTTTTTATTTAAGTGTACGTTTTTTCGTCAGTTACACATATAATAGTGAATTCAAATCCTTTTCTTTACAGCATATAGCAGGGAAAGCAGAGGGATCCTAGTGTTAAGACTCAATTCCGCATGCACCACTCAATTTTTGAGATACTACTTGTAGTATGTGTATACTCAATACTTGTATAGCAGCAGAACGGAGAAATGAAACTGAATAAAATATAAAATTATTCCTTCAATTTGGACTAAATGCGCAACCGTTGCGTTTACACTCGGGCGGTATCCCACTGCGCTACAACGGCCGAGATAATTAAAACTCACTGCGATCATTCGATTCTCTTTTGATAAATCTGTCCAATTAACGATTTTTTATGTTAATCAAATTAAAAAAAGTAATTTAAGACTTCATCAAAATGGTTGAGACTAGAAAGTTCAACTCTATTAAAAAAGAGTACAATTTGCACAAAAACGAAAGTATTTTAAAGTGTGACAAGCGTTTTAGCAAATTGGATAGCATTGTAATTAACACTCTATCGGGACCCTTGATAAAGGAGCTATCGTGGATTTGGCTATAAATCTATTCTTAGTGTAATTCTTTTTCTTTTAGTTTTTCAATGTATCGGGAACATTTATTTATTTAAAATACTTTTCATTATTCAAAAACACTCTAAATAAAATCATGATTCGTTGAGGAGAAGCTGACTGGCTACATACAACAAGTATGGGTACATACTTCATTTGTGGTTCTATTTATTTTTCTTCACGCTGTACCCCGCATATCTAAAAAATCTATGATTTTTATTTCTTTCGTTCCGTTTCTACGATTAATATCTATAAGTTCTCAATCAATAATTTCGTTATTAGATTATTAGAAAATTTGGTCCTTCGAGCCAGATTTGTAATTCACAGTAATATTTAAAATGAATACTTCGTATATATTTGCTAAGTAATATTAGCTCTCCCCATTAAATTCCCTCTCAAAGTAATGAGTACTCTAGAAATTAGAACACCAGAACTTTCTGCTTTGGGAATTGAGTCAAATGGTTGTTACCATTAGCTTGATATTACTGAATCTTTTAGTATGCATAAATTATTGCTGTAAAAATGATGAGTAATGTTTAAATATCTAAACATTGATGCAGTAAAGTTTTGCATTCTGCTTTTTTCCCAGAATAAACCGTAACCGTTTCAAAATATTGCGGCAATTAATGTCAGATACATTGAATTGGAAAATTGTATTATACATCAAACTATTGTTCCAATGATAGCTCATACAATGGCCACTTTATGCGTTCAAAATAGGAAATTGTTTGGAAAACTAAAACCTGCGTAAAAAAATATTATAACTTTTCCATTCTGAATAGAAATATTTGTATAGCTAACAGCATTTTGGGATCAAAATAATATGACATTTGTATAGTCTAAAATTTAAGTTTTAGCCATCCATTTGTTTTTTAATTTGTCAACGTAACTTTTGAGACATTGGATATGTGTAGCGGAACTTAAAACTTATTTTATTATTCGACGCCTTGTACGATTTCGAGGAGTTATGCGATGATTCAAAAGTGATTCAAGTCTTTTTGAATAAAGAATATTTTGAATTTGAATTTGTACTTTATCTTATCAGTCGACCCACACGACATCAACGGTACATATATCGAAGGAACAACAATTATGTATCGCTTACAAATAGCCCATATTAACGTTGTTTATCTAAAATGTACATGAAAAAATAGTTTTAATTTCAATGAAGATTTCAGAATTTATTTGGAAAAATCAAAACGGGAGCTTGAGCGAGCTCTCAGCTCCGAGTGTATTTGCCGCAATAATTAAAACGTTAAATCGCGCGTGTTGTTTGTAGACACCCCCCTCCCCCCCCCCCCCCCCCCCCCCCACCGCGCCGCGCCGGTCGGTGCAGCGGCGGATTAGTGATGTTTTCTTCCTATTTGTACCGGAGGGAAATTATTTCTATTTCGTCCCCCTTCTTGCACAGCGGCGGGATTCATTAATAGAGTAGTGGGTTGAGTTCCAATAGTGGTACATTGCTGTATTTAGAGCGACACATTTTAATAATTATATTAAAATGTGTCGCTTACTTACTTACATTTTTAATAACATGAATTTGGAACTCTTTTTTTTTTTCATAATCAGTAGTAGTATTCATATAATTAAGTTTCAATTTTAATTAACTTGTATTTTAGGCTTCAACAATAATCCAAATAGCCCGGCCTCTATACCGTTATTGTAGCACTTCATTTACAAAAAGCTTTACCCTCGCAAAGCTCAACTTAGCGAGCTAATAAGGAACGCTTTAAACTAATATAAACAGCGAGTCGCAGCACTCCGCAGTAGCAGCTCCAAAATTTATGGGCGTTTCGAATTTTTTAATAAAACTCGACAAATGTACCAAATTTCAGCTTTGATCGCTTTACTTTGTTGTTTTATTAATATGTTCCGCTAGCAATCTGTATGCGTTAACGAAAATGAAATATTTCATTCTTTCCTGTTCTAAAGGAAGTTCTATTTTCTTAGAGATTACTTTGTCCTGTCAATGTATCTCATTATATTTGTTGTATTTGTCGAGAAGAGCTAAGGCAGTGGTCGCAAGTGCTCCTCATGCTGCTACACGAAGGAATCCATCAAATATTTTTTTAGTTTCTTTACCTATATACATATTATATTTAAATAATTTTGCTTAACTCGATTTGAATCAACAACCATTTAAAAGACAGTACGATTATAAATATATACGAATTAAAAGGATGGCATTAATTAAGTAACGAACAACATTTATTGAGAGAAAACTCAATTGTAATTTATAATAATGAACTCGACATAGTCGGGTTTGCAGAACAATATTTGTTCACATAAATTAGTGAATTGAAAGGTTCGCCTGTTTTTATGTTACAGATACAAATTATCGTTGTTTAATAACTTTATAGGTTAATAATTATAAGACTACTCTGCTGCGCTTGTCATCTTTCAAGAGTCCCCCCAGTGGGAATCGAACTCACAAGCGTCTACAGTCAGTCAGTCTGTCGCTACAATAGACAATATGTTCGTAATAATAAAGCTCTATAAAATGTGATGTCCGCAGCAGTGCCTCGTTCTTGTGCGAGCATGTATATTTATGAGGCGGGCTGCGGGCGCACTGTGGGTACACCTATTACTAACTTACATATCATGTATTAAATTAATCACTTTTGAGTTGTGAATTAATATAGTAATTACTTCCGCTTAAATAGACTATCCAATACAAAATATTTCTAATTTATGCAATTTATATAAACAAAATTAGTAACTACTACTAAACCTCTTGTTACATTGTTTCTTAATTCTTTTCAATAAATGTCTTAAAATAATTGTTCAGATGTACGGACACATAATCCAGATTTATATTGGCAGCGTATGACGATAATACGACATCAACCACTAACTCCTCGCCCCCACCACATCACACAGAGCCCCCCACCAGTGAGCCCCACTTCGTTACTAAATAAATTGGCCTGTCTCCAACCAACATTTTTGTACGAAATAACAATTTTTGCTGCTCCATACTCGTGCGCCCAACTGGAGAAATATAAACGTTACTTATGTTTATTTGTGTGTTTGGATTGTTTCAGCTTTATGCATATTATGAGATATCTGTGCGTGTGTGTGTGCGACTATAATTGCTGTTTTTGAGTTATTTCATTGAAGGGTAGTGGGATTTTTGGCTTTACACGGTATTGCGCATTTTACAGGGCGGTTAAACATACTAGTGCTAGACATTGTAACATTATGTAGTAGGTGGCGGAACCCAACACTTTATCCTTTTACCAGCAGGGAATGAAAATAAGTCAACACTAAGGAAGAGAGTGTTTTATTACTAGATTCCCTCTACTTTCCTTGTAATGTGGAAGAGCGTGAAACTACTTCATTTTATATATGAGTGTTTTCACAGTAATATTACAAAACAAACATATTGATACAATAAACATTGTAAATCTAAATTTCGTAATTAATCCTTGTGTTGCTTAATATTCAATTGTATTTAACTCCTACAACTAACACACTACAGCCACAAGCAATAATAAGAGTTTATATGAAATATTTAGTAATTTAAATTCTATTTGAGATGTAGTTTATGACGAGTCCCATTAAAACCGACTTGAAAGCGAATGATCAAAGCGTGCTAAATAAACTAAGTTTGGTGGTATCGTCATGTTGAAGTGCTGGTGAGGGGGGGGGGGGGGGAGGGGGGGGGTGTAGATAGTAACAAATGTATGTGAATATACTATTTTAAAGATAATTTAAGTTGTTGAAATTGAGGGCTGACAATCAATACGCGTTGTCTGAATTTATGTGAACCTTGGAGAGGCCTCCGCTGCAATGCTAATAGAACACGAAGCCGATAAAAATATTACAGAGAAAGAAACTTAATTTTATATTGAAGAATGTCTCTATGAATTCAAAAATAATCCAATGTCAAGACACTATTCCACTACGTCGTACTGCTATAATTACAATATATCTATTGAAATGACATTCATAGCAAGTGGTCACGTTCCACAATTCAAGCGTAATGAACTGATTTGTACATTAATACTAACAGTTAGTATGTGCAATGTGCATTCTGAAATTTGACATTCAATAGTGTTATAGTTCTGCATATAACGTTGATGACGTCATCGTAGAACACGAACAGTGGAGTTCGATGTATACTAAAATACGATCATATTGATTGACAGTCTGACGTATAAAAATATATTCATAAGTAGACCACTCAAGTACGATAAATGAACTATTTAGTCGAGTACGAGGCTACTTACAAATGTTCACTTTAACTAATCAAGAACTTTAAACATCAATTAGTCTTTAAAAGCGGGAATCGACGCTATCGTTAAGCTTTTTCTCAAAAGTTTCTATATATGTACCCTAAAATTAATTATGGGAAGTATGTACAATATATACTTGCCTATTTGTCGTAAAATTAAATGGGTAAAAAATCTTTATGCTTTTTCTCACAAAGTAGGGTAGACATAGGGAGGTTTCCTCTAATAAAACATTACGTGCTTGGCGGCGAAATTCTATGCCTCACCTCGTATACCAGAACGTAGAACTAAAAAATGAATGAACGGGGAATGTTGAGAAAAAAGACCAATTTTATTGTAAGTATTTGATTTTTTATAAATCTAGGATAATTAAAGTTGAAATTATCTGTTACAAGTATTAAAATATTGTTTTGTTTTTTCAACTTCACGCTATAGCCCGCATATAGCGAGGTCGGCAGCGAGAGCCTAGAGCCTAGAACCTAGTGTAGACATTCCTTGTTAAGAGGCAGAACTTAACGCTGTGCTTTGCCTTGTTACCAGAGCGAAGAAATGTAAATATTAGATATTTCATTTTCTCGAATGAGAACCCGAACCCACAACCTTTCCCGTTTACAACCACAGGCTTACGCCTCTGAGCCGCGACTGGTCTCTACAGTATTGTTATGACCAGGAAATTAATAGCGGTAATACTATATCAATCATTATGTTTAACAAATATTGAATAATAAACAGAATACAGAAATGCCTGTCTTCATAGTACCTACTAAACAAGGATCTCATACTCGTGCGAGGTAAGAGAAAGCTGCACTTCCTTCGTCTGTACGTCCGCGCCTCGAGTGGGGCTGCACCGGTCAATGAACACTAAGACATTTTTAATTTAAGTACTTCTTACGCGCATCAACAGATTCTTAAAATGAATGCCACATTGTTTCATTTTCAACTTGTTTGAAATGTTCACTTTTATTGTAGAACATAGAAATTGCAATTCTGTACATATCTCGTATAAGTGAGTCCACTTCAATACGTCTCGCGTCTCAGTGGAGCGTACGTGCAATTTTTTCCGGATCGAGCCGGCTGGAACCGCCTCGAACCGGTTCCAACTGGATACCGCCGGTAGTTTCGAGCTAATGGCGTGTTTAGAGATTTGGGATTTATATATCCATGGAGAAATGGGATATTAGGAGGAAATGCTTGTGAAATTATTTGTTATTTAGGATTATAATGTTCAAAAGATTCGTCGTTCGTTTTGGCGTAGCAGCACAGCGTCTGATCGTAAACGCAATTATTATAGGTTAGTTGTAGTCTGAGTAATTAATAATTACTTTCCTGCTCTGGTAACAGACTCAACAGGCAATGAGCAAAAGCACATTGTTTTTTATCTTCACGTTTTCATCTTTTTTTTTACTAAATTTAATCTATAATCCGCATTTCCGCTCATTCGTTCTCCCGTTGCGCCACGACGGTCTTAACTACTCATACCTATAGGTCATAGATATATTTTACAAATTTCTATCAATATAAACAAACAAAGCCAAAACATCAACTAACAAGAAAAACACTATTATAAAGAGAAAAAAGTGTAATAATTTTAACATAATATGTGAAGTTGGGTCTAACAAGGGCACAATTGTACGATATACCGGCAATGGGAGGACGCAGGTGCGGGTTACGGGAAAAATCATCAGTAAATCTCCTCCGAGGGATCGCTGTACATTATATTTAATGAGATTTTATATTTTCGTAATTGCTGTACTTGTTTACTCATAAAGTGCTATGTTTAATTATATTAAATATTATATAAACGGCTGTGGGTTCGATGCCCACTCACTGGTCAAAGATAAGCGCGGTGTTCAGTTTCTCCAATCAGCACTCAATGTCATGGATACAGGCGGAAAATATGCAACGGGGTATCCTTAACACTAGGTTCTCCCATAATACCTATTGTACTCGTATATATCGAAAAGCATTGTTTTATAAAGAATAGAAGAAGTGGCCGTCGGAGCGCAAGAGCACAAGCGTGTGACTGTAGACGTGACGGTTATCAGTTCGATTCCCATTCGGGGTAATGATATTTATATTGTCATTTCCATGCTGAGGTAATGAAGCAAATAACGGCGTTAAGTTCCACCATTCAACATTGAATGTACTCGAGAAGTCGGCGGAAAATCGTTACCCAGAAGACTGCACTTGATAAATGCGGTAGAAAACGCACAGCGAGGAGAGGTCTCTACGTAATGCCAACATTAGAATTAAATAAGCTAAACGAGCTCATACATCCGAAATATCGGTTATACTTATTCTCTATAGGCCGAAAAAGAAAAAATATCTAAGTTTTTGGACTGAGCGCATGAGATTACCGCCATGTGGGATGTCAATGCGACTATCATTGTGCCGATAGTGGTTTCAGTTAACGGTTTAATAGCAAAAAGCCTCGACCAACGTCTTAAGAGTTATCGCTTAGCTGTTGGGCCAAGAACTGGATGCAGAAGGCAATATTGCTTGAGACGGCACGTAATGTGTGGAGGTTTCTCTTTCTGGAGCCCGAGGCTTCGATGGCCTAGAGTCTAGACCGTTGTTTCACTATCGGAAGGGTGTTTACTTTTATTTTTAAATACATTTTCTATATGAATTTATATTTGAAAATGTAAAATTTATTTCTCTCAGATAATACAAGTATTAATGTTCCTCTTTATTGTCAATCATGAAAAATACATCTGGGCTAAGGATAGGTCAGGGTGTAACAAAACATCTACTTCGAAAGTTTCACCTGAAAAGGAACTAATATGACAAACGAGCTGGCAATAGAATACAAATAACCATAAATATAAATAAATAGTTATAAATCATAGTTCCGTAGTGGTTATTTATGACATTACTGGAGACATCAAGCAAGAGGGCAGGTGTGCGCTACGGGGCACATGTCTGCATGTAAATCTATTTTTAGTATTATATTACTTTATTTTGCGGTAAGAGACTTGTATATTGGAAGCTTTCATAGCTTCTGGTGCTAGGAAGAGCTAATGCATGTTTGATACTTCATTTAGTTTCTTTTTTATTTGATTTGGTGAAAAAATATGTGCACTAAATGTCTTCTCACTATATCACTCGTATATAATAATAATAACTACAACCGTCGCATTTACCGCAGCACCACAATGGGCTCTATATTTTACATTCTTACTGATGCTGTCCACGCACGTGAAGTGGAGAACGCGGAATAGATGGAAGAATGAGAGGAAATCGGAAAATCATTGTTTAAGTAACAAGTGGCAATCCTAAAGCAAAATTATTGTTCAAATATTTTTACACGTTCAATAGTGTTTGTTCCAGAAGTTTACGGATAGTTTGAATGGGAAGGGGGAAGGGGGAAGGGGATGATCTTAATTATATTAGAAAGTGAGCACGCTCCGGGCACGCGGGTCGCGAACTAACCGGCGTATATTTTCCTCCGTTTAGTTTAATTAAAGGGTCTCCGAAGTTCGCGGCAAGTAAATGCTGTTTACTGGAATTTCGGTTGTTTATTATATAATTTGTTTTATGGGTTGTTATTAGCAGTGGCGTGACTGGGATTTAGAATAGCTGTTAGTCAGGTAGAGATTCACGAAAAGTTCAGGAATCAGTTTGTACGCTTAATCTGTATATATGCGAAAAGAGGTAGAGGGAACCTAATATTAGGACAATGATTCAGGTTTGTCTTAGCCAGAGCCCTTTGACCTGATACCGCACTTGAACTAGCGACTTTAATATCAAATTTTGCCCCTTTTTTAATCCTATTATTTTTTAGGATGTATATTATAATGTATAGTTTTCACAGTTTTTTCGTAATTCGGTCGTACGACCGAGCTGCCAACCTAACTGTTACCTAACTGCCACATTTCATAAGTCTAGGTTAAGGGAAAGTATCCTATTAATTTTGATTCACTTAACAGTGTTGAAATATGCGTTTTTTGCGATTTAACCGGCGACATATTATTTTTAAGTAAGATCTGAGTAGCTGTAGATCTGAGTGAATGGTTCGAATTTCAACTCGATATCTCCAAGCGTTTCTGAGATTTATCTCAGGTCTTTAGGCTCTTCACAAACGGACACACGGACAACAAAGTCATATTTATTCTTCTCGTTAAAAGGTACGGAACCCTAAAAACAGATAAAACAGTAGTTTAACAAAGTTTCAACTCCAACAAAGGATTATATTGAATTATGAAGTAACAGAATGAAGATTCTCGTTTGTACAATAAGGATATTCCTCCTTATTGATATTTTTCTTGAAGCTTCGGTTACGCACCCATTGTTTGAGTAGAAGTTTGAAAGCTTTTCTGAATTACTTCAGCAGTGTACACAACGTAAGTAGCTTCACATTATCTCGCGCACAGCAGACCATTCCTCACTTGTCGAACAGTGACTTTAGTTAACCTAGTGTAACCTAATAACCGTTTCCCACTTGTAAATGTTTACAACCTATAAATTACACATAAAAGAATAGTTTCTGTATTTTTTTTTACAATTTGGCAGCAATAATATTACTACTATTACTTAGTAGGAAAATTTATAAACCCGCGAAATTAAATAAATTGAACCCGCGCGTGTTCTATGTGGGAAATTTTAAATAAATATTTTCTTTTCCTAGGTATGAAATAACACTTTAAAGATGTTGAAAAATATTTTTGACATACAAGCCGCCATGGACTGTTTCTCGGTAAATAATTTCCCTTTGACTCTAATAGTTGGACTAAATAATTTTCCTAAAATTACATGTCCCGATGTATTAAACAGGTTTCTTTAACAGCGATTACTTCGCTAAGACCCTTTCTAATGGTTTTTCAATGTTTCAAACAATTTCATTACCGACCCTGGACACGAGCTCGCCTGGAATCACCGGCAATTAGACCGGACCTTTTATAATATCCTAATTTCCACACAGTTCCAACTCCCCATCCCCGCTTTTATGAAACAACCTTGTCACATTAACCGGGAGTTTCAATTGTAACGAGTCCCGCAGCCATCAACAGGACAGTTAATAAGCTCGAGGGCTGTTTGCAGTTCGCTCATTTTTGGTGTAAACATTTGGGAGTCGGCCCGATTGTTGTTTTACGATGGCCTTTTCATAGTTCCAGTCGAATTATATCATTTGAAAGGCAAATTTTGTGTTGAATAGTTCCTAAATGTCTATTTAATACAATTTGTGTGCGAAATTTTGGTTGTTTCGGAAAACTACGCAGTACTACGTGAGGATGTAAAGGAAAATAAGGAGATAGATCTTATTATAGACATTTCCATAATCACTATACGTATTGTTCTTTTACCAACTTTGTCATGTTAAAGTGACATCTTGGGTCGGAACACCATCACCAAATGGTGGAACAGAACAGAAAATATACACATTTAAAAAAAATACTTTTATACATCTCATCTCTCTGAATATTTATGTAAAAAGTTAAATATTCCAAAGTTAGTACGGCGCTCGAGCTAAGCCCAGTTGGAAGTGGTCGTAGTAGTTTGTCGCTTGCATTCAATTGGGAGGGTTGTTACAAGTTGTGAGTACTTCGCGACACTTGCGAACTCGGCGCTGCTCCAGCTAAATATACGTTTAATTGATTGTACCTTGTAGCCCCGCGGCTTGCTTTGTTTTCAAATTACTTGACGATTTATGATGGAAACTTTAATTTTGAAGAAAGTTTTGAAAATATATAATATTTATATAATAAATACGTGTAAAAATGCATCGTCGCGCACTTTGGGGGAGTGAATTATTTTTATTCCTAGCTCTAGTAGCAAAACAAAGCACTGCGATGTTTTCGCCTCATAACACACCATGCCTTGAAAATTGAGTGATTCGTGAGGAACGGAGTGTCTTTATTAGGTTCCCTCTGTCCACGCTGTGCAGGAAAAAGCGTGAAGCTAAGTATAAAATGTATAATTTAAAAATTATATTCAAGAATTAAAAAAGCGCCCTTTTAAAAATGTGACTTTTCATTCTAAAGCTTCACAAAAGTTTGTAGATAGAAATTTGTGGTATTTTATCGTTCGACGTTTAGTGTGCGCCGTGCAGTGCTCGTGCTCGTAGGCCGCGGAAATGCAGTTAAAAGTTGGTCGTGACATGTAAATTTTACTAGAAAATTGATGACGGAATTCAATCGTATGCAAAATAGTTTAACTGTTGAATATTATAGTGCTAGTTTATGTACCTATAGATACGCAGTCGAGGCGCAGGAGCGCTTCCTCGCTCTGATAACAAGGCAGGGTGCTGCGTTGAATTACGTCACTCAACGCGAAATCCCTCCAGAATTTGAATTGAAATGAAGTGAAAAACAGAAACGTCTTTATTGGAACCGAATGCCTTAACACTATTTTCCTATGTTTTTTCGGCCTACTCTATTATCCTCGCGATACAACGTAAATCTAAAAAAACTAGTATTTTTTGTAGAAAATAAGCACTTCTTTTTTCATATCAATATCCATAGCAGGATCGGCAAAGCATTAAGATACTCCTGGTCTCCCACATTACGAGCATGATTATAATTTTCTAGACATGATTTGTGTATCGGCTGAACTCAACGCCGCACTTAGTATGGCTACCAGAGCGAGGACGTTACAATAGTAGTGCAGTCAGACAGTTAACCCGCAGTTGGAGACAGGACATACTACATATTATTATAATACGTTCCAACCCGAGAAACATTCGCGCTCGCCGAACCACTGAACGACTTTAACTCCAATACATTTTTAAAGCGGGCGAAGTTTTCAACTATAAATTATTATTCAAAAGCTCTACCCGGCCAAGTATTTTCCGGTTTGCGCCAAGCTACCAAAGCTACCAAATTTGTTTTAAATAAACTCGAACACCTTTCGATTTCTATTCACGGATGTTCTCGTATATAGAACGTGAATTTTTCAGTCGCAGCGGGCGAGGCGGCGCGCGTCGCGGTGCGACGACATGTATGTTCGCTAGAGTCGGTGTGACATTTTTCCGAACTCATGGACGTACAAGATTGGTTTGGTTTTTTGATATTCACACTTGTACTTGTTTTTATTTTATCGAAGATCTTGTATCATGTTGGTTAGGCAGAGAAAATAAACACTCACAATTTAGACTTCTCGATCTTTCGTTTCATTAGTACGAGTTGGTCAAGGGTTCAATTATAATTTCTAGATTTTTTTTTACTTTGACACTGTATCTCACATAAAACAAGAAGGACAAAGTAATTCACTCTCCCAAGAGAAAATCGAGTCCACTACCGTCACGTTCACAGTCAAATTCAAATTCAATTGAATTTTTTCATTTTTTTCCACTGGAAGAAATGAAATATATATTTAAGTTTATATTCCATTTCTTCGCTCTGGTGTCGAGGCATAGCGCGGCGTTGAGTTCCAGCACTCAACAATTTCGAATTAAAGAGTTTCCCTCTGCCAATTCTGCTGTGTGCAGGATACAGCGTGATATAAGTGAATAGTATCCTCTGACGTAGGCAGAATTTATGAACCTATTTAGTATTAATACAGTCCGTTCGCCAGTTTCCCCCTCAGGTCTTGATGTATTAAGCTTAAGGAGTGTTAAGCTTTTTTTGTCAAAGGTGACTGAAGGTAGGAAGTATAAATATAAAAATAAAGAAATCCACCACCACCAGTGGAGAGTAAAGAGTATTATACTTTTATATCTATACAATGTACAACTATAGTTTTGATACAATTTTTCTCCAATTTCTACGAAAACCAAGTAGTTTCAACAGTTGGAAGGAAAATGTTGAAATTTTAAACGAATTGCAACGAACGCTCTGACGTTAGGAACGAGAAGTAACTGCAGCTGACACTTAGACAACTAATGTCGCCTATTGTACTACACCTTGCTGGCTGCACGCTGCACTCCTCTGTCACCTCAGTCACCTCTGTCACCTCTGTGTTACTTGTATTGCTGCTGCAATTGTGTCAATTCAGTGCAACACGAGAATTCAGGATTTTGCTTTTGTTATTTCAAAATGTGATGTTAGAATAATTTATTAGTTCTCTTTTAAAAGACGTAAAAAGAAAAACAACTCGCACAGAGATGCAGAGATCTTCAAGGGTGGAGATCGTCTAAAAAAGTACTTTTCGTTCCCTAAGTGTTACTTAAAAAAAATCTATTTTTAAATTTTTCGATCTACAATTCTTGGTTTACTAGTAAAATAATTTAGGACGTCGAGTTTTGGCGTTCTATTTAATGAAAAGACAGAATTACACTAATAATAATAATAACCTCTTTATTCACACATTACAATCATGCTACAGTGTTAAAACATCTATACCTATATTATAAATTCGAAAGTAACTCTGTCTGTCTGTCTGTCTGTCTTTTACGCAATCAGGGACAAACCGCTAATGTAATTGTGATAAAATACTCATATAGAGATACTTGAGGGTCTCGGGATGAACATAGGATATTTTTTTTTCTCATATTTGTAATATTTTCGATATATACCAATATATTAATATACTTATTAATTTGATATGCAGTGCATGAAAATTAAAAACAAATTTTCATATTATAGCTATCTCTGTACATAGAATACAAAAACAACACGTTATATCTCGCTTCGCTTCACTGTTTAAAGTCATATTTCTCTATTCCTAATATTCCACTAAAACATAAATAACATTGACATAATAAAATAATTCTATATCATTCTTTGTCTTATTACATTATGATGGCTTAAATAAAAATATTTTCCTGAAAGGTCCTTCAATTATTTGAGGAGAAATCTAAAAATAACATTATCTGCCCTCACAATGAGCCTCATGGGACGCGCTTTGAACTGGATCCAAGTCATTATTATTTACATTTTTGAAATTAATTAAGCTAATTAATAATTTGTTTATATTATTATGAAACCTGTAATTAAGGTAATAGACATTTTAACCTGTGTATATAATTATATACTACTTCAATTATTATGTGTTTCTTTTCCCCCTTTAAGGCAAGTGACAGAACGCAGTTACGTGTCAGTCAGTAAATAAATTATGTTTATGTCTTCTTAAGTGTCAGAACTTCACGTCGGCGAGGCAAGGCGGCCTCGCTGCCAGTACGAACAAATGAAAATGATTCGTTTTCTCGAATAGGAATGGAACCCATATCTGTCGCGTTTACATTTGCTTCTTTTTTCGCATGGATCTCTATCTCTATTATAAACATTTAAATCCAATACAAAGCTTTCTTAAAACATAAATCAAAATACGCTTCAAATAAAATTCAAATTCGCCTCCAAAACTAGTAAAACTATAGCGGAGTAAATGTCCAAACTGAACATAAATTTCATCATGTATGGGAGCAATTATTTAGCGCAAAGTTACATTGCGGTTGTGGGTTCGAGTCCCGCCTCGACTGAATTTGCATAAAGTTGTTACCATTTTGTACACTTTGCGAGCTCTCTGTCATTGTGACCTGATAAAGCTATCTGGTGGTGGAAATGCAGCATTTTATAATGCTATTAACCCTAGATAGCTGACCTCCGTCAATTCGACGGGCACTGCAACTAAACTAACTCAGTTGCCGGCGAGACCATTGCAGTGGTGGAAGCAGTGAACAGGTGTGTATTTTAGTTTTTGAGATATTTGACCTTTGCCCCTCGTTTCGACGGGTGTTTAGCTTTTTGTTAGTATTTTAATTAAAGTGTGCGTGTTTATTTTTAATGACATTTGTTAATACTAGATTTACATAATATATTCTTTAAAAGAAGATGAAATGATAAATGTAGTTTAACTTTAACTTAATAGCCAGGCTCTAGGTAATAGTTCTGCCAGTGAAACTGAAGATGTCATAGTGGAAGATGATGAACCAAAAGATGAAATTTAGGAACCATCAGCGCCACCAGACTTATATCGTGGCTTTCTTGAACTTGAACCGCGAATATCATACACCGCTCCTCCATACATAGCGCATTACACATCGTATGGGATAAATAAGAATGCCACGAGCAATAACTGGTTCACAATGTTTCCTTATCCGTAGTTCGAGCGAATATAAGAGATATTCCAGAGGACCTGCAAATCAGCAAGACGAGGTCGACGCGCACTTCAATATTTTGTTACGACTGCCCACTCACGATGTTTTCCTTCAAACCAAACACATCGAAGGTAATTTATTTGTCATCGTCCTGTGATGAAGATGAGATCATCAAAACAAACTCTTAAAAACTCACATAGTTGAGTTTTATAACTCAAACAGTGATGTTGGTAGTTTCAATCAGATGAATTCTTATATGTCAAGTAGCTGTAACACTAGTCGATACATAAAGTAGATTTTTGTATCATTTGCGCTAAACAAAAGTAATTTATTTATGTTTTTATTCCTTAATATGTTTCTACGTACCATAAGCAGCCGAAAAACTTATTGTTTTATTCTAATTTATTGTTGATTTGGCATACCAAAGAGATTATAAGAAAAAGTCCCTATTTAATATGCGGTTATGAAAAGTTATTATTTTCAATATGCAAATAATTTATTTTTATTTACAACCATATAAATGAACGAGATTTAAAAAAAGAAGTTATTTTTTTACTACTTAATACAAAAAAATTAAATTGATAATACCCGTCGTTTCGTCGGATGGTTAACTTAAACAAAGTACACTAGATAGCTGTCTAGGGTTATAAGCAATAACTGCTGAACACCAGTCGCGAACCTCGGATCGGGAGAAGAAAGGATTTTACATTTCATAGTCGACGTAAATGAATGTACTACTACTTATTCTATTATACCAAAAGTTGTCAAAACAGAAGCCTTATTAAACTCGATGGTTGTGGATTGATTGTTACTCAAAATAATTTGATAACAAATAGGTACCTTTCATTCCTTTTTTTCTATTTAGGCTGAGGTAAATTAATGCTAAAATGGAGTATCTTCCCTTTTCGATTTCCGTACGAAATTGAGATTGAGATTGTGTTCCAGAGCAAGAGAGAAAATATTATCGGTTTTCTGAGCCAGAACCGTCGTTTTTATGCCAGATACGGACCCACTGCGCCACGGCGGCCTCAATATTTAAGGCAAATGAACTTGCCACCAGTGACACCATCACGCCACTTCCATCACACCATTGTTGGCGGCTCTTAAGCTTAAAACCTCTAGACAAATTAACATTTTTTACTTTTAAAAGAACCCTTTTGAGACTTTTAAAAGCTTCACTACTTAAATATCGTTGCTGAGAATATTTAACGAGAGTGGATGCTTATCACGTTTTAATCTGTATAAAATGTTATTTTTATACAGAAAATGTATAGACGAGGACGTCTTGGCGCAGTGGCACAGCATCTCATTGAAAATAATCCCACGATATTAGATTTGATTTTTACTCGCGGAAATGAATAAATGTTGAAAATTGTGGTAATTATTACCACAATTAAAGCGAAAGAAAGAGCGGCATTATGTTTCAACACAACGCGCAATGTCTGAAATTAGAAGTAAAAAGGAGTATCTTAGCACTACTTCTTCTGTCTATACAATCATGGTCTATGTAGAAAAATGCGTAGCAAAAGGCATCAAAATTAAAAAATGGTAATTTAAAGTATGTAATAATATTAATAATAAAGATTGATAAATATATGTCATAGGTATTTTTAAAGCCTAATTTTTAAATAAATTATCGTAACTTTGACTATAAAGTTATAATATTTTTTTTTTACAATTTTATTTTACACCATTGAACCGTCAGTTTTTGGATGGTTTCTAAATAGACGCGATTCAAATACAGTAATAACTAGATTTTTAAACAGTAATTATGTTGCATTATCGACACCGCATTGGACATTAACCAACATTTTCCTAAACTAACAGCAGTTATTCCACATCAGTTATGAGCATTTTGCATAATTCACACATTACAGTCAAATTTGGTCCGAATTCAGCCAACATGCTTTATAAAGCAGATCATAATTCATTCGATATATGGGGGTCAGCGCAATCGGTGGCAATGACTAAAAGTAGTTGACTTATTTAATTGTAATTAATTAGACGCGATATTGGCACAGAGTAGGACTGCGGTGGTCGTGGGTTTAATTCCTGTTGTATATTGAGGGTACACCCGTAACTAACCCACACAGGTTACGCTGCGAAGCCGCAAGTGACTCAGCGCATATCGAGGTACACGCTCGCTTAACTTGTCGCTATCTTTACATTAAACAATATATATTCGGGGGCTGGTTATATCTCGTCAGTACACCCGCTACGACCACGCGGTAGGTGTACTCGTATCTACAAAAACTACATTGGGGTTTTTTTTTACTTTTTCCCAGCACTAATCTGTTAAAACCAACAGCGGCGCAGTGTTCTACCATCGAGCAAAGTAAAAAATGAAGTGCCTAGACTCGTAGAGTTACCCTGTTATGTGAACTAGAAAAAATCTTGTTATTACCTTTTTAAAATAAAACTTAACGGGACTCGAACCTGCGCCCCGTGTCGTTAATTTCTATAATACATTCATTAATGCTGATTGAATTTGGAGCAATACTTCTATTCACATATGCCTATATACAAATTAATTACATCTCAATACTATTGTCTCTGACTCATCACGATATCAGATATGCATTATATTATTAAAACCGTTGCGGCCCAACGGGACAGAACCTGGCTGTAAACGTAAATGTTTGGTTCGATCCCCCCTTGGAAGAATGATTACTTTTTTAGTTGCACGCTGTACACAGCAGGGTAAGCGGAGCAAACATGAAAATCTAGTGCTAAGACACTATGTCTCATTTAAACTAACTCTATTTTCCATGAAGACCATTCCCTAATTTCTCCAAAATCTTGAAGCATTGCGTGTTGAGTGCCGGACCTCGCCGCGCTTTACCTCGCTACCAAAGCGAGGAAAATGATAATATTAAATATTTCATTCCTCCAAGTGGAAATCGAACCAACTACTTGTGAAAAACGGAGTCTCTTAACACTAAGTTCTTTGTGAGTACACTGAACAAACTGAAATGAAATAAATTAACTTTTTTTAATTGAAGGTTTGATCTAGGCGCTCTCACCTGCATCACACGTACCGACAGAACTTAAACTTGTAAGCTATAATTTGAACGGCAGTAAAGTTTAAGTTGCAAAGTTTAGCAATAAAAGTTGATCGTATATATATTACGCAATGTTACGTAAAGGCACGTAGCGACGTAATGCACGAACGTAAGAGGACTCTCTACGCGATTGATTTAAGATGGCTCTATGTTATTTTATGTAAAAGAAAACTAATACTATTATTATATTTAGCTTCACGCTGTATCCCGCATGTAAAGCGAGTCGGCGCGGTCACTTAGTGTTATAAACTCCATTCTCTACTTTCTGTTCAAGTTGTCTACTTTAGAGGATGTGGGGACCGAACTAAACCAGTACTAGACTCCGTCTGCCACTCTGCTTTGCGGATGCGGGTTGTTTTTCTATTCTCAAGTAAAAGGTTTGAACTGCGACTTTCAAAGCATTTAGCCTTTAGTATTTTTTTGTCACGTTTCTCAATAATTCAATTCAATATTCGCACACAGCAGGGTAGGCAGAGGGAACCTAGTGTTAAGACACTCCGTTCTCTACTTTATGCCGAATTCTGGAGACATTGCGTGTTGAGTGGCAGAACTTAACGCCGCGCTTTGCCTCTCACCAGAGAGAAGAAATGGAAATATAAACTTATATAAATATTTCACTTCCTCGAGTGGGGATCGAACCCATAACCGTCGCGTTACAGTCACACCCTTGTGCCGCTGCGCCAAGGGTGTTTTTTTAGTTATATAAGTGCAGTTGCTATAACGCTTTGAATTTTTAATAGCGGTAAGTCCGTTAATGAAGATGAAAAATATATGAGAGAAAATTTCAACTAACGCTTAATTTCAAGCTCTTTCAACATTTTCTGTCACAATAAAACAGTAACATAATAAAAAAATACGACTGTTAATCCTAATAAACTACTGGGCCTGTTTATTTTCTTTTTAGATTTATGCAGTCGGGGTTTTTGTTTTTCTAAATATTCTTTTATTTTTAACTTTTTTTGATAAAACTAATTATGGTAATGATAATCATAATATACCTTTTTGAAATCCTCGTGTTGAGCTCTTGAATTTGATACCCATATTGTGGTATTCGAAACTAAAAAGTCCAATGGCGTCCCACAGCCGCCATGGTTATTACTTTTTAACGTCACCTGTCTAAGAACACTTGGGCTGCTCAAACGAATCTAACGATACCTCAATTGTGTAAATCCGTTTAGCTGTTCTGGAGGTATGAGGTAATAAAGAATATTACATACATACATACAAGATACGCGCGAAAAACATAACCCTTCCTTAGCAGTCGGGAAAAATTTAATACGGAGACTATACTTCACAAAAAATATTTTTTGGCAGGCGTTAAGTGGAAAACCGAGTGTCTTGACACTAAATTCTCTCTACAAGGTAGTTGTTACGTAATAAAGAGTAAAACTGAAGCTACAAACATTTTAAAATATTCCATTAAAGTAAACCATCTAAAATGCAAGCCGAAAGCCGAGCTCAAAATTTGTAAACAATGCAACGCCTTAAATGAAACCATTTCAGTTATAACGTACACACACACATATATCACAACGACAATTCTCTATAACGACCTCAACAAGTCACCTCTAACGGTCGGCCCTCGCGCCTTGCACACGCACCCGCACCCGCACCCGCCTGCACGTGCCCGGGCTGTGCGGGCTGTGCGGATGTAGACGTTCAACGCAGGGTATTGGGTTCAAATTCGCGCAAATCTCGAAAGCATTCCGGAGGCAATTTGGCAAACAGCATTGACATGAAGTTACAAAGAGGTGCCCGCGCGGTTTAATTTATCGTGTAGTGTGTCTTATTCTGTGTTTGAACGTTTCTGGCGTAATGTTGCTAATTCGTTAGGTGCAGTATGCGTGCGTGGTGTTGACGTGACGGTTGCAAGCTTGGTTCAAATTCGGGAAACTATTTATTTTCATTTCCTCGCTCTGGTAAACAGACAAGGCGCGGTGTTCAGTCAACACTCAACATTCAGTGAATATGCTCGGGGAACGGAGTTTCTTTACCCTACGTTCCTTGTGCCAATCCAGCTATGAGGACAAAAATGTGAATTTGCTTTTTTAGATTGAGTGTATTGATTAGTGATTTAGTTCTCAAGTCTCTACATATTAAGATAATTAAATATTATGGACATTGTGATGGACTTCTACATATAAGACCATGTGCCTCCTGCCAGAAATTATGAACATACATTTTTTATTTTTTTTTATTTTGGGGAAGGCCAACGGTGGACAAAAGATAGCTGTTGATGATGATGATGATGATGATGATGATATTTTTTTCTGAATGTGATCTTTGTCAAACCCTTGCTTTGTCAAACTTATTGCACTAATAACAATAAAATAACAGAAAAAAGAAATTCCTCTATATGGCTATTTTATTTTTATTGTAAAAAAAAAAATCTTTTAAACACGGTAGTAAAATATAAAGAAAAAGAATAATCAGTAGGACATAGAAACAAAATGCAATACATTCACGATTTTCAGTAGTTTTTATTACTTTTAAAAGATTTACAGAACTAAGTTGTCTAGGTCTTTAGTTAAAGCCTTTGCGAGTTTCAGACAGGTCATTTCCTAACTAATCTCTAAGTTTTTATAAAACTTAACTGCTTTCGTAATTTATCACTTCAGAAAAAGAAAGAACTAACTCGAGGTTAGGAATAAATATGTTCTTTACTATTGGGAGAGAAGATAAAAATACATTAAAACACTTCTACTTCTTAAACAAGTGAAGATTTGTGAAGTTTTTTTAATACTTCTACTAAAAATTATAATAAAACCAATTATTATAAAAAAAATATTAAGGATTTGCATGTAGCACAATGCACAGTATCAATAAAGATTGTCCAAATTACAACACTAACGACTTATAATATTAGAGACTGACAGTAAAAATAGATAACAAGAAGAAAGCTGAACGCCTGTGTAACAAGGAGTTGGAGGCGCGAAGAGATCCGCACCTGTTAATGTGTGCCTAAGCTGTCTAAGCCATCAGTTCTATACGAGTAGGTGTTTATAAGAAATTCCTGGTTTTTGTATCGGATAAATATTTTTTGTTGAGCAAACAAAGGGTTTTTTATGGATTCAGCGTGAGTCCATCCCTAACAGAGCAGTCACAGAGAAGATCAAATATTATTCGACTTCATAAGGTATAATGTGGTGGAATATTAGATTTCTCTCTGGCGGAATATTATGTTTCAGTTGCAGTGCACTGAACAGAAAGATTTTTTTAAGAGTAGAAGCTAATCGTACAGGGGCACAAGCATGAGACTGTTAAATGTTTAATATTCTCTCGCTCTGGTAACGAAGTGAGGCGCGGCGTTGAGTTCCGCCACTCGACACTGAATGCCTCCAGATTTCGGCGGTAAGTGAGGAATGAGACTGTCTTAATGGGAACGTAGTGTAATTTAATTTCTTATAAAGAAGATAAATTAAAAAAATGTAATTTTCTACATTTTTATACGAAAAATGTCACAAAAATGTACAGAGCATATGTCGTGTAAAACAAACACAAACGATCCCAAAATAATAAAGACACGACAGATTCTAATATAATTTATTAGATTTTACGGGAAAATACATTTGGTGTCAGAAATAGTTTCAATGGACCTTTTGTTGGTGGCGTCCTGGCGGGCCGGCCGGCTGGCCCATTTTAGACGATGAAGCGGCTTTTCTGTAAATTTACTTTAAAATGAATAGATAGTAACATTGTAAATAGTTTCTGTTCTGGGGCAGCGTTGAGGCGTTCTGACGATGAGGCGTGCAAGCTGAGCACTAATCACTTCGCCGCTATCACGTTGTATGGAGCGTACGAAGAAGATTTTACGGTGAAAAATGATATCAAAATGTTAATATTTTCTAAAATATCACTTATTTTTTAAATTTTCAACATGGTGAGATAAAATACAATACAGCCTTAACTTATGACTTAGTACTTATTTAGTTGTTGAACGTATGTTTGTCTGTGGGGCAATGTTTGATTATTATTATTGGAAGGATATGCAGAGGAAGTTTGAGAAATTTGTTTTAAGACACTCCGTTCCCATTAATTCATCCAATCATTCTTTTCCCCACTTTTCGATGAATTCTGGAGGCTTGACTGGCGATAATCAACGTCGCGCGTCAGTTCTGCAGAGCGTGGACATGAAAATATTAAATTCGTGCCCAGAATGTGAATCGAATCCACAACCTTTCACCTGTACCATCGCACGCTCGTGCCCCTGCGCCACGACACACCTCGAAACTTTTTTTTATATATTTATTTATAGTTTCATAGAGATTTTTCTTTTTTTTCTTTTTCATTTCTAAACACATAATGTACCTATGTTCTATTCTTTCGTAAGGTAAATATTTATTTTCTATTAGAATGTTAAATTAAGTCTACAGAAATACCAAGAATGTCACGTGTATAGTTATAGTTATTTTAAAAAACATTACTTTTAGATATGCCAGAGCAATTAAGAATAACAAAGAAAGTAGAGACAAAATAATTTATTAAAATACAACAACTGGCTACTATAAACAACTCGCTCACACTTTTCTCTTTAGACGGATTCCACATTTTTCCCCAAAGTTCTCCACTTATTCATTACAACCAAGCGAGCCTTCCAATTATCTCAGTCCGTTGGTTTGAGTCTATCATTTAGTCCACACGGTTGTTCGCAACGTAATTTGTTTCAATAGTAGCAACGAGTGTCTGATTGCTTCGCCGTCAGCCGCAGACGCGCGGTGGGCGGAGAGCGCTTCCGGCTGTCTTCATCTGGTGTTTTCACTTCCACTACACCGTTTCATGATAGTGGTTGAACATTTATTCAATTTTAGTCCAATCAGTGTAGATTGCAGTGACTAGTCAGAATTAACGCGAACTTTTGGATTTGAAATCATTGCTTTTGAAAAATATAATATGATTATATCTATATGAGGCAAATCGCCAAATTGAGTTCCGCCACACAATACATAATGCTCCTAGAATTTGGCGGAAAGTGGACAACAGAAGTGTCTTAATACTGTGTGGTTCCCGGATTCCCTCTGTCTAGGACAGGCCGTGTGCGGGATACTGCGTGAATCTACAAAAAAAAATAGTAACTTTCATAATGTGGTTAACACCAAGAACTGAGTTTCATAGTGAATATAAGTATATACTTAGCCTGTCCGTCTTGCTATGATTTGCAAAGAACACGAGCAGTTTCTTTTCAGAAGAAGGGCCGAGTAAGGTAAGTAAACAATAATTCCATACTTCCTAACCAATGTTAAAAGCTTGTAAATTACTTTACAATTTTGTTTTCGTATACACTGACGCCTCACTTGTGTGTGATTCATATTCATATGATATATGGTTTTCTCTCGGGAACTATCGATCGGAATATTTAATGAGGTTTCTATGTTTTTTATCTCGTTCCGCGCCAAGTTCGATCGCAGCCACGTCAGGCACATGGCACATCAGGGTAAATAAAATTATTGTACATTTGAATAAATATTGGAATATTTTATGTTTATTTACGTTTACGACTTTGAGGGTTACAGTTACATTTATTTAACATTTTTTATATATATTTTTGAAAATACATAAAAATATTAGCGTCGATGAACGACGGTTAAAATTTTTATACATTTCAAATAAGTTACATATGTTTTTTTTTGTTTTTAGCTTCACGCTGTATGCCTGGTAACCTGGTGCTAAGACATTCCATTCTCTTCACGGCATTACATGTTGAGTGGCGGATCTCACCCATCAAAATTAAATTAAATTAAATCGAAACAAAACTAATTGATTTAAATACAAAAAATACAATCACAAAGGTCAGACAGTCTGTTATCAGAGCACTCGTGAGATTTTTTTAAAAGAATGATAAAGTGTAAGAATTAAAATCTGATAAAAAACAAATCATTTCAAATAAAATTTTATAGTTTTTGTTTATTTCTTACTTTGTGTAAATAAATATTTTATATGAACTATTTTTCAGTTTTTAATGTAAAAGAAACACTTTCCTATACTTAAAGGTCTTAATAATGTCAATTAAACTTTCAAGTTAAAACAATACTTTCTGGCAACGAATCATAAATTCACATTTTCTGACTCAAAATGCAGTGTTTACAAATTTTGACAATTAAATTTACTTTACTAAATATGTTATGAAATTAAGTTGACTTCAGATGGCTCAGAAGAGGAGTAAGAACATGTAAAGGACCACTATCTTCCACTAATAGTGTTATAAATGTTATATGAAGTGAAACATTTCAACATTTACATTTATTTGAAAATTCTAATTAACATTTTGATTTAATGGAAAAGTTTCAGAAATATCTTATTGCGGTGTTGCGTCGCGTGAGGGGCGCGGGGGGACGAGGGAAATGTTAGCGTTTCCTCAATCAAGTCAGCTTTTAATTAATTTGTAAAGTTTTCAACTCGCAGTATATACGAGTATTGTTTCTAAACATACGAGTGTAGACCTGTTCAGTAATCCACAATGTGTAGTATTTATTATACTGTAGGAATTTATGAGGAGTGCCCCATAGCACGTGATCGAATGGAAGATGGTAACGCTTTCACGTCTCTACCTCTCTCCAAGAGAGTGAGGGTTAAAATATACGATGTTTCTTTAGTTATAGCCATTTTATAACAGGCCGAAGGAACTTTGAGTTAATACGCTCCATTCTACACTTTGCACCTAATTATGAGACATTGCGAGTTGTGTGGTGGAACTCAACGCCACGCTTTATCATATTTCCAGGGCGAAATGAAGATGTGTGTTGCCACAAGTGGAAATCAAACCTAAGTCCATCGCGTTAAAAATTTAAGACGGAAGACCTTCTCTTTTTATTATAATAAATATAGTACCCAAATATGGTTTGAAGGTGAAGAGAAACATCTTTCATCAGATACAGAAAACATGAACGAACAACAGCCGACAACAAAAATGAATTTGAGCTCGTCGCGAGGTTTAATTTAACGCCGCTTGTTGTACGATTGACAACCGCTACGTACGTACCACTGACTGGCAGCGTGGTGGCGTGGTGGCGTGGTGGCGTGGTGGCGTGGTGGCGTGGTGGCGTGGTGGCGTGGTGGCGTCCAACTAAGCTAACATACTTATCTCGGAGCCCAACTTTAGCGCAATTACGAGAACATAAATCGCGATTAGCTCCCGTCACATTGCTCACTATTACGTGACTTAGATTCATCTGGATTATACTACTTAACTTTACTTAACGTCTCTTTAAAACCTTCTGTAAAAACTAACCGGGATTAACTTTAATGTACCTTTCTAGTAATGAAAGGTAAGGTAGGTTTAATGTTAATTACACACTATGCGTGCCGATAGATCTATACTTACAACTACAGCGTAACGGACAGGTGTCGGTAATGGAACATGTTAGTGGCATTTAATAAAGTAATAGAATCAAAAACTATTATTTTTTAAAAAATTTGTTTGTTTTTCTGTGCGTTTGTTCGCGCTAATCTCAGTTATAGTTTTACCGATTTCATTGCAGTGTTGACTATTGCACTTCGGGGGGCGTCACTTAACACGTACAGTTTGTTTAATATCTATTGGATTATAAACAAAAAAAATATACCATTTTATAACGTTGTTTGATGAAATTGTTTAAAATAATTGTTTTATTGAAAAAAAGATTTTACTTTTCACTATAGGTACAGATATTGTTTTCAAAATGATATTATCTATCGTTAGATAACATGTGACGTACGAGTATGTGTTACGGTACGGTAACAGTTAAGAGATATCAGCTTACAGTACATACATACTTGTCGTATCATCATCTATATCTCCATTTGTCGTATATAGGGTGCTCTATTCTCATCGTGACAAATCAATATTTGTTTATGTTCACATATCTCAGAAATGTTTCAGGTCGAGCCACATTTTAATTATAACACTAAAAGTCGAACCACGATGACATCTCTTCTTTCGTGATTCTCATGACGTCTCTGTCTACTGTTGCTTGTTCTATCGCACCGTTACAAAGTTATAATATAATTACAAAGTTAACTTCAACTGCCTCAAACTAATTTTAACCAAAAATGTAGCCTCCTGATTGAATTTCGATTAAAACGCCCGTCTAATTGGACATGACCAAGCTGATGGAAATGCTCTATAGGATTACTGCGAATACATTTCAGGAAGGTTCATTATTTTAAGTAGAAGCATTCCACATATGTATGTAACATGTAAATATAAAGCACATAGGTAGCTTTACGTCGCAGTTACGCAGAGAGAACCTGGGAAGGTAATGGTAAGACACCCTGTTCTCCATTGAGGAAAGAAAGATTTTTATTTAGAAATAGAAATAGCATCAGATATAAAATAAATACAATTATGCTAACATTATTGTAGGTACTGACATAACAGGGTAAATCAGGTTCCGGACATTTCATTATTAACAGATTTTAAAAATGAAAAAAATAATCAAAATCAATATATCAAATGTATAAGTTAATATTAAAAGAGCATTTATTTTGTCGCTCCCACTTCCCCTTGCCGTAATCCCATAATTGCGTCTGGCACAAATCCGAGCAAACACAGCATTAAGCAAAAAGGTTCCTCATTTCGGACCAAAACCCTTTTCGTACACAATTTTCATTATTTATTATTCATATGAAGCTTCTGAACTTTTCCAATGGACTTTTAATTTCGATTCAGTTTTCCACAGCGCATTCATCATTTCTTATGATCATTAATATGGGACAGGTTGATTTATTGCCTTTCATTAATGATTTCGATAGTTTGCTTTCAATTCATCTTTGTTTCATTTTGTAATGGGCAATGTTTTTAGCGAGGTTTCTCATTAATATTTGTTTTTACGTTCTGATATTTTCACTTTATTATGTTAATTACTTAAAATAATGAAACAAAATATAAATAAAACTTAAACAATTCAAACATTTTACCACCTGTTCCAGTATAGTAATTATTTTGTAAGATTAAAATTAACACAAATACGAGGCTATTAAATATTATTGCCATATCAAAAGAAAATTAAGAAACCCAAACGTTCATTTGTTGGGCTCCCTTACTCATGACGCAATGTATTTGATTCGTAAAACGACTCTCTAATTAGCCTGCTATACGAGATATTGGATGAAGCTTAATATAATAATAGTGCTGTTCCCTCATTTTTTCCTTATTTACCACTAGTCGTCGCCGGAAATTTTGTCTGCTTCCAGATGTAAAATGGAAAGTCTCATTCTTCAGTTACCGTAGGAATTTCAGTCCTTTCTTGGTGTTCTCTAACACTCTCCAAGTAGGGACATCCAAATATCAACTTAATAGTTCCTATATGTTAGCTTTACCTGTGCGCTGTAAGTAATTCACTTACTAGCGTTTAATAGACCGTACCGGCTACGCGCGGTGCTCTCGCCGCGCGGCTTGAGATTGTGACAAATCAATGTTGTTGTTGACACGGTCGCCGCCGCACGCCACGCGGTCTACTATTCTGTATAGACCTGTTCTGTTGAGGCGGACGGACGGACGGAACTACGAAAATGGAGGACGAGGCATCTATTGATTTACTTATTGACGAAATTGTACCTTAATGTTGCTATCAATTTTTCTTTTAGTAAAATGCAATGTTTTACAGCACTTTTCGACGCAAGCATAAAAAAGTCAAAATATGCAATAGACATCCTAAAGTACTTGAAAAACCGATTTTCGTGTAGTCTTAGTATAGAATATAATGTCACAAGCAGGCTTAAGAAAGTCTTTGACTCAAATTAGCGTGAACCCAGTATCGTCTTTGCTTTCAATAACGACGTCCTTTTTTGCGGTACAAACTCAAAAGCAAATAGCCTTCTCCATGTTCATTCGAGGAATGTATACAACTAGAATGCCGCGCGCAAGCCGCCGTCATGTGAACATGTGACCCGCGCCGCCTAAACATAATGACTAAACATGACTAAACTACTACTATACCTACAAATACCATTGAACTAAATTACCAAATATAAGAACAATAAGCTAATACCTCATAGACCAAGAGTAGATAAAATTGTACATAAATCAAGTGTTTCCGACAATTCAGCAATAACCGTTCGATCGGCACATCCACTACGGTGGTCGCACCTCATACCTCGTCCGAATGCCTCGTCAGGAGGGCAAAACAATGAAAATATGAAATAATTCATTTCCTCGACTGGGTATCAAATCCACAACCTGACGCGTTTACAGTCAGAAGCTATGCCGATGCACCATGAGAGCCTGAAATTGAAGTATTGCTTAAGCACATTAAACCAGAACGTATATTTTATAGTACGTACGACAATCATTCATTTATCCATACAATTTCATATTTTGTTTTCCTTGCCCTAACGAGGCAAAGCGCAGCGTTGAGGTCCGCCACTCGATGCGCAATGCGCGGTGAAAAGAGCTGATAAGAAGAGTCATAATGGTAAGGGAGTATCTTAACAGTGTGTACTTAAATTCCTTTGCCTAATATTATGTGCGCAATACAGCCTGAAATTAAAAAAAATCTTTCTCCTTTCAAGTGTTGAACAAAGTAGAGTTACAAATAATATCTTTGAAAATGATGAAACCTAGTAAATAGAGGAATCTCATACGAAGTGTTTTTAGAATGCAAACGTTAAGTGTACCTGATGACGCAAAGTATGTCAGGTCAGTATACTAGTATATTGTAGTATTGTGTAGTAGTTTAGTATTCATGAATGACAAATTAATTTACAAAGAAACAACAGTTACAACAGAAGCAAAATGAATTAGCCTCCAAGAGGTGAACTAAGAGTGGTTTAATAGCATCACGCTCTAAACACCCTCGCCCTGACCCGTCTCAAACAATTTAGAAGCTTTTAGGTCCGCACACGAGTTAAATTGAAATTATCCTGCGGTAAGCTCCGCCGGAGAATATTTACACAGTATTACTTTGGAACCTATCAACACATTAATGTTTCTAACATACGAGTGTAAGAGCGTCGTTGAGGAATTTTTCATTTGCTAAGTCAAAGGTCTGATGTGTTTTCATTTAAAAAAATGTTTAATATAAAATTTGAGGATAGCTGAATTTATTGGTTGCAAGTAGATAAATGGTAATCCATTGAATTATTTTTTTTCCCCTCTTTGGTAGACATAGCGCATGTCTGCTTGAGTGGTGTGTGGAGTACCGCGAGGTTCTCTCTGCATATGCGGGAGAATTTGTATATTATTTATACAATCATTTTTAACTAAATTACAATTTTAGATATAATTTTATAGTCCAAAGAAGTGATACTGAAAGGAAAGAGTAAGAGACTGATTAAGCTTACTTTTCATTGTGAGATGTGCAGAATTCTACAAATTACGGTATTTTCTTGTAGTAATAACATTTTCTATTATTTTATGCTAGCCTATACTGTCCAAATCCAGTTTGGCAAAGGCCTCCCCCCATTTCTTCTACTCTTGCCTAGTTTGTGCTATTGTTTAGCAGTTTGCAATCCAATTAATAGAGGATTTTACCCAACACTCTTTAGACATGCGGCAGACGTCTTCGGTTCCCTTTCCAATTCAACGTAGCCGCTTTAATACTCACGTTAGCGATTTTTGTGCCAGAGCACAGTTCAGCATTTCTGATTCCGCGCTCCATCAAACCTTGAGGGTGGACTTCTATGAATTTATCAAAGATCTGAACTCCATAGGGGAGCATAGTATCAATAATGTTTAAAGAACTTCAAAATTGGCAAACCGTCATTTCACCCTTTTTCTGCATATAGTAAGGAAGAGCTACTAAAACCATATTCTATGTACGACTATACTCTCCGCAAAAAGTGGCAAACATCGCAAAATTGTCCCATTTCACTTGTACACTGAAGTGACATATTCTAAATGAGTTATTTTGCTTTGCCTAAGAGCTTAAAAGCAGGTACAAAAAGCTTTGCGTATTACGCTGGCTCCGCGGTCCTGTTGACTCAATTAAAACAAGAATATGGTGAACGCTTTGAATGGTAAACGGGATATTTTTTGCCGCATCGGGCCCGCGGCGCTACTGGGGCTTAAGAGGAAAATAAATAATTAAAACCAATGTTATTTTTAGTTGTTTTGTCATTACCTTTTGTATTGTATGTGTTTATCCGATGTGGCAATGTGAATAAAATATGTGAATATTACGGTTTTAAGTTATTTTATAGTATCTTGAATACTCCTTTCCGTATAAAGAAAGCTTAGCAGAAAGCCTACTTTATTATTAGAAATAAACATAACTGGTGTGGGTTGAATTCTCACTCGGGATAATAAATTATTTTGTATTGATTTCTATCACGCAACACGCAATACGCAACATCTCGAAGTTTGGGCGGTGCGTGGGGAACGGAGTGTCTTAACACCAGGTCTCTTCTGTCTATTTCTCTATACAGCGTGAAGCCGCTGTAAAAGATATACTATGCATGTATAAAGAAACTTAAATTAAACTTAATGTGGAATTTCATAAATAACTTTAGTTTACAAGTAATTTCGGTAGTAGCAACGTGCGAGGCTGCTCGAGCTGCGACGGCGTTAGCACCTCGTTCCCCGCGTCGTACGTGTCATGTACAGCTGGTTACAACTATTCTATGTCTTGCTACTAATATTATAGTATGAATATCTTCAAGAATTTCTTTTATTAGGCGAGTAGGATAGAGATCTATTTTAAGAGATTTTTTTTCTGCTTAACTTAGAGAAATATTGCCCCACTAGTAAAAGGCAAAGTAATTAAAGGAAATTTCCCAAAAATCAACTATTCCAGTATAAATTACGCAAACTTTTTGATTGGCTTCATTTCTGCTAGAAAATTAAAGCACTAATATTGTTTTATTCATAAAAGTTTTAACTAGATCTAAAGTAGACTTCTCACTGCACGTTCGCAGCCATTCCCGCAAGTCCGCAACACTGATGCTAGTTCACCTCACCCCGGTAACTCTGGTATAACGTAACGTGAATTTTGTATCCAAATGTTCAACAAAAACTTCATATAATGGCCGTTAAAGAACAACTTTTTATTTATATATATATTTCTTTACCTGTAAGCAGGGTAGACAGAGTAAACGTATTATGAATAGACTCTGTTCTCAGCTTTACTTCTCAGTAATCGTGGGAATCGAACCCTCAACCGTCACGTTTACAGTAAAACGCGTCTCCATCACGGAAGCCTCATAACTGTAATCATTATGATTTATCGAAAACGTATATTACCTTATTAAATTGTGAGTGGAACTTTGTAACAAATTATCTAAGGGCGTGTCTCCGACGGCAGCTTCTTGTGGGGCCGGAAGTGACGTCAGAATCAATTAGAAACTTTAATGTGAAATATTGCTCGCTAGCTTTTTGCGATGGTTGCGCTTGGAAGAATTCCGTCGTGGAAACACGTACAAGTGGAAATTTAAGTTTTAAGGTATTTGACGAATATTCCTTAATAGAAAACTATTCAACAAAGAACTATTATGTGGTGTGACCGTGTTTGATTCCTGTCAGATCAGAGGACAAAAAGATGTCTTGATATTCCTGGGAACGGGAAAACACTTTTTGTTTCATTTTACGTCCTAAATTCCGCGCAAAAAAGTTACTACTAAATTATAGAATACTAGTGGACCCGAACGCGGCTACGCCCGCTTGAACTATACGAATATTTATTAAATATATTTTCAGTTTTCAATAGAGAGATGCGTTAAGCAAGCTCATTTTGGGTGACGTTTTCTAACAAACTTTGCAAATCGTTGCTTAGCAACGACGGTTGTTATAAACATGGCGGAATAAATGCCATATCAAATTAATAAGTATTTTAATATATTGGTATATATCGAAAATTATACAAATATGAAAAAAAAGTATCCTATGTTCATCCCGAGACCCTCAAGTATCCCTATATGAGTATTTTATCACAATTAAATTAGCGGTTTGGCCTTGATTGCGTAAAAGACAGACAGACAGACAGACAGAGTTACTTTCGAATTTATAATATAGGTATGGATAATTTCAAAATCGGAGTAAAATGAAAAAAATAAGTTTTAGATCCTTAACCGATTAAATAC
>JAEBDU010000010.1:80225-99175 GCA_016802625.1 Heliconius numata | reverse complement strand
ATACTTTTTCTTTATAATATTACTAGATTTTATCAGCGGCGTCCCCTCCGTGCAAGGGTCGTGGGTTTGATGCTCACTCGAGAGTATGAATTATTTTTATTCTCTCACTCTGGCTGTTAGCAAAATGTAAACGGACGAGAAGCAAAGAGTTATGAGTTCTTCTTTTTTCCCAACAAAAATCAATCAAAAATGTCAAAATTACTGGAAAAAACGGATTTTCACAGAAATTGCGGCTTTGCATCCTTTTTTTAACAACACGAAGTATCAGGTACATAGCAGAGTAGGCAGAGGGAACATGAGAACCTAATGTTAAGACACTCCGTTCCCATTAAATACTTCCCTTTCCCCAAATTGTAGTAGGTAGAAGTGAGACTCAAAAAAATAATCAATCAAAAAGTTTTAACTACATATCAATAAATAAAATAATATTGGTATACGCATAACACTTCGATCTACCCACAAATTACTATTAGACATTAAAAGTCATAAACAGATGATATTAATTAAACAATGAACATAATTAATGTTTTGCAAATGAAATACGCACGCAAAATTACCGGCTTTCATTCTGTAATCACTGAATCCTAACTTTCATTTACATTCCGTTGCTCCCGTTGTGCGGTGGCGGCGGTGCGCGGTGGCCCACTTACCTGGAAAAATAATAAAACACATTAATAAGGTGTATTTTTTCATTACATGTGTTATTTGTAAGAAAAGAAACGATAAGTATTGAGGCCGTGGTGGAGCAGCGACACAGCCTCTTACTCTAAACGGTGGTTAGGATCGATTCCCACTCACTAACAAATTAATGAAGAATATAAAAGAAAATTATTTAAAATTAAGAAATGGTTCCCTCTGACTATACTGATATATAGGCAGTACAGCATGACAATAAAAAAACAACCACATTACAAATTACAAAAAAATGTATAAAATACTTTGTTTTTACAATTAAAGACAACAATGCATTCCATACATTACCAGCAAGTACCGCAGCTGTTTGTATCAACAACAGCGGCGCTCACAAACATTCACATTTACATAAAAACACAAAAACAAACGAAATACAATGAAATTGAACTTTATATAATAATATGTATTATATAGAGTTCAACCACTTGTTGTCATTGCTGTATTGATCCTCAATCGAGGGAAAGATTGAGACAAAGTATGGCGTTAGTCTCTGCGCGTTGAACACAGTGACGCAAAAATTGAAAGGAGAACAAAATATAAGTACTCGTAGGAAGTAACTTGCAACACTTGAATGTAACGGACGATTGCATTTTAGGTGTCAGTTGACGGTCTGCGTTAGGTTTCAACTTCATAATTATATCTACAAGCATAAGCGGAAACAGACAACGTAGTTTTTTCGTAAATCTTTCTTTCCAGAAAAGTCAACCAACGGAGTCAACGGTTCGACTTATCCTCACACACGGGCAGTTCTCCATTTTTTATTCATGGCGGCGGAACTCGGCGCCGCACATATGCCAGTATTCCAGTTTAAAGGACACAATATGATGTTAAACCACCTCTAGTCTACGACCACTCACGCAACTCCCAATTGGCCCCTATTCTACGTACTATTGAAAAATATCATATTCACATGATCCAGTCACGTCGCTCTGGACAATAGAATAGAAACTAAGCGTTATGGTAATTTACTTACATTTACTATTTTTAGTGACAATATTTCATATTTATCTTTGTAGTGGTCTCTTTTTATGTGTTTGAGGGTAACTTTATTTGCGGAATTGAACGCCGTACGTTTTTTAATGGTAGATTACAAGTAACTTCCTTGAACACCGTGTAAAAATATTGGAGCTCAATAGGGCAATTGAATGATAACTCATTTTATTTTACATTTAAATGAGATTGAAATCTTTAACCAGCGCGTTCCTTCATCCATTATAACAACCATAACTTTAAAATCATTACCATTTACAATTCAAAAGAGAATAAACAGAGAACGAAACGACTGTAAAGTTGGTAATATATTCAAAATGCACAAATAATTCTCAAAGAAACTTAATAAATCAGCGATGCAAGTTCTGGTAATGAACGCCGCTTTGTTCTCGTCAAAGGAAACCGATCTTTTTTCATTTTTTATAACTTTTACTTCGCCGCTGAGTCCACGAGGCCAGCGATTATTATACATTTTTATCATTTATACAACTTTCACGGTTTTAGGGTTCCGTACCTTTTAACGAAAAAAGGAACCTTTTCTCTGTTGTCCGTCTGTCTGTCTGTCAAGACAATTTAAAATTCAAACCATATACTCAGATTTACGGCCCCATGATTTCCTGACAAATATTCCGATGGAAAAGACAAGGTTCCTTGCTTACTTAAAAGTCATAATTTTTGGCTAGCTTTGATGTTGAGATACGTTTCAACTAAGTAAAATATTTGATGTACAATTTTGAACAAAATGTGGTACTTTTTAGTGAATTTTATACATTTTAATTCCATTCAAACTAAATACACACGTTATATTAATGCTTTTTCAATACACGAAGAACAATTTAATATGTATACCTATCATAATTTCCGCTGCTTCACTGGCTGTAATCATCTCATTTCCCGGCGGCTCGTTAGCGCGATCTTTTCTATGCAACAATTATCGAAGATATTCGCGGTTCGGTCGCTTTTCACAATTACGTTTTTATCCCCTCCCTTTTTTCTTGTACCTAGCATTCGACAAACACCCTCCCCCTCCCCTATATCTTTGGTGATTGATTTTCAATTGTGGTTATTTATACTATTTGTTACGGGAACCTCATTTGAATGGGCCATTGTACGCAAACGTTCAGTTTTACTGGGTGCAGGACATTTTAGCTTTCCACGCTGCGTCTATGTACAAATACAAATTGACGAGCCTGCCTGTCCTGTCTGAAACTTATGACTTTGTTTTCTCACTAGAATTAGGAAGTTAAAAGAATTTATTCTCACAAGTAGGAATCGAACTCATTGTGGGTGATTATTAATAAAATAACTTAAATAAATTGAACCTGCCACTAACGCGGTCACGAGTAGTCTATAATATAACATTACGACTTTAGAAAGGTTACATAAAGACAATTTTAGAAATAAAGCGACACGATTTAGTTCGGAGCTTCCGGTCTGTTTCCAAATAGCTGGCTTTCTGATCTTTATGCGAGGTGTGGTTGGTGCTCACTTGGTGCCCCTTGCCACAGCGTTTACATAACATGCTTATACTAAGTATGTATCATTTGGAAGACATTGGGAAATTTAAATAATTTTAACTGTCTGTTTGTAAATTGTGGGTTCGATTTCCACTCCACTTACCACCTCCACTAAAGACCTTTACGCAATATTTATATACTTGGGGGAAAATGATAAACGGAATGTGTTAACACTAGGTTCTTTCTACCTACTCTTCTATGCTAAAAAAAGTTAATCTGCTTTTTAAATAAATATACAGTTCCGTAGTGAATCTGATCTCGGGGCTTGACAGAGTACCTGCTACGGCACGTAGTCCCTCTTGCAGCACCAGTATCCAACACGTTACTGCGCAACGACGGTAAACTGATTACTGCAGATTTCTCACATACTATAATATAAAGTTATTCAAAATATGTTTCAAATTGTTAATTAAAAGAAGGAGCTAGCTATTCATGCCTTCCACCAACTTTGAATTCCCAAACAAAAGTATTCAGCTTTCTACTTAGAAAATCGATGAAGTTTAAAGTTTTACATCGATAATTAGTTTTAAATTTGGGTTATTTAAATTAATTGAGACGGAATATAACTTGAGTTGATGCAACGCTGCTCGGAGAGTCCTTCAACTTATACCAACTATTTAGAACTGTTTATTAGCACTATAGCTTATTACTTATTTTTATTTAATATATAAATTTCCGCTAAAAAGTAAAAATAAAATTGCCGCTAAAAGGAGCAGCTACATTAGCAGAGTAAGCATAAATAACTTGATATGAATAAGATATTTGGCTTTCTCGATTGTAACACGTTTCGAATACACGTGGCCACATATATGCGTTCAGTCCGAATAAAGAGAATCATTCAACAAAAGCTAAAGTGAACGCGCACCGCACTATTTTGAAGACGTTGCTATTTGAGTGGTGCAACTCAACGCCGCGCTCGTATCAGAGCAAGGCAGACAAGTGTAAATTATTCACTCCTCCGAGAGGGAATTGAACTCACAGTCGTCGCGTTTATAGTCAAACAGATAATAAAACGAACTTAGTAATTACAATATGAATTAAAAAATGCAATTAAAAATCTTTTCAACAATTTTCTTAAAAGCTCGATAATTACGCTAATTAGCAGTCACAAGGAGGACTGGGAGTGCAGCGTGTCCCGGGGCACCTGTCCTGTGCCGGGCACAACCCGGTCAAATACTTCAGTAGATAAAAAGCTTTATGTCATTTTAAATGTTATATTTATTTCTATTTCCATAGTAATACAGGAAAGTAGCTTTGGGGACATTACGTAGATATAATTAACTAGTGGACCCGGACGCGGCTACGCCTGCTTGAACTATAAGAATATTTTCGCGTCGATCATATTCATACTATGCCGCCCGAAGGCTAGGTCATTTCGAATCAGTGACATCTCCTTAATTATTTATTAGAATGTTATACAGTAAACTATAATTTCCATCTAGATAAAATGCTAAAAGTGACTATTATATTTATTTTCATAAGGATGACTATCAAAATGTCGCGATAACAGTCGCGTAGCGACGACGGTTGTTATTAACATGGCAAATAAATTGCATGTCAAATTAGAAAGTACTTTAAAATATATTAGTATATATGTGTAATGTAATGTTATATAGCATATAGCACTTCTGAAGAATACAGCTTTCATACAAAACAAAAACAAATTAAATCGGACCAGTAGATCCGGAGATTTTAGCGTTCAAACAAACAAACAAACAAACTCTTCCGCTTTATTATATTAGTATAGATTGTGTATTAGTACGTTTGTCAACTATAACGTGTTAAATTCGCAGTTTATACCTGCTGTAAATATTTATTTCTTAGTGTTTTTATATTATTAATGTTTATATGACGAATTTTAATGACAGATTAAAATTCGTCATTAGGCCTTTGGGTTCGATTCCTACTTAGAATTGTTTTCATTTCTTCTTTGTAACATCACAAAAACCGTGCTTACTTGTCACCTCCCTACTAATTGGTTTCTTCTGAAGTAAAGCCTCTGAATCGTTGTTAACTTCACACGGTTTATTTTTGTTGGAGACACGAATATATGCTTGTGACATTTAAGATGTTTTTAAATATATTATATTACATGAGAACATATACAAAATAAAATCTTAATATATCGCCGCTTTGGCAGTGAGAATATCCTTTCCTTTTCAGCTTTGATCGAATTCACCAATAAAGTGACGGTATACAAGCACGAGTCTTCGCTCAGTGTACTTGGAAGTTACCGCAGTGAAACTAAACCCAGTGAGCACCAACAAGTGGGGGATCCAATCAATATTGTAACTGCATATTATAGTAACTAGCGGTCGACGTCCGCGAACTGCGAACTCTCTCTACGTCCTCTCGACGTCGTCGCTATCGATGCCGTCCGGGAGACGCTCGTTAAAACTTATCATTTGTTGGTCTTCCGCTGGAAGTGAACAAACAACGAGAGGTGAACTTACTTCCGGAAAATACTTACTTTGGCTAATAATCTCTTGTTCTCTTAAATGTAGAATAGCTTACCTCTAATGTAATTCGAACATAGCTGCCACATCTACAGTACAGACCTAAATTCATTCCATAACATAGCACGAGCATGTCCATAGAATATTTCCCATATTTGGTGATGTAAACAGAATATTGAAAGTCTGCAGCGGTCAGTAATTGCAGCTCGGTCCGTTTAGTGGGGATTAATAGAAATACACTGAAAATTTGAACTCGGGCTCCATACGGTAACTACGTGCACTGTACGTGCTCACGAGCTGTCGGGCGGTAGTTTGTTTAACGAATAATTCAAAGTTAAAGATGAAAACATATTATCTATATCTATACTAAAATTATAAAGATGGAGAGTTTGTGGATGTCTCGCACATAGCAGGGTAGGCAGATATGTAGAGAGAACCCGGGAATCTCGTGTTAAGACACTCCATTCTCGTTAAGACACTTCTGTTTCCATTGTAATATATAGAATACAATCCATATACTACGCCACTTCAATCATTTGTATGTATGTATAGAAAGAATAAACAGATATTTAAAACACTCTTTATCTAAAATAGAAAAAAAATAAAATAGATAAAAGAAAATGAAGCCCAACCAACCATTCACAGACAACAAAACAATTAAAATGCAACAAATGAAAAACTGTCGACGGCTTTATGTCGAGGTGGGCAAAGATAAAAATGTAATTTGCATTTTTAACAGAAAAGGTCCGAGCGCGGTCGTCGAGTGTGCACGACAGGGGGGGGTTGGGGTTGGGGAAGGACACTAAGTTTAGCATGTGCTCGTACTCGTATGTACTGAGCACATGCGGGTGAGACTATATGTATCGCCGTATTTTCTTTATTCCCTTACTTTTAATCGTACAAAGCTGTCGATGCAGCGGGAGGTTTCCAGTTTTTTATTATTACATTTCCACTTTCTTCTTGTTGTCATTAAATATTACATCTCAACTGACCCACAACGACAACTTTATCTACAGTAATCGAACAAACTAAATACCACTCTGTTTACTATTACCAGCGGACTGAATTACTGAAATGTTGGAACTAATCAGGTGCTTATTTGTTCTGCCGCTAACGTTGATACATTTGAATATATTACATGTATATATATAGCGATTAGTAAGCACAAAATTGAATTATAATATAATTTGCATAAGGCATTCATATTCAAGTTTAATCATTTATGTTAATATTATAAAGCTAGAGAGTTTGTTTGTTTTAACTTACTAATCTCAGGAACTACTGTGTTTGATTCCCACTTGGGGATAAATTATTTTAATTTCCTCGCTTGGGCACCAGTTGTGCAAAATGCAGGCATCATAGAGGTTAGACCTGTTCGGGGTTACCGTACAATGTCATTCACGGCGACTACTTTTCTGGTGTACGATCCAACTTGGGAGTTTCAGGCGGAAATACAGCAGTTCACGCATTCCGTACAGATGAACGAGCATCGATAGAGGGTATCGTATGCATCAGGAGAAGAGCAAATTGAGACCTGATCCGGTCTTAATTGTATCCGGTCCGGTGATTGAAGTTGGGACCAGTCCCAGACTGGGGACTCCAAAGTCCCCTGCGGAACGTCTAGCGACAGTGGAAACAGTTCGCCCCCTATTTAAATGCTAGTTCCAAAGAAACTTTGGAATCCGACATTCAGATTGGTGTAGATACTCGTACAAGGACACGGTTGCTTTGGCAAATCTCGCCGAATGCTCCGCTTGAGTTCCACAACGCTACGTTTAATGGCTGCAGAGGGTAGGGACTTCTCACTATCTAGTGTGTTGTTATGTTAGCTAGTAAAAGGATCATGATCTTCTTCGACAAATCGGTGCAGAACAGTGCAAATGCAGGCCTGCTCTGCTATCGTAGGCTAGAGAATAAGCGAAGAGAGTGTGCACATCTCTAAATTCCTTATCCTAGATGAGCTCTCTGACTGACCTGACTCTTGGAGGCTGCGGGTTTCATATTCTAAACCCTTCAGGGTATCCTAATGACAAATTTTTAGAAGAACCGGCTGCCAACCGAGTTTTTACTCAACTACTAATTAATCTTTGTTTTACCTTCATACTGTACACAGTAGCGTTGCTAGGCAGAGACTACAAAGATATAAATACCAGCTCTCCTTATACGGACACATACAGTCCACATTCAGCTGGTCTTGAAGGAAACGTCACCATGATTTACGATCCCTCGTGAACTGTATCTACACTGTGCTATACTCTATACTTGTACACTTGTAAACGCGTTCGCTGCAACATTAATAATGTGCCATTGTCTAACTATCACTTACCGGAGTGCGTTTGCTTTAAACTATTCAATTATTATATGATTGTTATAGGGTTGTCTGGTTCATATATCACACAAGAGTTAAGAGTGTAATTATATAAAACGTACTTAGATATCTACTTAGCTCTTGGCAACATTTTATAAAAATAATGTTAAGATGAAGATACTATTTCCTTACGATAAGTAAGTATTATAATTGTATTCTGTAATAGCAGCTCTATATTTAAGTTTTAAAGTTCTTCACCTAACTTGCAGGTAAAAAAGCTAAATCTTTAGCTTTATATGAGTGGACCGTAGCAGTTAAGCCCGCTTGAATCATCCGGATATTTATTAAACATATTTATGGAAATATTTTCAGTTTATGGGATAAATTATTATAAACCGTGAAACACGTGTTCAATGAGATATTTTTAAGAGTCTGAATTTCAAATTTTATAAAAGTCAGTGCCGAGTTTTAAAAAAATCTATACAAACTTTACAATACGGGTATTTCATCCCTATAGGGTTAAAATTTTTCAAAATCCCTTAGTGGGTGTCCAGATTACGAAAGTAAGCATCTGTCCAAATTTCACGTTTCTACGCACAGCGGTTACGGGTGTGCGTGCGTCTTACCTCAGTCAGTGGGGAGAAGTCCTTTTATATATATAGATGACGATAATGTGCTTTGGTTGCATTTAGATTAATAGAGAGTATGCTAGTTGGTCCTGGAGAGTGCGTCAATGGGTGTATCAGCATCCACTAGGCGCCGAACCTAATTTCATTCTATCTTGCTGAGGATGAACTACTTAACCTTGTAGCGTATAGGCAGAAATGGTTTCGCCCAGACAAACCTGGATTGTCCTGACCAGTGATAAAAAAACAAAATAAACATAGGATAAAAAGTAAGAATCAAGTGTCTGTAGTATGATTATATAATAGTGTCATTGTACATCAATAAAAACTTATTTTATACTTAGTCCACCAAAAATGATACAAAAGAAATATAAATGCTCGCACAAACTTTTAAATTTATAATCGTAACATAATTGGTTGGGGAATATCTATGAGAATATGTTTCATAAGAGCAGAGTGACATCTCTTCAATCCCTTCGGAGCCAGCGGAGCAAAGAATCCAATATGGAAGTACAAGTCACCGTTATGTTCAAATCTAATTTTATATTTCGAGCTGCAGGCTGTAATTTATCTATATATATATAAAAAAGGACTTGTCCTCACTGAGGTAAGACGCACGCACAGCCGTAACCGGTGTGCCTAGAAACGTGAAATTTGGACAGGTGTTTACTTTCGTAATCTGGACACCCACTAAGGGATTTTGAAAAAATTTTACCCTAAAGGGGTCCACCCCTATTTCATAGGGCTTGAAAGTTTGTATGGAAAAAAATTTAAATCGGCACCGATTTTTATAAAATTTGAAATTTAGTCTCTGAAAAATACATTCATTGAACACATGTTTCGTGGTTTATTAGATTTCACCCCTAAAAAGGCAAACGAAGCTGCGCGCGTCCGCTAATTTATTATAATATTATTGTCTTTACATTTCAATCTTAGCACTGGCTTTTTTCTCCTATATAGTTTTTTTTATTTCGAAGGGGTGTTATTAAGTAATGAAAGATAAGATAAAATTAATTAGAGGATGAGCATCCTATATCTTATAAAACAAAGTCGCTTTTCGTGTCTGTCTGTTGTTTCTAACTCTTCTTTTTCTAAACCGCCTAACGAATTTTGATGAGGTTTTCACCATTAGGTCGAGTATTTTTCGTAGAAGGTTTATATATAGTTTATTATTTGTACATTCTTATGTAAATTAACATAAATACGGTAAATATGTATAGAGTCCTACCCGTTGAGACACTTTCGCGCATGCGCTGCTTTAATGGTAAGTAGTACATGAAAAAAATGTAGTGGAGTATTGTTCCTCTTAATAAGATCTACAAAAAAGTCCGCGATGGCATATTCGTATCTGTTAAGAATAACGTGTAGTGATCATTTTTCTGTCTTAAAATAATAATTTCAATATATTTTTTATTGTGAGGGATATTTTTCCATAATGATATTAATCCTTATAATTTAAAATACTTTATTAATTTTCTACGTTAAACGAAGATAAAATGTGCTTTTTACACAATTTCGAAATTGCGAATAGTTTTAGAGAAAAACGCATTTAATTGTTGACACATCACGCCGTTGACACTTCAGCTGTATCGACTCAAGTTTTACTTATCCCTTAATCTCAGCATATAAATAAGTATATTAGTTACATTGGCCATTTAATGTAGACCAAAACTGTCCTTTACTGTTTACACTAAAACTGTCTTTCATTTTAATAAGTACTTTAGAAGTTGTTACAATATCAAAAAATCCTTGCTGCGTAACGGCTCGCCACTCGCCGTCCTTACACGCATCGGTGGTTCAGTGGTAGAATGCTCGCCTGCCACGCGGGCGGGCGATTCCCAGCCGATGCATTCTATTTAATTTTCCGTACGTAGTGCTTGCTTTTCATCAGGGACGGAATACCCTCTTCAGCATTAACCACAAGCTCGAAAAAAAAAAACCCGCCTGCCTTTATAGCAACGAAGATTTAGATGCGTTTGCACGTATTGGATAATTGGAGTTGAATGTATTATTTCAGCGCGATATATTTGGTTTCATATTTTTTGTAGTAGTTATTAATAGGTAGGTTTTTGTTTATAATTTCTTCCGTTTAAAAATAGTCATGTAACTAACTAAAAATAGTCATTTAAATATATTTTAATATGTACTTGAAAAGATTAGTAGCACAGATTTAAAATTACAGTACCTACTAAAAAATCCTTGATGTGTAAAACAATTGGAAAATCCTTATTGAAACTACGAAAATGCGGGTTTCATTAGGGTTTAATTAATTTTCACATTATCTTAAGTGCTTTGCAAACATACATTATATGAATAATCCAGTAGTAAAAGCGGGCGAAGCCGCAAGAGGGTCGCTAGTGTACTATAAAATAACAGCGTGAAGCTGACAAAATAAAAATCAAAAATGAAAGTCGTTATATATTTTTAAATCAAGTTACCTGAAAAAGTCTGCAGGTTTATTTTTTGTATGGATTAGCGAATCATGTAATAGTCTTAGTTGGCGGCTTATTTATGGTTTCCCGAAATTGATTTCAACTTATTTAAAGGCCATCAATACACACTACACAACATAATATGAGATTGAAATTATTGGATCAAAATTACAATCTAATACACAATTAATGAATTGTAAGACGACCTACGACGACAAACTAGCGGTCTGCCCGCGGCTTTGCTTACTTAATATGATTTATGTATATTTAGGAAAATTTGGTAAGTTATTTCAATATGATTATCTATTCACTAAATAAATTATAATTAAAACTTTTAAGATTTCTCTAATAATTGTATTTCTCTCAAGAATTGTCTCAAGAAATAATATTCGGCTTTCGTATATATGTAGGCAGAAGATACTCGCTCGCAGTTAACGGATTTTCAGCGTAAATCTTGAAAAAAAATATTCTCGGAAAAATTGTTTATGTTGCTCCATAATGTTCTATTGAAGTCCCATAAAAATTGGTTCAGCTGCTCCGGTGAGAAGCACGGATACACAGAATGGCAGAACAGAACAGATTTTTTTTTAAAATGTTTTGTTTGAGCTTTATACGAGAGATATTTATTATAAATTATAATTAAGTTAGTAACTAAGGCAATCTTCAATAATTTAAAATTAATTCATTAATAATAATTAGCTCCCCGAATCAACCTGGAAGGAGAAACTCAAATCGACAGAACTCTAATAAAGGACTTTCTCGTACATTACAAATTGGAATGTTAATATTTATTTCCAGTTGACAAGTTTCTAGCAAGGCTATTCAAATCTCTTTAAATTTTAGGATGTCATATATAACAAAATGATAGATAGCTCCGTATATTCTCTAAATTATTCTACTACAAAAACATTTACTGTAAGGCGTGGTGTGGCAGTGCCTGGCTGTAAGCACAACGGTTATGAGTTGCCTCTTAAGGGAATGAAATAAACATTTAATTTATTCATTTTTCCGATCCAGTAGATAAAGCGTTGTGCTGAGTTCCGCCAATCGATACATAATGTTTCAACAATTCGACGTAACGTGGAGAGGGTCCTAACGCGAGGTTCCATTTGCCTAACCTGATGTACAAGAAAAAGCATGAAGTTTTTTTTATGCAGAGTCCACAAGGAATATTATGAGAAATTCTCATTGGAGCGGATTTTCCATTTTATGTCTGTTTAAATCTAAGCATGCCACACAACTTTTTAAACCAGACGTAGTTACTGGCGACGACTACTCTAGTATTAAATCTAAGACTTATGGAGTGGTATTAAAATACACAATCCAAAAACCCGTTATTTCAGTAACTAAAGTGTACGCATAATTCTAGTTTACAGCCCATATCCAACAAATTCGTGCGCCGTGTAGAGGATCGCGAGGGTCGGAACGACCGCATCCGGCTCGAAGGACCGACGTTTAGTACAGGGTCGCGCGCTTAGCAAATAATCAACACAAACTATGTCAATTGTGACCACTAACCGTAATTGAAACCCGCCCGATACCACCAGTATAACTGTGGAATGGACATTTTCTAAACCGATTTTACTGAGTGAGGCTATATATATATATATCCGTATGGTAAATAATTTAAAGTATTGTTCCTCACTAAAGATAATTATTTTTTATAGTTTGCTTAAATTTGATTCTACTCTATAATATTTTTAAAATTTTTGCGAATTTCATCTGTAATCGAATGGAAGATTGTTCTTTAAATTTGTCCTCTGAATTGCATCAAGTGCTGCAGTTTGAAGGATGGTACAGACAAGTTCTTGGACGTGCGGTGTTGAGACACTCTAAACTATAACTCGTGACAAAGAGCTCCGCGCGGGGCGCATACGAAATCACGTATCGAATATGTGTAGTTTCTAAGGTGTGAATAAAGCAATCTTGTTGCAAGTGGAAATACTTAGATTTCACTATAGTTTCTGATTTTCGCTGTATCCCGCATATAGTAGTAAACGCGACTGGTCGTGGGTACGATCCTCACTCACGTCGAGTACTTACTGGTGTCGAGGCAAAAAGCGCGGCGTTGACCTTCGCCACTCAACAAACAGTGTTTCTAGAATTCGGCGGAAAATAGGGAACGGATTGTCTTAACAATAGGTTCCCTCTGCCTGCCCTGTCATGTGCGGGAAACAGCGAGAAACTGATAAAATAAATAAAAAAAAATGTTTAACTTTGGTAAACGAGGGTAGATGGTTAAAAAGTAAAATTAGACCTTTGAGTTGTGTGACATTCGTAATGTTTCATTATTTTTTTAGGAGACTCTCCTCACAAACACGCGGACCCTTAACGTCCTTTCTAACTTTTAAATTGCCCTTTTATTTTCATTTTCGTATATCAGTCATCTTAATTATGTTTCAAAAAAAGATTCTTACAGTGTATTTAGTGTTTGTTTTATTTTCCCACAAACAATGTTTTTCTTTTACTTATGACTAATGAAAATGAACACAAAAATTAACTAAGCATTCCCACACGAGTGACGATCACTGTACAATGTCATCAAAAAGCAGTTGTGTGAATTATATTGATCATCTACTCTGCTAGACGGTATGTCTGTCTGTCCGTCCGTTTTAATATCAATTTTATAAAATAACACTAAACATCTGTCAATAATCTTAATTCTTATATTATTATATACTCGTAGACTCCTCCTCTTCTACTCCTTCCAGAAATTTGTGGATATTTCAAAAAGGACAGGATCACTTTTGATGAGTTTACACGAATGTAATTGCCTTATTCAAATAAAAAAGGATAACTTCGATAAACGACTTGTAACATACATTGACGTAATTTGGTACATTTGCTTGAAGGCCCAAATAAATGAAATAAATTTCTAATATCTTCTTTTTTGAAATCGGTACAAATATTGATCCGTGGATGCAAAGCTCCAACCACTAGAAAGATTTATATTGAAATTTGCCGCTCAGACTCGGCTATTATTACGGAGACTTCCGTTAAGAGGATTTTTGAAAATTCAATCTCATGTGTCACATAGGATGGTAACATTTGTATTGAAAATTGTCAATGCATCAGTCCTGGTAACATTTAACATATTTATCATAAGCAAAACAATACAACAGGGACGGCGAATGGAGCCTACTCTCTCTATCACACTTTCCGCAACATTTTTGAGATATTGCGTGTTAAGTAGACGTCGCGCATTATCTTGTTGCCAGAACGTGGTAGTGGATATAGTTAATTCCCCCAAGTGGGAATGGATCTCACAACTAAAGCTAAAAGAATAAAAGAAATAATTTATTCTTTAGAATCATTCTTTATCCAGTCTTCATTCACAAACTCATCATTAATAAAAATCGATGTTAAATTAGGTATATAAGTCACTCACATATTTTTAGAGAAAATCTATAAAACACTGTAATTTTCTATGCAATAATAAATATACAATATAAATAATTAAAAGACTCGGGTTGGATGTTTAAAAAGTGCATACTGTGCTTTCAAAGCGACAGTCGGCGAGAGGGCCGCCGCGGCCGCGTGGTCGAGCTTAACTCCCTTTGTTTCATTTCATACAGCGCGACGCGGCGGTCGAGAATAATTAAATTACACGTTTTATTCGTTTCTTATATTCAAATAACTATTATTTTTAAAACTTTTGTGTCATTTATGAATTAATAAATTCGCCTTTGTGTCAGTAGTAGACAGCGCGCGGCTTGCCACGTCCACCACGTCCTCTGCCACCGCCGAGGACATCATTACAGCGCACATTTCATATCACAATGCTCAGACATTCACACTCGTAGAGGCGGGCGGGTGGGTGGTGTTCACGCGTCACTGCACCACAATACAGCCCGTGCCGGCGCGGCTGACTGGAGGTAAAGAAGTTCCCATTGAAGGCGGTCGAGCAATACGAGACTAGCTACTATATATATTTTATTTTTTTATTTACATAGCTTCCTCCAGCGCACAGCGGGCTGGGCAAAGCAAAGTGTTTAGGCACTCTGTTCCTATTAAAACACTTCCGTTTCCCATTTTCCGCCAATTATCAAACCTTATAACTTTTTAATGTTTTCATTTCCTTCTTTTGGTAACAAGATAAAATATAGATGGAGTCCTGCCACTCACGGAAAGTCTGGAAAAATGTCTGGAAAATTTGAAACTAGGCGTAGCCTGCTATATAAGAATAACTGTGAAGCTATAATTTCTTAGCTTTTTAAAAATGTTTTATTAACATTTTTTGGGGAAAATTAAGAATTTATTTTGTCTTGCCTCTAACTTTTCGCTGGCTGTCCTGACATGGAAAAAAATTGAAACTGCTTTTTTGTACATTTCAGAACCCAACAGACCTCGCAACCTGCTGTTAAATAAAAATCTATTGATATAGTCCCTCCATAAGCTCCCATACGAATATTATTCTCATTCAAAAAATATTTTTATTTTTATTGTTTATATTCTCGGTTACGAGCTCGACTCTGATGGGAAAATCCCAGACCTAATATCGAACATACTAATAATTTTTCATGTATGTATATATATATTTTCAAATCTATAAACTTTCATATATAAAATGTACAAACAGAATGGTTTAGATATAGGGCAAGTAGGTTATATTGTTTTTTTATTTCACTATTCATTCTATTTTAGCTTCACACTCTACACGTACACTTCCCGACGGATTGCGCTAAACGCCGAGCCGCGGGTCACTACGAGAGCCATAATTAAATGAAACACTGCAAAGTGTTTGAAACGTCGGGTTTTCAAATATGTTTAAAATTAAATATATGCGAGTAATCGTGACGTATAAATAATAATATTGTAAATGTAACTTTATAAATCGACTAGCAGACGCGCGCAGCTTTGCTTGCCTATTTAGGGGTGAATTCTAGAAAACCGTGAAACACATGTTTAAATATTTTTAAGAGTCTAAATTTGAAATTTTATACAAATCGGTGGCGATTGAAAGATTTTTCTATACAAACTTTCAACCCGTTATTGGCACCCTTAGGGGATAAATTCTAAATAACCGTGAAACACGTGTTTAATTAAATATTTTTTAGAGTCTGAATTTACTATATTATAAAAATCGGTGGCGATTTAAAGATTTTTCCATACAAACTTTCAACCCCTATGTACACCCTTAGGCGAATAATTCTAGAAAACCATGACTGGTTTTCTAGAATTATTCGCAGGCATGTTGACACATGTCAACATGTGTTCAATTAAATACTTTTAAATATCTAAATTTCAAATTTTATAAAAATCGGTGCCGATTTAATTTTTTTTCCATACAAACTTTCAACCCCATATTTCACCCCTTTAGGATTAAAATTTTTCAAAATCCCTTCTTAGTGGATGTCCAGATTACGAAAGTAAACATTTGTCCAAATTTCAAGTTTCTACGCACAGCGGTTACGGCTGTGCGCGCGTCTTACCTCAGTCAGTGAGGACTAGTCCTTTTATATATATAGATTACAAGCACTAGCTTACTGCCATTTTATCATTAAATAAAATAATCAATTTTATGTTTTAATTTGTACATTGAAATTCCCCACGCAAAACATTTTGATTGACAGCTGTAAAAAATAAGAAAATAGTTATAATATTAATTTTATTTTGTTGCAAGAAAGAAAAACCAGTAACAAATATGGACATTGTCTTTTGATAATACGAGTACCTATATAAAAGACACAAACACCAACCCACAAGCACGCAGGAAGCTAATACAATACAAAGTTGCGTAACATAACGCCGAATGATGTAAGTTAACATGTCGCGCATTATCGTGTAGATTACTTTGACAGAAGCAATTCTAACACCTGACGCTCTCCACAATCGGATTACTTGGCTCTTCCCGTTAGTATACTCGTATATATAATCAAATTGAACTACATAATAGTTTAGCATATGTGTGGGTACTTTATTATTATTTCTAATTATAATATAATTGTATTACATGTGACTGTAAGCGTAATGGTTGTGGGTTTGATTCCCATTCGAACCATTCATTCATTATTTTCGTTGCCTCGCTGTGGTATCAAGATGTAGCACGGTGTTCATTTTTATCATTTAACACGTCATGTTTCAAGAGTAGAGGCGACAGGTGCCCATCTCTGCCCATCTTGTTTCATGCAGAATACAGCTTGACGTCCTTCACTCGACTTCAATTATATTTTAGGTGATTTCTCTAAAAGCACGTGTCAGACCCCGGAGCGAAGGTAGACATCGTCAAAACAAAACCACATTAATAAATCTAGCATAAACTACTCTTACAATGTTCTTGGTCAGATCACACATTTTACTAATTATTGAATACTGAGGTCAATAAGACCTCAACCACCGGAGGTCAAGTTCAGTGGCACTGTGAACGTGCATAAAACCTTTAAAATGACATTTGGGCTTAGCCGTAGGAGAAAGCTAGTTAGTATGTAAAATCATTATTGTAATACATAATTATGCACTTACAATTACACTAAGAGGTAATATTATAATAATATAGTTGTGGGTTAAATTTCCTCTAGATGAACCTACTTTCTCACTGGTACACAAAGCGCGGCGTGGAGTTTCCCCAATTAACACGCAATGTTTGGAAAATTGAGGAAGTCTAGTGGTAACCTAGTAAGTGGTGGTTTCCTCTGCTTCATCTTCATCAATTCCACTAATCGCGTCTAAATTTCTATCTAAAGAAGCAAGATATAAACTAAATTCGATCATAGATGCTCTAGGTTTACTTTAGACGAAAGCAAACTTAGAAGTCCATTGAAATGTTCCACAAGAGCAAGCAAATGTACACGAAGTTTGTCGAAGTCCCACCACAGCCTCTCAGTAGGTATACGAGTATTACTGATACAGACCTTTCAACTTCTTTACTGGATCTCATTGGGTTAACATAAATACATAAATCAAAAAATATAGTGTTTTGTAAAAATAAAAGTGCCAACAATAATTTAAAATATATAAAAAAACACTTAAAAGATAGCAGTTTTGGCTTTACCAAAATAATCATTCTTTATATTCTAATTTTAAAAAAATATATTTTGCTGGAGCGAAATTACTTTCAATTAATTGTAATAATACAATACTGTTTAATTATTGTAAGACGGATGCTTAGAAGAACCACATTAGGTACTTATACTGCACAATTTTTTACACGAAATATTAAAAAAAAACATGTTCAAGAATTCATACAGGTGTTAATTTTTATTGAATATACCGACCATTTTGCAGCTATTTGCAACTGAAGCCGACATCCGCCCTGGAGTCTGACCAGATGATATAAACAATGTAAACGGCCATTAATAACAATGAAGCTGAAAACTTTAAAGTATTTCGAATAAATTGTATTTTAAAAAGTTCGAAAAATTTAAGATTTATATAAAATTATTTTTCATAAAAAGAAAAGCCGGTACAACTTATGCCTATAATCATTTTATCAGTAAAGAAGTCCAATTTATAAAAAAATATATTGAAGAAGCAGAAGCAGAAGAAGCATTCTATGAATCGATTTTTAAACATTAAGTATTTTTGTAATTTATAAAACTTGATTAGTTATCAAATATATCAATAAATAGAGATACCTCTAGTACTTCATATAAATGCGCAAGCTCAGCGTAAACTTCAGTATAATAGGCAACTAAGACCCTCGCTAGAGCCGTGACTAAACTACTGAATAGTTGTTTGCTATCAAACAGGTTCCGCCCTCATGTAGCGGATTCACAAAGATTGACTGACACATTGACTGACGACCGCATCCGGCTCGAAGGACCAACATTTAATTCGGGGTCTCTTGCAACTACAAATAATCAACTTAAACTGTACCAATTATGACTATAACTGTAATTGATCTAGAGGTGTGCGTGTGTGTGTGTGTGCGTGTGTGTGTGCGTGTGTGTGTGTGTGTGTGTGTGTGTGTGTGTGTGTGTGTGTGTGTG
>JAEBDU010000010.1:0-80215 GCA_016802625.1 Heliconius numata | reverse complement strand
GTGTGTGTGTGTGTGTGTGTGTGTGTGTGTGTGTGTGTGTGTGTGTGGTGGAGTTAGGATATTATGAAATTACAGATTTTGGTTTGACACTTGTATTTTATATTTTTATTTGTACATATTTCGGTAATTAACATTTTAATATTTAAAAAAAATAACACTAAGAACTTTTTTTCTCTTGAAGAAACTCCTTTATGGCACATATATGAAACACCACACGACTACCATCGGGTAACGTGGGACTCCTCCTGGCTCCTCACTTGGCCTCTACTCACTTTGGCTCAAGAAAGGCTAGTAATATCAGCACTAGCGTAGTGCTGCAGGCGGCATCAAATAGCAAAACAACATATTATAGTCATAAATGCCGGCATTTCAAACAAAGGCACAACTTTTACGCGAAATAAAACAATAAACATATAAAGGAAACAAAAATAAACTTTTCAAATAAAGTAAAAGTTAAACACAAATCTAAATGTGAAGGCGTAATATTTTTATTGTTTCTTGCTATTTGATATATTTTTTAATACGTTGTTAGTTACTACTTCCCTGAACACTTGTAGAAAGAAAAAAAATGAAAATAAAGAAATAAATTAATAAAATGACCTAATATACGTATAGGTATATATATATTTAGCTGAGCAACTGTCAAAAGCAACCCATTGTCATCCCTTAGCGCCTTTTTCAACTTTAATTCACCCTTTCATTTCATTTCCAGCGGCAAATTAGCCACCCTCATTACATATGTCGGGGCACGGGACATAAAAAGCTCTATCCAAATTGCCTCCAGTGGAGTTATGTTGGAATGAACCCAAACTTTTTTGCTGAAGCCAAGGTACGTTTAATTTCAGTTTGGAAATATTATGACTTTTGCAAGTAATAGTCATGTGCTAGTTGTAAAAATTGATATATATTGATAATTAGCTAAGTTTAAAGGAAAGTTTAGTGGTACAATACAATAGGAAATACTTTATTTATATCATATCGGAGCCAAAAGATATAAAATTATGTTTTTGGGTAAATATTTAGAAAGAATTCCTGATATTGAAATATGAAATATTCCACAAACAATTTTATTAAAATAAACGCGCACCGGCAGTGCTGAGCGTGATGATTGTGAGTGCGATTCTTATTCAGGGGAAAGAATTGTTGTGATTTCTTCACAACTAAGCTCAGCTAATCCGAAAATAGTGCGATGCGCGGGAACCGGAGTGTCTTAACACTTACGCTTTCCCTCTGACTGCTGCCGTCGCAACGAGGAGTACTGCACTTAAGTTCATCACACATAACATAATGTTTTTCAAAGTAGGTCATGAAGCTATCTCTTGTTGACTGATACAAACACACTATACCTCCGAATTCAGACAATACAAACATTACGAAAGATAAAAGCCTAATGAAGTTGACAAAATATATATAATACGAAAATGTTCCTTTAACTCTGTATATTTTCATACAAAATGATACCTTTGTGACCACACTCCCAAAACAAATAAACAACTGACGAGGTCTAAATACAAAACAATATCTTGATAAGTTATAATAAATATAATTTAATTAGAATAAATAACAAATTCGTTCAGAATTTGCTGTCAAATAAATCTGAAGAGAATCGGAAGCTCGCAAGTTGTAGTGTTAAGGTAAGCACACTTCAACCAGCCTCTGCGCCAGGACTGGCCTCTGGTGGGAGCAGGTACTGCCCCCGCTGGAGCTGGGCTGGGGAGTAGACGCGACAAGCTAGGCTGATTAGACATTACATACTACTCCATAGCTATGTATAATGTAATATATCTAGATGTATTTTTGTTGAAGTCGAAGTTATCGTGGTATTCCACTTCTTCGTACTGAGATCAATACGTACAAACTTGTTATGGCCGTCCGTCCTTCATATGTATAACTTTAATAATTATATTTATAGATATTTATAGGTTTTTCTTATAATTCGATATTAGCTACTGTAGTATAAATATTCGTTTGGTAAACACTTTTTCAAAATAAGTCAATCCTCCAGATTTTTTCTTCGAATTCCAAATGGTATTCTTATTTGCAGATCTCCACCATCGTAGCATAGTTAAAGACTAGTCTATTGGCAGGTGCCATTTAGATGGTGCTAGGTTCAATTTATTTTTTCAGTTCTCATTGTATTTCACACAACTACAGAAAGTTAGGCAAAAGAACTCATTGTCAAGACTCTGTTCTCCCAAATTTAGGATTATTCCTATTAAATAGCGGAATTCAACGCCGCGTTACGATTCAATGAAAGTTAATTGTTATACATTGTGATGCCAATTCTATAGATGCAATCTTTTAGTATTTGGGGAATAAAGAAAAAAGTGTTTTTTTATACTTACTATCAAAATTCAAAATATTCTTTATTCAAATAGGCAATTATTATAAGCACTTTTGAATCGTCGAATGAACATATGAACAAAAAGCTATCAATTTTATTATAAGTTTAGATTATGTTAACTTGACGAATGTCTATAAAATTTCAAACAAAAAAAAAGTAAAAAGCAGTATGTATTGACATTACTATTCAAAAGTCTACAGAAACATTTGTTAGCAAATATATTCCGAAATTATGTTAAAAAACAAGCCCCGCCATCGCCGGTTCAAATTAAATCCAAACGAACAAGCTTAAAATTCAAGTTAGTTCTCAAAAAGTTCAAAATGAAAACGTAATCGAGGCTCCGAACAAAAACCGTGCAAATACCAAATAAGAGCTTCTTTTTACTGAACCAAGTGAAATGCACGCCAATATGCCAGCGATTACGTTACTATATAATATTTATGTATTTAGTATATTCTAATTACGAGTATATGCAGGAAATGGATCCTATGATTAAATAAAAAACCACCGACGAGAAAAAAAACGTGACTTTGTTCGAAAAATATCAGTTATATTATATAAATATTGTTCTATAACTAATATTTATTTTATGTTATGATACATTTGAGAACGTTACATTTTTTTTTTATTTATAAGAAAGTAAAAATATAAACCTCGTTTATAGCTTCGAATGGAAAACAGAATATTATAATACTAACGTATAAATTATTGGCAACTTATATAAATAAAAAAATATTTCAAACAGCAACCCGACCGCATTAAACTAAAAGAAAATAAACAATTCCAATAGATTATTATGATTAATAGTCGGGACCTGTTTATATTATGCGGGTTCCTGGTAAAGATTTTACGGATTGAGGAATTACTTATAGGTCCCGACTGTTAATCCTAGTAATCTACTTTTGCTTAAAGCAAAAAAATAACAGAATGTAACTAGAAAAGACTCAAATGGCAGTACTAATTAAGATTTACGTAGGTATATTTAATATTAATTCAAGAAGTCATTGCCAAATTAATTATTAAAAAATTAGGCATGCCAATTCGTATTAGTATTTCCACCATTTTGCATGTGAACAGGTCGGTACATCTCGGAACACTTACAAAGTGACACTACTTGAGAGCGCGGAGTGTCCTCCCCCCGCCACTACAAACCTGCATTTACCGTACACCTGTTAACAACGTATTAAATGATTACCAATTCAAATAACTTATCCTCTGACTCTGAACACCTCTCGTACTCGTTCATCAACTCAAATCAAGAGTAGATATCTCCAAGACAACGTTACGGACGGACCCCCTAGAGTTTAGTAATTAATATTAAATTATGTGTATTAATAGACTTGCCCCTTTGTTATTTAGAAATCGCTTTGTTTCCTCCGCCTTCGAATGAAACGTAGTTTTAGGACGATCTCCAATTTGTTTAAAATATCAAACTTAGTAAGTGACTTGGTAACCCCCTCCCCCCCCCATCACGGAAGTGAAGGTTTAGAACTTCGCCATTGCGATTCATTACTTTCAACTTTACTAAATGGTTCCCTTCAATTGAAATGTGATACAATAATGTTGTTTGGTTACCTCTGCTTCCAGACACAGTAGTCATTATGCAACTGTCATCTACGAGGGTATGGATATACATATAAGACTGACTTACAACACCCATACGAAACAACTGGATTTAAAAAGTTGAAACTTGGCTTATAAATAGGTTAATTGATATAGGTACAATAGATTCTTTTTTAGCAGCACGTTGTGTCCTGCATATAGCAGGGTCGGAGGAGAAAATCTGGGAACCTAGTGTTATGAGACTCCGTTCTTATAAAACTCCGTACCCACTCCGTACTCCGTTACCCACTTTTCGCCGAATTCTGGACGCATAGCGTGTCCGAGACCTCAACGGTTTAAATGAAAATATTAAATATGTATTTGATATGTTCGAGTGGAAACCCATTACCTGGTGCATTCACTACCGCACGCTAGTGCCCCTGCGCCATGACTGCCTTCGCCTAGATATTTACATACAATATATTATACTGCAAAAGTTAATTATTTATGTTTTATATCATAAATTACTAATATACTTGTAACTATGTAATAAAAGTTGCAAAAGCAATTACTTTGAAGACTCATTTCTAGATATAAAAGGTTTTACTTCAAGATTTTACCATGAACTTGTACAATTACTTCATGAAGGCAGCCAGTGGTAGTTGGCGCTAGTTGCGTTTAATTAACACTGGTTACATAAATATTGTATCGCTTCATCATTTTTCCCGCACAGCAGGGCAGCAGCAGGCATTGGTGACCTAGTGTTGAGATATTGCGTGTTGAGTAGCGGTACTTAACTAATATATTTTTTATTAAATTGATACCTATTCCCTATATTGCATAACAATATAAGTGTTGCGCACACCATACCGCAGTAACGGCAGCGTCTCGACAGTACTTAAGTATTATAGAACATTATAGAGCGCGCTAGAAGTGATATTTAAATGTTCCTTACTCCAGCCTCCTCCGAGCGCCCGGAAGTAGGACAACACTCATCTCAATTGAACATCACCACACGTTATACGAAATCTCAAGTCACAGTCTCAAGTGACAGCAAGCAGCAAGCAGCAACCCACATAGACGTCTGTGTGCGAGCATTGTGTACTTGGTGGCTCCCAGTGAGTTGAGTTAGTAACGCCAATAACACCAATTATATTCTTATAACAATGCTACAACCCCCTACAGCCCCCCTGAAGAGATTAACAAAAGAAGTAACTGAAGACTTATTGTTTTTAGTGTAAGTGATGAAACAGACGCGATAGTTTGCATATTTGAACTATAAATACGTAACATATGCAAAACAGCAGGTATATATTATCTCAACGTAGTTAACAAAGTGTATTGTATGTGCGTACAAAGTACTCCTGTGTCATAAAGTTCCCCGCAAATATCGGCTTAGAACATGCAAACAAAATGTATTTTGTTACGTTAAAATAACCTCTTATGCTTTTTCGCTATTAAAGTTCGCCAATACCGAATACAGGAAGGACAATAAAAAAGCTCTCCAAATTCACATATACTATAATTTAAAGAGATAAAATAAAAACTAGAAATCGTTGAAAATCGTAGCAAGCAGAAAATAGTTATGTTGTTTTTAGTTCATACTTCAGTGCAATATGTATACGTTACATTATAAATCTTATTAAGGGCAATGCATTATTAAACTATTTTTTTACATTATAACATTAGCAAAAGTAGTAGCGTGAGCCTACAAGCGTCATACTTGTGAACTCAGTTATTATTTGGGGTAAAGAATTATTTCAACATTCCCTCTCCGGCAAAACAAAGCGTGACGTTGAGTCCAATGTCTCAAAAAAAAGGGTGAAATATTTTTTTATTTCCTGTTATATATTGATACATATTATATTAACGGCCCGCCCGCGGCTTCGCCCGTTTGAACTAGGTACATGATTACTTATTTAATAAACAGAGTTAACGACAGTCAAATGTGTTGAGGTCAATGAATGATTTAATTTACTCGTTCAGAAACAGCCGTAAATGTTAAATTATTGATTTGGGTAAGGAATTATAATATTCTTTGTAAAATAACTGTAATGATTGTATATAACTAAAAATACACAAATCGAATCGAATAACCCAATATCGAAATCAGACAAACAGACAAGAAATTAAAAAAAAATAAACGTTTTTAGTATTCGAAGTAAAACAACTGCTGAAAATTCATATGAAATTGAACTGAACTTGAATTTTTAACGTGGAAATTTTAATCTATCTAATATAATATATTTTTTTTACAAATTTTCGTAAGTAATTGAAATGACGAACAAAAGCACTAATATGTTATCAGTAAAGCGAGTGATAACAGAAAGAGGGGACTTTAATGGCGACATAATTTTCAACTTAGTGTTGTAACTTTTACATCTTTTAAGTTATCCGACAAAGACAAAGAGGCGTAAGTCCAAGAACGTCACTTTACAACTGACCTAAATACATATTTCAAATTTAATGCAAGGCTGTAGATCTATTTTTAAAATGTTAGTCAAAGTTCTTTCCGTTTATTATTTTCAATAGTACGTTTATGTAAATGAGATATCCGCGATTCAAAAACAAAATTCACACCAAATTTTCATTCATTTGCCCTTCGTTTTAAAAATACATTGATGCTATTTAAAAAATAAAATGAAATAAAAAAATGTAAATAGTCCAGAAAAACCTAATGAACGGTAGTTCCTTCTCCATTTTTTTAATAAGTTAATTTATTTGTATTGTATCTTTAATGATGGGACTTATTTAACCCGCACTTTGGAGACAACCTCGGTACAGCACCGCTTATACTCGTGTTTCAAATATAAAACTAATTCACCGATAGATTCCGATCCACAACCGGCGTAGCATTCAATCGAAGTAAAAATGTGTTTTTTTAGGATTCCGTAAATCAAAAGATCAAACACCGGTGAAATGGGGGAAGTACATTGTAACACAATTGCAAAATGGGTGCACTCGCACGCAAACTTATGTTTGTCTGCATAAATATGTGCCGCCGTACTTTAAACTAATTAAATACATTTTTTAAAAATATACATATAATTATATTGACATTTACTTTTTGAAAAGCAAAGGCATAAGTTGAACTGTGAACGCCATAGAGTCATTTAATATTATTCCTTACAATATATTATTTTGAAGTATAGTCTAAATTCGTAGTGGAGCAGAGGAACAAGTGCGCAAGTTGTGGGTTCGTTTCCTACTTTGATGAAAATATTAAATATGTTTTCCTAGCTCGAGCCTAGCTAGGTGAAGAGGTAAAGCGTAGCGTTGATTTCCGCCACGCAATACACAATGCCTCAAATTCAGTGAAAAGTTGGAAATGAAAATGTCCTAATGGGAACTATTTCTTAACATTGCGTACGGAGCGTGTTTACTTTTATACAAAAAAAAAAATTATACTTATATGAGATTTAATTTGAATGAAGTCCCCCAACAGAAACGTAGTTCCCGCAATGAACACAGAACGACGTTTGGAGAACATTCTCATTAGTAGAATGTAATTAAAAGAACTTCGATCGGGAACTAGTTGAATTATTCAAATCACATCCACGCGTTGCGCTAACATGACGGTCTAAATGTTTTTATTTATTACATTATTGTACTGGTGCTTTTAAAGTTTTGTTGCTTAGGAGATTGACAAAGTGCGGCGTTAAGTTCCGCCAGACAATAATTATGCTGTAGGTACATCGAACATTAAACGGTACGTGGGGAATGGAGGGACCGCTGTCTACTGATACAGAGTGGAGCTACATTGTAATAGTCAGATAAATAGTAAAGTAAAATATACATAAATGAACATATGTATAAGAATGTCTCTTTGACATTAGTAGTAGAATCGTTGAGTTACTTTAAGAACTTCTAAGAAATGTTGCAGAACATTTTAATAACCATTAAATTATATGTTAAATGAATATGAGGATTTATTTAAAAATAAGCCGCCCGAGTGCGCGCCGACTCCAACTACCACGGCTCATGAGATACATGAGACACGTCTTACTCTTTGGCTACGGAACTCTAAAATAGCTTTAAGATTTTTCCCGCGTAGTAGATGAAAAGAGAGAGAAAGAGAGAAGTTTATGTTCTTTATCTGATTTGTTTTGTTTAAATGACTTCAATAAAAAAATAGTAAAACCAAATGTGTGTAAGTACTTATATTTATTATAGTAATAGGATAATTAACTCGTTCACAACTCGCCTTCTGTGGAGCGCATTAAAGTGAAAAATGAACTTGTTTCAAGGTAACAATTATATTACATACAATTGTTAAAATTGCATATACTTTATGTATCATTTTTAAATATTACATTTAAGCTTTATATACACTTTATATTGACTATATATAGACTTGAATTTTATCCCGAGTGAACACAGAACTTGGCACTTGCATATATACGAGTAGACCTGTCATTCTTTTGTGAAGGAGAACGATGCGTTACTTAATATTGAACTTTGCTCTCATTTCACAAATAAATAAATTAGATGAATAAGTTAGATTAAAGTTTATAATTTATTGAAATGGACCCTTCTCACTTCCCCTTATGTTTTTAAAAATTAAATCAGTTTCACGCTGTATCCTGCACATAGCAGGGTAGGCAGAGGGAAGTTAGTGTTAAACAAAAAAGTAAAAAATATAAAATATACTATACTTATATTATTATTAAGTCTCAATGAACACTTTAATGAAAATTTGTCATTTTCTCTATTTATTTATTTACTCTAAGCAATATTATCGACCCTGAAGCGTCCCGCTCCCGAGGCAAGACCAATCTCGAATACGTTGTTCAAATAATTTACTAAAGTCACTTCAAGAGTAAATTTTAAAAACATTAAATCGTTTTTATATTTCTGTAAATACTATGGGTAGAGAAGTTTTAGAATGCGTTTTAATTATGTTTTTTGTACGTTTCTGATTTAACAGTTAGCAAATAATATTTAATTCCGTCAAATTCCGACACTATTTGGTTAAATTCAAAACAGTTATTATAATTAACATTTGCTAATAACACAGACAGACTTATCCAATAAGAGGTGAACAACAACAACTGCAACGACACTCAAGTATTTAACAGAGACTAGTTGTGTTATCATATCGGCATTGCAACTCGAATACGATCAGAGCAAACTTTCTACTAAATGGCCTTAAGTTCCTCTTTTGTTTACTAAATTTATTCGTAATGGGAACTATCTTATCAGATATCGCAGGATACACTTGTATAGCCTGCTCGCGTGCCCCCGCCTGCCCGCGTGCATGGAGGTGGAGCACGCACAGCTCGTGGAGATGGTTTTATACTTGATACATATTTGCTGTGGTGTTATGATTTTTAAACGATTTCATTTAAGGAATGTCTATAAAAATATCACATTTTCAATAGTCGTTGAAATATTAGACACTAATAATACCCATACTCGCGATACGTCCCAATAGGTTCACAATCCGTCACAGAGATGATTTCGACGCTTTTTGGTTCAGTTTGCTTCGAGTTAGTTTAACTTTCAGAAATTACATGTTGAGGTTGAATGCGGAAATCTGATATCGCGTTTTGGATTAATATTTGCTATTACAAATACACCATAGTATTACTTTTATACAAGTAATAGCAAATATCAATTTAATTGATTTTGAATTTAAAATTAATATAAAATTTCAAAACCAATTACGCAGCATTGCAACTCAAATCAATTCAACTTAATCTGTTCTTTAGGACTTTATAGCCTAATTAGTGTGAAGTCGTCGTGGTGTGAGACTTCGTCTGTGAGCACAGTGGGTGTGAGTTCAGGAACACTATTCCTGGATAAATAGACGATCCGACACGAAATCGGTTGTTAACCCGTTCCCTACGTTCCGTCGAATTCTGGAGGCATTGCGTGTTGAGTAACGGAACTCAACGCCGCGCTTTGCCTCCACACTAGAGCGAGTGGGGATCGAACCCACAACCAGTCGATTTTTACAGCCACTCTTTGTGCCTCTACGCCACGACTGGCCTTAAATATAAATCGCGTATTTATATTTATTAATCCGCAATTTAAGAATCTTAGCCAAATTACGCCACGCTAACTAGAACATAAAAACACTATAAAAGTGCGCAAAAATACTATCTTACCGTGAACATGCGTGAAAACATTACTAACAATGATGTGGACTGGAGCCCGGCTCGTAAGGAGTGACGTAACACTGTACTTTCGTTTGGCCTACAATCCTGACTATGGTACGGAACCCGGTGGACGAGTTACGAGCTCAAAACGGCGATACATAATTCCGCCCGACGATTTCTGGTTGTAATCCCATTGAATGAAAGATGTCGATAATCGATGTAACATACGTTAGAGAGCCACCCGGCTAGAGAGGGCAGCAGTCACCCAACTCTCAGTAATTAGGCGGAAAGTAAAAAGATGATAATCTTGAATTTTATTGTCCTTACAATAAAATATTGTAAATATTTTAGTAAACGTATAAACACTATAAATCCGGACGGAGTTTGAGCGCGGGTTCGATTCGATTAAAATAATTTAAAAAAATGCAAATAGAACTAGAATCTAATTCAGTAGCATAATTTATTCAGATACTTCACTTTCATTTCAGTTTAACACCACGCTTATAAAGTTCCCCTGAGTGGAATCGAACCTGTACGAGAGTTGTCCGAGAGCCTGTTAGAGATTAAGTGTGAGATCGTGGAAGGAGCTCTCAAACGCCGCGTTTAAGTTTCAATTCGCCGACGAGATACATCAGCCCACAAATATCTCAGCTGCCGCCGTCGGCGAGAGTCGGCAGTTTTATCAAAAAAAATCCAATTTCCCTTTTTCCGCTAACCGCGTACGGACAGACGGCAAGTTCACAAATACTAGTAGGTACTGCTGTCATATATTTTTTTTATATTTACTTACTTATTTCTGTACTTTAAGTAAAAAAACCCGAGTTTGTAGTGACAACATTTCGCTCTCATCCTTTTTCTAATTTGTGATAATTACACGTTGAGTGGTGGAATTTAACGCCGCAAATTGTTTTGTGGGCGGAAAAATGCTAACAATTTATATAATAAATAAATAAAATATAACCTACTGGCTAAGAGCACCCAATGCTATTTCCACCCATTGTCTAAACTTTTTCCACACTGAACACGCAATACCTCGAGAATTCAGCAGAAAATGGGCAACGAAATTTGTCTTAATATAATATGAGCTGAGTGTCTTGACACTAGGTTCTTAGGTTCCCTGTGCCTACCCTGCTAAGTGCGGGATATAGCGTGAAGCTGTATAAAAACTATGTAATATTTGATAGGAACCCGAAGCTTTAATAGTTACTTAGTGTGAGGTAGAGACGCCTTACCGACGCTGAGACGGCGTCAGATGTAACCTTATACACGTCTGCTGTGAAATCCTATTTAAGACATCAGACAGTGTCTTGTGTCAAGTAATCCGTCGGTTAAGTTGTTGTTGTTAAAGGAGAAATCGTAAGTTTAATATGACCCTTTGAGTCTGATCGCAAACGCGAACGTTGTGGGTTCAATTCGTTTTCGAGGAAACGAATTATTTTTACTTACATTCCCTTTAAATTTGCTAAATATAACTATTATAATGAGACATAGCAAATTGAATGACTAAACTCACTTAACCTAATGTTTGCTAACTTTGCCTACCAGAGCGGAGAAATGAAAATAAATAAAATATTTAACTTAAACTGCAGTCAAATCCCACCCCTGGCTAAAATCACTTGCGGATTTTTATTAAATATTCATGAATGTTAAATCGATGTCTGCAGCGTTAAACACAGTACTATTCCATACTCTATTAATCTCTAGTTTATCTGACATCTACTGTTCTAAGATAATTCCTTGGAAGTAACCGAATAAACCTTTAGTGTAACTTGTAAATTTTTGAGATAATAATTTTTTATACTTTTCTTGTAGATAAGTTGAGTTGAGAGAATTATTATTTTTTTATTACAAAATATTACATAAAATTGTTAAGTAAGTAAGAGGCCCGACGTAACGCAGAGACACTGAAGGAAATGTAATATTTAAAATTTCCTTGTTCTGGTAGAGGCCAAGCGCGGCGTTAAGTTCCGCCACTTAAAACACAATATAGATAATAAGTAAGAAAATTATAAAACTGTAACGGCGCTATCTTATTTACGCCTTATTTTTCATATTAACGCAAAATGCCAGACCAAATGCAAAGCTTTAAATGTTGAAACAGCACAATTTATTAGCGACGCTCGAGTCCGGGCGACGAGCGACGAGCACCAAGAGTTGCAAGACTCGTCGTTTTCAATTTATTGTCAATTATATCGGGAGTTGAATGAATTCCGATAATGTTCTCTTGCATTTTTAAAATAATAACATTCGAAGGGACTTTTTGCAAAACATTCCGTATTTTATGAGCGCGATGAATGAAAAATTGCTAAACTGATTTTAAAGATAAAAATGCAATCTCTCATAGTGTTTTGGAATTTCTGAATTATACTAAATATAATATTACTGATTATAATATTATTATACTAAAGTAATAAAGAGCAATTAATCTTTGCTTCATATCAGCTATCACTTCTATTGATCCCTCTATGTAATACCATACATACATACATACATACATATTGGCAACTAATTTGTATGGATTTGACATTTTACTGTTATTATCAATGACGCTGAGCGGCGGACGCCAAATAGCGCTGTAACAGCTCGTTTATTTAATTGATGGTGTATCCAACGTGGAATTGTCATTTCACGTTTTTATGTCTAAAATATATTTATTGTGGTATAAGTTTTTCCGTAAAAGATCTTAGTTTGTCTTTTTTCCTTAGCCTTCATGTATCCAGTGGAACCAAGAGCTAAAACTCTATTCACCACTGTGTTAAGTGTTAAGTTTTTGAGACAGCGTATTAACTTAGTGCCGCATTTTTTCTTGTTACCAGAAAATGAAAATAGTTATTTGAATTTAGCTAAAATCGAATCTGCAACCATTGCATTGTCTGTATGTAAACAACATACAGACATCATCCCGCTGCGCCCCGACGGCCTCAATCCTTTCTTATCTTATTTAGTAGCAACATAACAAACACCTTCCACTACCTGACTTGGATTCCTAATATTTGTGAAATGTATAAATCCTACATGAATGAAATCGATAGTTGGTTACGGATTAAATTGATTTATTGATCCCGTTATTTCAGTTCTGTGTACAATCAACATTCTGTTGAAACATCAATTATTTCATTATAAGTGAGGATTACAGTTAATCCGACAGAAAAATAAATAAAAACATTCGTGAAAAGGGTAAAGTGCACAACTCTTATAATCAAAAGTTATTTATTCCATTAACTGATAATTTATTATTTCTTAATTATTTCTGATGCCGCAATTTCGACCTGTATTGAGAAGAATTGAGAGACTACGAGTACATTTAAATTATTATCATTTTATCGCTCTGTTGGACAATGCGCACCGTCCCGATGTCTTGATAAGTAAGCACTGCGAATGGAACCGAAATATCTTAACACAAGGTTCCCTTTGCATACCTTCCCTTAGGGGAAAATATTTAAATAGGTTACGTTAAGCTCCACGTACGTTAGATCTGATGCACATGTACCTATGCCCGTGATCCAGTTGGTACCTCTACTTGAGCGCTGGTTAAGGAGTATCATTCTTCTTGAGGGCATTTATTAAAAGTAATAAAGTCTAAGTCTAAATGTATGCTTGTATTATCCCAGCGATCGAATATTAAATATATTTTTTTAATTAAACGCGTTAATCTCAGGAACCCTTAGGTAGAATTGCAATTTTTTTTGAGATTGACAATCCAGTTAACGACGAAGCCTATATACAGAGTGTTTTTGTTACACCTACTCTATAAAAGCCTAATACATTTAAAAAAATCCCAAAGATGAAAAAGTTTTTTCAAACAAAATAAATAAAAACGTTGTAAAAAAAAACACCATTTGTTAAGGACGACGCACACACACATAAATCTATCAAAGGGACGCCGCCGCACACGCCTCGTTCCGAAATCAAGTCGTAGGTATTGACCATAAAGTTCAAAGTTATTTAACCTTTAGTAGTATATTTGTAGGAGTATGAATAAACATCGTGAAATGAGTCCTACGTCTAAACTGTGGAGGTATCTTGATTAATTTCTTTAGGTATGAGTTTTAAATATTCTACCCAACAAAGCGCTTATATAGAACACACTCCTAGATGTTCAAGTTACACACACACACACACACACATACACACATACACACAGGTCACCAGACTTAATCAAATGTAACGAATAGCACCAATACAATCCCAAGGGATGGTAAATCCTAATTAACCTGTCGGGGGTCTCCCTAAAGTGGTAGTGGTCGTTGTGGTGGAACTAATTGTGGTCGCACTCCCGCCGCGGCCGCTGTGACGGTGCCCGGTCAGGTCGCGTCACTGGAATTCATTTTGACTCAAATTAGTAATAGTTGATGTGGAACTTGGAGTATAGCTGGATACCTTCTTAAAGTAGTATGAGGCCGGTCGTGTCTGACTCGCTACTGCGCGGGGAACATTGTCTTAGTACTGTATATCTACTATCTGTCTACTAAAAAAAAATTAGGATTTCAAAGGACGTTTATATTACAATTTTATTAATACCACTTTAATAATATTATAAACACATTAATACTAATTTTCAAAAATAAAATATGTACTTAAAGTATGTTTAAATTCTACCTTTTTCACGATATTGAGTTGGCATGGCACGAGAGACCCGTAAGAAAAACTATACTCTCTCGTCGTTTTATTCGAGGACTTTTTTAACTTCACGCTGTATCCCGCAAATAGCGCAAACTAATGTTAAGGCACTCAGTTGTCGCTTGTCGCTGACGCAGTACTGGTCTGCTGTAGGTAGTAATGCGCCAGTGGTGGGTCCCCAGCGGTAGTGTGGGTACACTACACCCAGTATAACAATCTAGTCGTAATGTATTACAATAATATCATTCAATAAGAAACAATAGTGGTAGAACAAAAGGCGTTATCAATTACGAGATGAGCGCTCCTTCTGACAAATGACCTTCTCATATTCCGAACAGTTTTGCTCACTTCGGCGACAAAGTTGAAATAATAAATATTTTATAATTAATGGAAGAACTACTGGAGGATGTTTCAAACTAAACTCAGAAGTTACAAACAAAAGGCAGCAGAATTCACCTTCCGTTTCATTTTTGTTTCATCATCATCAAGATATCTCGTTTACTTAATTGTGTTTGAACAAATGTATATTGATATACATTTCATTAATTACAATGTTGTGGTAAGTGAGCCAAGTGTGGGAGGTACCGCCGCTGCGTGGCTGCCAGTCCACGTCGCGCAGGGTGAGGGTGTCTGCCTGTAGACGCGGTGGTTACGGGTTCGAGTCAGCTCGGGGAAATGAGTTATTGTTACCAGTGGTTTGATACATTTTCAAGCTGTACGCTGTTTAGTTTATGGCACTGTCAGTTGGTAGGTATTGTATTGTATTATCAAAAGATAACAATATACCTACATCGTAATCATTTTTAAACGATCATGAAGTTAGAGTCGGGACTCTAGCGACACTCAACAGAGTGACGGGGTCTCACAATACACAATATCTCGAAGCATCGAAAGGAGTCTTAAGACTAGGCCTGATACAGATATAGCACGGGATCCGGTGTGAAGCTTAATAAAATAATTAACTTTGACTTTGTAAGAAATAAATACAAAATATTTTTACTCTTATCTCTTCTCTTCTCTATATATAATAAAAATATTTTGTCTGTACATTTAGTATTTTTTACTGAAATGGATAGAGGGACACTTAAAAAGAATAATAGAAAGCAAACATATACTTTTTTAATTTCTTGTCTGTCTGTCTGTATGTATGGTCACGCTAATCTCCGAAACTACTGAACCGATTTACTTCAAACTTTCACTAATTGCTTTGTTTTAATTCAACGTAACATCTAAAGTTTGTTTCATCAAAATCGGTTCATTAAAAAAAGTTATCGGCATTGGAATGAACTCAAGTCATGAGCTTGCTTGCAAATATAAAGCAATCCATATCTATACTTATACTTATAATAAATCTGTATTTGTTTGTGATAAATCTGTATTTTTAACCGACTTTCAAAACAATTAGGAGGTTCTCAATTAAATATTTTCGATTCGATATGGGTATTTTTAGTAATATGCAATCATCACAGATATTTTACAAAGAATATTATAAATCCTTACCCAAATCAATAATTTAACATTTAACGCTGTCTCTGAACGAGTAAATTAAATTATTCATTGATATGAACACATTTGACTGTCAGTCAATTCTATTTATTAAATGAATAATCATGTAGTTCAAGCGGGCGAAGCCTGGATCTACACTTTAGTTAATTGACAGCGTCTTTTTGGTACCACCGGATCTTATCGAATATTTTCATTTGTTTTTTTTCTTATAGGTGAAGGCAGTATCTTAGCTGGATCTCTTTTTAACGTGCATTCTCCTATTGCGTTATATTGTCTTTTTTACCGTACATTCTCCTTTGTGTTTTTTCCATTCAACGTGACATTGGCGAAGTGATTAGTGCTGAACTGGCACTAATCACTAGCACTGGCCATAAATAAAGAGCAACAACTACAATAACATATTTTCATTTGAAAACAAGGAATATAGCATTGTTTTTCTTTACTTTCACTTTCCTTACTTCGTTAAAGTAGGATACATAGAGAGTTTTAGTGTTCGAACACTCCTTTTTGTTTCTTGATAAATTAAAAATGGGAATGAAAACAATATAGTCTTTCCCTCGAGTCAAAATCTACATAATAATAAGTATTTAATTAAGCATATGTTTGTTTGTATTTGTTTGTTTTTATATTAACTACAGTTTCGTTTATATAAAGAGTTTTTGGCAAATGAAATGTCGCACGATCCGCTAACACTCGCGCCATCGAGACAAATCCAACAACGCGACGTATGATTCATAAAAAATTTAACCCTCCTTTTAAGCTTCGCCGCAGTCGAGTAAAAATTAAAAGAAAAAATCTAGTATTTTAGAACCATAGCTAACGTGTTTAGTTATCTAACCTACTACTCGTAGACAGTAGACTGTAAAAAATACCTTGGCTTTGTTCTAGACCTTTCAAACCAGGGCTTAGTGGAATACTAATCGAAGTGTACATCACTGTGCCTAATGCCCGGTGATAGATCACTGCGTGCCCTCGGACGTCTTACACGCAACGCTATACTTGAAGGTGGCTATTATTGATTACTTGAAGATATACTCGTCCAGGAGTTAGATTAAATTAATAAAACTTATCTTTAAATACATAAAAAAGAGAAAAATAAACTGAACAATTCATCACAGAGGGAACTGTAAATTCATTTACTTTAATTTATATGTATTTATAACTTACTTTAGTAGTCACAGCTAAACATATACACGTTAAATTTATTTATCAATTTAAGCCTACACAGCAACAGCAAGCAAAGCAGACGGAAGTAACCTTGTGGTCAAACACTCCGTTCCTACCGCACCGCCCCAAGTTTCGAGAATGTTCATTTTGTTACCAGAGTGAGAAAATTAAAATAAATCACTCTTCCAAGTGGGGATGGACGCTGTGGCTTCAACGTTCGATCTTTAATTAAAAGTCCATAAAACAAATATTTTAGGGCATTGTCTCGCCGTAGCGACGCGCGACGTAATTGCAACAAACCCTCACTTCGAGACATCTTTTACTAAACAGACTACGAGCTCATACCTTTGAGCCGTTTCTAAGCCTAGAAGTTAGCCTATAGCCGAGAAGTTTCTAAACTGTAAAGCCAACGTTCCTTCACGAGCCACTCATATTTTTGCTAAGTAGGCGGAGACAAACAAGATATAACTTGACTCATCTTGAAAGATCTTGTTAATATTAATATCAGTGGAGTATATTTTTTTACATTTAATATTTATTGTGAAGTTAGGCTAATTTGCCTTGTAGGTAGTAGTAGTAGTAGTAGGGTGTAGTGCAGGGCGGGTAGGGCAGGGCGGGCGGTGACGTCCTAACGCATTATCATGGCCCGCTCGGACGTTTTCCGATACACTGAGGTTATCACGACAAGTGGAGGACTCATGGAGTTTTTATATGAAATTCCTTCGAAGTCGTAAAGCTATCAGCGAGCTTCTTGACACCGACATCCAAATGTCCAAGTGTCTCCACTTACGTGGCTGGCTGGCTGGATTCTCATGATGCTTTTAAACGACATTCCTTCAAAGTTATAAAACTATCAACGGCCTCTTGACATCGGGCACTTGGTTTATATTTATTACCTTTTAAAAACAAATGTTAGAGTTGGTTGACTTAAGTATAGATATTATTTTGAAAATGATATTATTATTATAAAGCGAGAGTAATACAGATTGATAAATTAATAATTATCTCTAGTTGAAGCGGGCGAAGCCGCGAGCGGGTCTCTAGTACATAATATAGCTATAAACTAACGGGAAAGCCGACATATTCATATCAGAGCTTTTAATGACAAACTCTTGAAGTTTGCGAACTAAAGTACATATAGTATATGTTTGTATGTATGTATGTATCTGTGCGCGTATATTAGAAATAGTTGATAGTGGTGACGACGGTCAGACAGCGGCCCGCCGCGGCCGCGCGCTGCGGAGATGAAGATGAGCATCTAATTCATAGTTTGTTTTGTTCCAGGTTGTGGGTTCGATCCCCACGTGACGATGAATTGTTTAATAATTTCAGTTTATATTTTCGCTGATATCAGTGTTATGTTTGTCACAGAGGCGCAATAGGACGCAACGTTTACTCGTAACTGTATATAATACAACAATGTAGGATAAATCGTGAAGCTAACCAAAAAATGAGGAAAACGCTATTATGAAAAAATAAAGAAAAACTATTGTCTTATTGTCTTTTTGCGATGATTGTGCGTTCGAACGGTTCGAAGTGCGGTTTATAATTAAACGGTTTATAAAGTTACTTTTTCGGTTCAGTCGTTCAAAGTACTGTAAAGGGCAAAGGGTTCACTATTCGTAATAGATTTGTTACGAACTTTCCCTATTCACCAGGAAACTTCCTAATAATCTAAGATAATCTAAGTTTGAAATAAAACATTCCTTAACTGATTTTGGTTGAGATAACAGGCATTTTATGCTTATAATGTTTTTCGTGTAACTTTATGTTGTATCCCGCATATAGCAGTAGGCAGAGACAGTGGCGGAACTCAACGCCCCGTTTTGTCTTATTCCTAGAGATTACATTTATCAAACTTAGTGTAGTTTAAGATGTGCACGTAATACAGCATACGATGTTTTTGGATAATTATATTCATAGTAGGTACGAGTATATTATCTTAACTAAGAATTTGAATACAAAACCAAACCATGTCGTATGTATTTGTATAAGTTATTATTTTTCTTCTAAAAAACGAAAATTTAAAGTTGACTAGAAGGAGAGTTGTATGACATGTTATAGTAATCATAATATTGTTAGCGACCTCGTCTAACCCCCTGGTAGACCCCTGGTAGACGCGGGTGACGAATGCGGGTACATGTCACTTATTACAATTACCTAAAACCGGTTTCCGAATAATTTAGAAACATATAGACGATATGTGTTGCTATCTTTTTTTTAAATAAACGTTAACTGCTTCCGATTTCTAACAATATGATATTAAATATTATGTACTTGCCAAATAAAACATTATTAAAAATATTTTAAAAATTCCATAACATTGTTAAAAAAACACCTCCGAATTCCTTGTTATGGTAACAAGACAAGGTGTTAGGATGCGGTACTTAATATTGAATCGGGCGGAAATTGGGGAACGGAGTGTTTAAATATTATATTCCCTCTGCCTACCGCATCTACTATCTCATCTCACTATAATTTCTATTCAAGTACAAAACAAAAAAGAACAAAATTAAAATTCAAACCTCAACAAATATCGATAAACTCTAAAACGGAGTTTATAATATCTAAATTATTCAAATTATTTTAATCGACACTTGAAGCCGGCGCTTTAGTGAATTAACGTTTATGCTCTAACGGTTATGTTGTAAAGGTTATCCCGTTATCATGTTAATGTGGCCATTACTGGTAATGGAGGAGAGTCGGAGAGAAGGGGGAGGGGATGTAGAGAGGGTTAATTCATTGCTTGTCTTCTTAATTCGGCGTTTAGAGGGTCGTGAGTCTCGAGGGTTGTCGAATTAGGTTAGTTATTAGCAGAGTGTTATAATTAGTTTGATGATTACTTTGGCTTACTTTTGTTTCTGTATATACATTCATATATCTCTGCGTCTGTGTGTCTCGTCATACATCGGTCAAATAAAGAGAAGCATCTCCTGTCGAGGCCAGCTGTGTGTGACCACGGACTACTGCAGACTGTTCGAAACGTCGAGTTTCCAAAAATGCATAATACTCAATATACGCGATTAATTCCGTTAAATACTTTCCTTTAAAATGTGTAATAATCGCGAAAAATCTATGACGTCGATATGTAGGCAGTAGTTCAGTATTCTCCAGATTTTGACTCTCTCTCTAACTGTAGCTGAAAATATCTCATGTGTATACGTAAAGAGGTTCTGTAAGCCTCATATTGTAGTGTATGCCCCTAGTGGGGCAGTTATACCTCCATACCTCGTCGCCCGTCCACGGTCTGCAACCTGCGGCGTCCTCATGCTTTAACCTTGCACTTAGGAATCTTCCCGAATTCCATACAAAAGAGTTTTCAATACCTTTACAACGAGACGTGAAATGATAACAGTTTTAAACTTAATGGAAGCTTTTAGTCCGCAACGGGCGAGTTCGTGTAATAAAAACAAACTCTACAAATATGCCCGACTCTATTTTATAACGCACTTAATTCCAGCGGTTTCGGAATTTGCCTCCCGGAGTGCTCCTCCGACCGAAGATGCCCTCTAATTAAAACGTCCTAATCGAAAATATTAATTACCGATTAATTGGGAACGGGTTGTTTGGATTTTCAACTTAAATTGAACAGAATATTAAAGCTCAATTTCAAAGCAAGCCCGGCCCAACTGTAATAATCATTCGGGTTAATTTGTTGACTTTCGAGAATTTATTGAAACACGTAATTAAGCGGTTTTAAAATATTTGCGTAATGTTCAAGTTTAGAAACGTGCGAGTACGGGCGAGTAGACGCAGGTTTTTTTAAAGGAAACCCTGTTAAAATTAATATTGAATATTTAAGCGAAAATATCAGCTAAGTGTCCGCTCGCGGCTTTGTCTGCATAAAACAACCGCTCAGTTATTCCCAGTTCCTACGTAATTTTGTGTATTATACGTTATGAGTCTTCCTTTTTATCATTTTATTAATCAAATTACAATATATGGTGTAGTTAGAAAGACCTCAGACTTAACGTAAAAATGATATACCAGTATGATATGTTGCTTGGTTGTTCACTATATGGCAGACTCTGGCATCAAGACAAAAGCTCGGCTTTGAGTTCCACAACTCAACACGCAACGCACTTGTTCCGTGCCTGCCCTGGACCAGTTAAATAAGAGGCACAGTTGGACCAATGTAACTTATACAGAGGTGAACTCCGTCTGATATTACTTTGCTCTTCAAAGTTCTGAACTGCAGACTTCATTAGATTCCATCGAATAGTTCCTCCGCTATGCGATAATACACTGGACTAGTTATTATAACATTATAAACTGCTTTCAAGCAGCTCAGTTACTCACTGTACGTGCGTAGTTTGAATGTTATATTAATTAAATTTAAATTAAAAAAGCGGGAAAACAAAAAAGTTGTTTTTCTTAAATTAAATTAAACTTAAGCTTAAATTGAATACGTCATGATGTTGCTAATGAAAAATGTCTGACGAGACGCCATACTTGAGGGTTTGATTTGCAATGATTCATCGGTATATACACATACATGTGAGATGTGTGTGTAAATAATACACACTACTCTAAATTTCCTTTATATCACGTCACGAATCTTAACATACCGTAATATAATCAAACCCGCTAATACCGCCATAATTTGTACATCTCTTTGTCCCTTTAATTGATCGGGGTTCCCTGGGGGATTCCCCGTTCCCCCTGGCCCCGTCGACTCCTCTCATTCGCTAAAAGCTTAACTAATAGCCGTCTTATCTGAGATGTTTACAACTTTCTCATTTATCTGCAATTAAGTCTAAACTGTTAATGTATTACAGCTTAAAATATGAAGTACCCGACTCTGTTCTTTAAGGCGTAACAAGTTAGTAAGCAACGCAATGGATACAGTGCATGTGCAGACGTTGCTTATCTTGAATCGAGTTACATCCTACTATGTACCTAATTAAATATCAATTATTGAGAAAAAAGTGATAGTTTTAAAGATATAATCAAACCACCACTATCGCTGTACCACTGTGTCACCCATCATCACCATTCGATCAGCACGCGAGCTCATGGAGAGATTTAGGATTTGGGTGGCACGCCTCACGCCTCACGCCTCACGCCTCACGCCTCACTGCTCGATCGTTAAAGGCCTCACTAATTGCGACCTCATCTCCGCTAAATCGTTCGCTTGAGTAACGACATTCTTATTTAGTACTGCTCGTTGTTTCGGCAAATCAAGACATTTGTTATCCTTATCGAGATGAGCGCCTGGGGCCGTACTCCTTGTTTTAGTATTGCTTGTAGTCTGGACATTACGGACTAGACTTACGTGTTGGACATAAGTACGTACATAATAAGTTAAAGATAGGAAACATGATGATATTGATATCAGTAGTATATCGCTCGCCACTCGCCGTCGACTGCATTGCGGAGGAACGTTTAAATTTTCTTCGAAGTTTTGTCACATTTTTTTCAGTGTTTCCAGTCGTGCGGAGCGCGGGATGAATTGTAAATGCAATTTATGCACTTGAAAGTCCGAGGTGTTTCCGTATTCCGTACGTCTCGATGAGACCATCGGTGGAAACTTTATACAGTTCTAGTATCGCATTATCTATCTATACTAATATAATAAAGCGGAAGAGTTTGTTTGTTTGTTTGTTTGTTTGAACGCTAAGATCTCTGGATCTACTGGATCGATTTACTTTGTTTTTGTTTTGTATGAAAGCTGCATTCTTCAGAAGTGCTATAGGCTATATAATATTACATTACACATATATACTATTAAATTAAAATACTTTCTAATTTGACATGCAATTTATTCTGCCATGTTAACAACAACCGTCGTCGCTACGCGACCGCGTTCGTTATGGCGTCATTTTGATATTCATCCTTATGAAAATAAATATAATAGTCACTTTTAGCATTTCATCTAGATTGAAATTATATTTCTATAGAAATTATATTCTTATATTTCAAGCAGGCGTAGCCGCGTCCGGGTCCGCTAGTTATTTATATAATTTGTTCTAATTGCTGTTTGTGTGACGAATATATTCTATTTGTTGACATTTCAGCACGTAATCATGTAAAGATCATAGAAATATATTATAATCGCTCATATCCTTTTACTTTGTTTTTATCTATCATTGTTATGTAGAAGATAAATTATATACCGTTAAGTAAAGTAAGTGTAAGTACCGTCACGTTCACAGGCGCTGTGCTTCACTGGATATGAGAATAACAACAGCGCATGTATGCATGTTTATCCACGAATACGGAATAAAGTTGTTGTTGTTTACAGCAAATGTCAACTTTTGTTTGAATAAATTTTCCAAATTTATCCCAAAATCTGTTGGACTAAAATTTAAATTAAAATGTTTTAATAAACATTAAATGAAAATGAGACCAGTCGTGGCGCAGTGGTTCGATTTCCACTCGTGGAAATGAAATATTTATAAAAATTTCTATTTTCATATCTCCTCGCCATACGCTCTGCGATCGATCCTCGCCTTAAGTTCCGCCACTCAACATACCTCCTGGTCATACCTGGTCATACCTCCAGAATTCGGCAAAAAGTGGGGAACGAGGTGTCTTAACACTAGGTTCCCTAGGTCTACCTTGCCGAGTGCAGGATACAACGTGAAGCTGATTTAATAAGATTTTTACTAAAATGGTGGCATTTATTTAGTGAAAAAGTTCTCCTTTTAAAGGTTCCGTACTTCAAAAGGAAAAAAACGATACACTTATGGAGTCACTTTGTTGTCCGTCCGTCTGTGACAGATCATTTTTCGCAGGAAGTGGAGATATCAAGCTGAAATTTTTAATCAAATACTAAGGTCTCCTGTGCCTTGGATGTGTAATGTTAAATAAACCAAACTTCTAAGTCAACGGAACCAAATTATATTATGCAACTAATGCTGCAAGCTTCCGCAAACTCGCAAGGGAATCAAAACCTTCAGGGTCACTCAAAAACTTCCCGTGAACTCAGAATCTTGAAATTTGGTACGAAACAATTTCTTATAGCACAGATAGAGGAGAAATTGCGGAAAATAAAAATATACAATTGTGTTTCAAAGAAAAAAAACATTACAAACTTATATTTGTAGTCCATTGCATACAAAATGAGTTCATATATCAGCATAATTAAGATTGTCAATTTAAGTAAGTTGTCCTCGTCTTGTTAACCTTTAATCCTGAAGTTGGTACGGAAGCCTCGGTCTGGAATCCAACGCGCACCGGTTTTTATTTGTGCTTGGAGTTTGCCTCTCTTCCAAATGTAAGTTTTGTCGTTGCCATCAGCTCGGTCAGTGGAAAACGTAAAAATATTTTGTTGATGCATTTCTTTATATTCTTCATAACTTAAGCGCAAAGCAAAACTATACAAACAATATAAAGCTACAGTAATAGTCGGGAAGTAGGAGTGTCCGCACTCTGCACTCCGCACTCCGGAGAGACCTCCCCCTCCCCCTCCTTCGACAACAGCTGATAGCTTAGGAATAGAAGGAAGGGATGTCAGTCAAATTTATTAAATGGATGGAATGGAAAAAACAATAATTGCGCAGTCGTGGAGCAGTGGGATAGCGTTTAAATGTGAACGCGGTTGTTATCGGTTATTCCCCGCAGGTAACAGGAATTATTTGACCAACCTACTATATCTGTAAAAAAATTGTTACAGATATAGTAGGTTGTGTTTCTTATAAGCCTATTTTGATTACTTTTGCTCCCTCAGCTCGGAATTTTGTAAAATCTCAATTAAACTTGGACTTATTACATTTAGAAACCTGCACCACTTCCCTTAAGACCATTGAACGATCCGCTCACCAGGTCACTAGACACTCCGCGATAGAAGTAATTATGGAAAACGGCTCGTAGCAACCCAAAACGTTGAGGCAAGAATAAACAAATTAAACCGCTAACAAAACCATTTGATGTCAATATTATACCCATTTGATGAGATTCGTTTGCCGAATAAATGTAATGAATTGACGTATCGTATCGTCACGCCGTCACGCCGTCACGCCGGGCCGAGGGCCCTTCACTGGAGAGCAGCTTTGTTTGTACAGCCCTCGACAACCCAAGAATTCCTACAAAGCAGATTCCGAATGTAGTATTAGACCCTTTTTACGTTGTATTTGTATTTAATTATTTGTTACTTTGCTTTGCCCGGCGTGTCCTCGAGCCGGCGCTTGCGAATATTTGAAACGAATTGAAGGAGATCGGATGGAGATTGTGATGGAAGTTACTAGTCTGACTACTAACGCTACCTAATAGGAGGACCACGTGACCATGTGGGTGTTGTCCGGAAGACCGCCCGGACGGAGCAGGGCAAGCGGCAGGTACCTCTGCCAGTGGTTAGACACCGCGTGTGGATCGCTCCACAACCTTCATTGCGCCACGAAGGTCTCACGGCTCTCACTCTCTACTTATTATCCGTTCATCTTATTGTATATTTACGGCAACAATACCGTCTAGAGCAAAGAAAGCTCCGAGTAAATTAATAATGACAGTATAAATTCATTATCATGCCCAGACACTGATTAATTTAGCTCCAATAACATTACAAAGGGAAGTGTTGTTAGACCTGGTGCTACTTTAGCGGCGAAGGAAAATTACCAAAATGTTCGAAACAATTAGAGTGCTAGATGGAGAAGGGGACATTATGTGTGTGCAATAAAAATATCAAATTATTATTTTTTTCATTTCTAGTAGGTATCAATAGACTGTAATCTCATTTCCGTGGACCATAAAACGCAAAATATCATTTTTTCTGTTCCCATGGCAATCTCGGGAAATCCTCTTAGTACTCACTACATTTAGCAAGAAACTTGCATACCAATATTCAGCTGTCGCAGCTCTACGAATATTTGCGCATAGGCTGTCAATCACACATTTATGGATTTTATTATGAGTACAGGCATAGATATTCTCCGAACCAACCACGTTTATTTTTTACTTTTCACTAAATGCCTGAAGTCGGAACTTAATGTTATTTTTATTTATTTAATTAAATATATTATTCCTCGTTCTAGAAAGAAAATATTTCTATCAATACAAATGTAATCTTTGAAAAACTGTAACATTCAGGTGACACTGACAGCACACAAACAACCGTAAATAAATATGTACATGACGGGGAATAATATTATTTACACTAAATTCGTTATATTAGTCGATAAGCACATACTCGTACACCCTGAGTCCTCGACAGCAGTAGTACAGCAGGACAGGAGCCTCCCTGCCTCCATTTGGTGCGACGCCACACTTACACAGGATCGGTGTCACGTAAAATATTAATATATCTTTATTCCTTAATATACTTCCAATATATCTTGTAACGGAAAGCTCAGGAGGAGAGGAAGATCCTCGCATTTTCCATTACAATAGAATAACTAAGACTCAGAGGCAATATTCACTGTGTGAGGGGGGGGGGTGCGGGGAGGGAGCTGTCGCTATGACCCACTCAAGCGGACCATATTTGTGACGACACGTGAACTTTCCATACAAAATTAATAATAGAGTAAAACTTTGATTGCGATAAAAAAAGCTTTATACTTTATCCCGCACATGAGGGAGTAGTCAAAGGGGACCTCGTCCTAGTGTTAAGACACTTTATTTATTCCCTACTTTCCGCCCAATTTTCGTTGTCTTGTTATCAGAGCGAAGAAATTTAGAAAAATCTTCAAGTAGGATTTGAACTCATAACCGTCGCTCTTACAATCCTGCTGCGCCGACATTGAGTTTATGAGTGATTACCGAATCCTTCTGCAATGTAGCGCTGAGACTCCACCAAATAAAAGTTCCTATTGTTAGAAAAATCGAACTACTTCTGGTACAGTTTGATTAACTTGGTTAGATTCATCGGATAACTCAATATTAGACAAGAACATGAAAAATACATACATCAGAGGAATTCGAAGGTGCTTTTCGAAGTGGAAGTGGGGGACGTCCTCCGGGGGCGGGGGTCGGAAATCCGGCGTCTAATAAAAACCCTGTTTATCGAATTGCCGCCGCCGAGAGGCGCGAGTCAAAAGAGATGTGTGTCCAAATGTAAAAGGACGATCTTACTTCTTGAGTGCAGGGTCGGTGCTTGTGCAAGCTAAGCTCGTCGGCCCGCACTCAGCAGGGTAGGTAGAGGGAACATAGTGCTAAGACACTCCGTTCCCCACGATCAAATAACCTTCTATATTTTTTTTATATGTTTATTATGTAAAAACTAAATAATGTATAACTACTTTGTAACTGCCGAGTAACTTTAAATTGACATCACAATATTGTGTTTGTTAGTTCATTGTCATCTCGACGAATGTTGATAAGCTGTCGTTGACACTTGTTTTTGATAACATTATATAATCAAATATTACAATAATTATACTTATTGTAATTACATTACATATATATTGAAGCAGTCGTCACCTGACGGCCGCGGGGGCCCCGGGGGGGCCGCGGGGGGGAGCAATGACACACAATAATAAAATATAATACTATATTTTTATTTTAACATAATTATCAAAGGTGACCGCCTCCCCGCGCCTCCCCGCGACCTCTCAGCTCTGAGCCACACTCTACGTCATTTGTAGAACATTCCAAATAAATCTCGAAGCTATTTAATATTATTATGTAAGTTACGTTTACATGAGAACATTATTAATAGAAACTACAAACGTACATAGGAAAACCAAAATTACTACTTTAAATAAACGCAAAATAAACTATTTATATGCAAAATAAATATCAAATTAACTTTTTTGTCCAAATTTATAATAACGTTATATTTTTTAGAGCGTGGACTAACAACATATAATATTGGTGTGTACTAGTGTGTGGTCACTCAACACGCAACTTGGCGGACGCAGTGTTGTAATTATTGTCATTCATTTCTGATTTAGGTGAAATCAATGATTGAGCTCGGCCTGTGACACCGTCATCCACAGTAATTACACTTCGTAGCCGAGTATAGGGGAGCACTAAGAGAAGATTTCTTGAATTTACGGGGGACTAGTGACTCATTTCCTCGAGTGGGAATTGAACTCCCACCCCAAAAGTCAAATGCCACATTCGGCCTCGGCGCTTTTGCTTTTGACGGCTTTTATTCAATAAACGATATTTTCTATGAAGTGTTCAAATAAAAGCGAACTGAAAACGTTATTCTAAAACGTCGCTTTGAAACATTTTCAGTTAAATATTTTTATTACATTCTGTTTCTGTAAATTTGTTTATTTTGTTTGATATTTGGAAATTTGGTAAGCGTTTTATTAATTTTATGTGAACTCGAGCTCGCCGGAGGGCGTCGTGTGAAAGGTATGATCTTTGTTTCTATTTACCTCTATACTCTCTATACTCTCTGTGTAATATACAGGAGGGAGGAATTACTTGGAAATGTTTAAATTGTAATTTTATCTTTGTGGAATTTATGTAAAAGCGCATAAGTGCGCAGTGGTCAACGCGTCGGTTATAGACTCTAATAGTAGGTACGAGCAGTAACACTCCCCCCCCCACTATCCTGCTCGGCGTAGAATACGGCGTAATGCTATGTTAATAATTATTTAAATAATGTCATCTACGAGTATAACACTAACTTGACGTTCAATGAGGAGGAAGCTCGTACAGTCAACTAAAGTTCCTTGCATCTGCTTATCTTCTATCTATATATATAAAAGGACTTGTCCTCACTGACTGAGGTAAGACGCACGCACAGCCGTAACCGCTGATGGTAGAAACGAGAAATTTGGACAGATGTTTACTTTCGTAATTTGGACATCCACTAAGAAGGGATTTTGGAAAATTTTAACCCTAAAAGGGCGAAATAGGGGTTGAAAGTTAGTATGGAAAAAAATTTAAATCGGCACCGATTCTTATAAAATTTGAAATTCAAACTCTTAAAAGTATTTAATTGAACACGTGTTTCATGGTTTTCTAGAATTCTTTCCATAAGGGTGCAAATAAGAGGTTGAAAGTTTGTATGGAAAAATTCTTAAATCGCCACCGATTTTTATAAAATTTGAAATATAGACTCTTAAAAATATTTCATTGAACACATGTTTCATGGTTTATTAGAATTCACCCCTAAATACGTAAGCGAAGCTGCGCGCGTCCGCTAGTTGTAATATAATAATAGAACACAACTCGCTTAAGTAACTGCTCTTATTATCTTGCTCGCGTCAGTTAAGAAGATATTCGATTAGATTTGCGGCTTCAGAAATGGAGAACCTATGTTGATGGAACTTCACCTGTTTCATCATTTAGAGTTATTTACCTGATATCAAACAAAAATAATCATTTCTACATGATTTTTAGTTTTGAAATAATTGTGGACAAACAACGTATCACTACTTATATACTTCCACTTACACGCACTAACACGCATTTAAGATTAGTGACCTCACTCACTCACTCATGTGACGTAAACATTCTTGTTTACATAATAGTAATAGAATAAACATTTATTTTATTTTAACTCAATGATTTATTTTTAAAGTAAATAATAGAGACACACCGACAGACTGACAGACGACCACCGGTGCGCGGGGAACGGAGTGTCTTAACACTAGGTCCCCTCTGCGCACCCTGCTGTGTGCCGGTTACAGCGCGATGCTAATTTAATTTGTTTTGATTTAGTATTTTCATTTCTCCGCTTAGGTAACAAGGCAATGCGTGGCTTTGAGTGGAGATAATTAATTATAAAATACAAATCAATTTCCAAAACACATAAATTATGATTTATTTAATGCGTTATGAAAACTAAGATAATTAATCCATTTTAGGGTTTACCGCTTCTAGTAGTACTTCCCGTAGACTTAAGTTAATTTTTTCGTCGCATCATCAAAACCTATGAGGTATTTCCCAATCACAATCCAAAATAGGTGCAGACTCCTCTGTTGACGAGACCGACTCGCGCTTAGACGGTTTTTTCTTAAATACACTTAAATAAACATTTGTATATTTCAAGACGATTTATTGAATACGATAATATTCTTTATTTTTTTTTATATTTTCTGACATAAATAAATATTTAAATGAATAAATATCTTCTTCTTTAAACTCAATAGCGAGACTTCGCCTTCAAGTAACAATGTTCGAACGGACAGTGAACCATTAATTTAAACCACAATTAGGTAAATACTGTTCCGTAGAGTAAATAAGTAAGTAATCTATCCTAAAAGAAAAATATAGACGTATGTTCACATTTTGTGTGTTATACTTTTAGTATTGCTATTAAGTAAATTTGTTAAAAAAATATACAAAAATAAGCAATTATATTTATTGTAGAAGTTTTAACGACTCCAGTGGAATTTAATATTATCCGCTTCCCTATATTTATAAACACAAACCAAATATTCTATACTTTGCAATAGACGGTGTGATGTCTAATATGCATCCGACTTCGTCAAGTCTCAGTACATACATAGGTACGTTAGCTTCCACGGCTAATACGTACGCGGTGTGTGTGTGTGTGTGTGTGTGTGTGTGTATGTGTGTGTGTGGTAACGAAATGCGCTTACCGAAGCTGTTCCCGAGTTGTGGCCAACTTTATAATTAGCTTTAGGCAGGTACGAGTAGCTAGCTCGCCGCGCCCCGGCTCCGCTCGGCCTCTCAGCGTTAGCGCGCGAGCCTCCTCTATTACGTTACAATCTGCCTCTGAACCTTCCGACGGATCCTTCATTGCCTTACTAAATAATGGAAGTCAGTTCGCGGTGTTCGCCCGTACCTACTCTATAGTATATATATATATTCTATAATAAATATTAATAGCACTAAAGGGCTTCACTGTTTAATTTTTAATTGAAACTATTTTAACTGAAGTTAATAATATGAGTTTATGATTTTTATATAAAACTTATAAATATATGAAAAAAAGACACGGTTGATTTATGAAAATTGTAAACCTAAAGAATTAGTAGAAACTGGAAACGTACAACAAATACAATATAGGAGACATGCACACATGCACCTTCAGTGCACCTCCGTGTCCTCCAGCTCCGGGAAACAATTCAATTGGTTTAATTCTGCCTCACTGAGTAACATTTATCTAATATTTATTATTTAATAATTTATTATCAATTAATTGTTGTAATTTTTAAAAACAAGATCATTTGAATAAAAAGCTATAGCATATATAATATGTTTTAATATTTTTAAATTAGTATTCTACACTTAGGGAATCAATAATAAAATGAAATTAGTATTTATGTAGAAACTACGATAGTTTGAGTGACACATAACTAAACAGGAAACTTAGCAAATTCTCATGCACCTAATTGCAACATAATTCGCACTCTTTAATTAAATTACTAAAAGAGATATCTCACAAAAATAACGAAGAGAAAAGTTTCAATAAAAAAAATTGTATTCATCGCGAAGTCGAATAATTTATAAACACTCACCGTCGAGGAGGAACAGCAGGCGAAAGATGAGGTGACAAATCCTTTTCATCTTAATCATTTAATTAACTCCTACTAATTAACTTTGGAAGTACTTTGTTCTTTGGGTAACACTTTGCAACAGTAAGCACAAATAACACAAACACGAATCTTATTATGATTTCGACAATAATGTTTTTTTCTATAATAAAACTACGCAAGTGTCACGTCGGCGTGACGGCGGCGGGCGCGTCTCAGGTGCCGGGCGACACGTCCGGACGCGGCGCGGGCTCGCGTAGCACTGGCGGCGCGCGGAGCCGCTCTGCTCTACTCGCGCTCTTCGTGCTACATTAATATCACTTTGTTCTAGAAAAATCTTGTCGCTTACTAGTTATTTGGTTGTCTGAAACGTTAAAAAATCTTTATATTTTTTTTATCTTATTTACATTACAATCTGAGAGAGACAGACACTTAAATAAATTAATTTCTCAATCGATGTGCAGGGTCACAAGCGTCACAGTAAACGCAAGGACAGCTGTAGTGGGTTCGACTACTGTTCGCGACAGCGCGGACTTGTCACGACGTGTCTGCGACCTGTTTAGTTAGGTAACGAGTGACGACGACGAGTGAGTCGTAGTGTATAGAAGATGTTAAAAGTTTTGTATATACTTAAATATTTATATATACATAAATAGGTACATGGGTAGGATTCAGATGTCACAGATTAGTTTTTATATAATAGTTTCGTTATAGTTTACCGAATGAATCGCATTTTGAGATAAAAATAACGTTCGTATAGTAAAATTTATTATGAACTATTTATTGTTTATCACAGGAGTCTACAGCTAAATAACACATTTATATACACCGAGTGTTTGTAAATAATTATTGGGGGAATTTTTGCCGTAATGAGTTGTGTGAATTTCGTCAAACTTATTGTGTTTTTCGATATTCTGAATTATATTCTGATATTTGGAATGAATTCTGAATGAATGAATATGAATTCTGAATAGTCAATAACTAAATACTGTATTGTTTTATACATAGTGAGATAGACATTTTTATGTTCTTTTATGTTATATATTAATTGTAAAAACATCCGATTGTTAATAATTAAAATATAAGGATAAATGTATCGTAATCATAGTGAAACACAGTCCACTGTCAGCCGCAAGCACAGCAAGATGAAGGTCGGATCTAGAACAAGCAGACACCGTTAAAGAAGCCCACAGTCACCGACCGTCATGTGTCATGCTTCAACATGTTGTTACAACGTGTTGCGTCACTCAGCGTACTCCGAGTCCCCACGATCTGGAAGAGTGAGTTCCGCCCGTCCGTAACTAGGTAAAACACCACTCGACAAACTATACCTCGAGAATTCGGCGGAAAGTAGGGGAGGTAATTGTCTCCACCGGAACGGAGTATACGAAGTTTATTTTTCAAATCAGGAGCCACGCGTAGGTACGCGGCGCTACGAGCGCGAGCAAACACTCGGCGACAGCAATAACGTGCGCCGGAGAGAGGAGACTATTGTCACGGGATAAGGACACTTCACGTAATTACTTAACGGCTTTGTACGTGTGTGTGTGTACGTGTGTGTGTGTGCGAGTGTGGAATAAAAGTTATCTTTCACTTAAGGAATATCTTAATTTTGGTTAAAAAATTCTATAGTAATATTTGAGATTTTGGTTTTGTATTTTGTAAAATTATTTTAATTATGATTTAATTGCAATAAGACAAAACAAGGCAATCTTATACCTACTGCAGATACAGGTCGTATACGTTTATATGTACAATCAATAATCATGTTTCATCGGAAAATAATGAAGCTAATAGCTTTTTCCAGATTATATATATTATAGATATAAATTTGTATTGCAACGAAAGGGATGTTCCTGCTTATACTCTAATTTATCGTGAAACGATGAACCAACTTTAGGGTGTTGTAATATCAAGTGACTCATTAAACACGTGTGTACGTTACATATATATAAATGTTTTAAATAACAAATTTACATTTCGAAGGAAAGTGCTTAATACAGAAGCAAGGGTTATTTATATGGAAAATTACTAAATTACTTTTGACATTCAGAAAATGCTTCCAACACTTACTCCTTCATAGCAAGATAGGCAGAGGAATGAAATTTATTAACTTTTATTATACAAGTGTTATTTTCAAAATACTGGGTGATGCAAAAATAAACGAGTTATAAATTCTGGAATCATATTTATTTATATTTTTTGCAATCTATTAGACAATATCGGTAGACTTGTACTCTGCAAGACATCAGCATTACTCCTTAAGGTCTACTTCGTAAGAGATGAGAAGCTCTATGATTGCGAAATGTATTTGTCAAAATTAGGAAAATCAAATTAAAACAGCTTCACGCTATATCACAGCTTTGTAGGCGGAAGAATCAAGTGCAGACATAGCGTTTTGGTTTTAGGATTGGACACGCGACTGGCCTCAAAGATACTCAATTAACAGAGTATACTAAATAAATGTAAAAAATATGTGAAACTGTCCAAATTCTTGATATCGCATCACAAATCGCAATCCAAGTTGTCTAAAAATAAAGTAACTGACAAAAACATTTAACAGGTGGTAGGTAGTACAGTAGTACAGTGGTAGGTAGGTGGTGGGTGGTGGTGGGCAGGTGGTCGTAGGTGGTGCGACGGCTAACGATCGTTTTTATACCACTTCCCAGTATTGTTTTTATCTACTCAATTTATCCGCAGCACGTTAACTCTACTTATATACTATTTGTAGATATTTGTTCCTATATTTCTTTGAACACAATTTGTGAACCAATCTTTAAGCGTGAATAGTTTAAATTAACTCGTATCGTTCATAACAACCTCGTGCGCACCACGTCGGGCACGTCGGGCACGTCGGGCACGTCGGGCACGTCGGGCACGTCGGGCACGTCAGGCACGTCGGGCACGTCGGGCACTTCAGTTTGCGAAATACATAAGTTCGTTTTTTATTAAAAGTCAAGACAAAACTTAACTCTTATAAAATAATACAAACAAAATTTATCTAGAACTCACATCAGACTTCATCAAATAAGCTCATAATCCGTACTAAATTTCCGAAGCTATTAATTATATTTCTATAGAAGTGGCTTAAAAAGTTAAACAACAGACAAAAGTTTTGACAAGTTAAAACTTAAAAAGTGTCAAGATTATAAAGAAGCTCCAACTAAACATAAAACAAACCTATTGATTTTCTTTTCCGTAAAAAAAAGAAAATTAGCGTTATTTTATTAAGCGTTGGATTCTGAGTGTTGTGTCGTGTGCTTCTCGCGAGCGCCGCGCCGGCACTCTCTCTCTCTCTCTCTCTCTTGTTTAATAGTCACATGGTATTCATTTTACTGTGAGAGCTAGAAGTAAAACAACATTCATCATTAAACACGACGTAGCTTGTTGGTCATATAAATTTCAAATTTATTTATTTAGTATTAATATTATAGTAATATGTGAAAAATAGAATGAATTATCTTTATTGTATATTTCTTAGGATTTTTTATTTATTTCGAAAATGTGGTATATTACTTAAAATATAATTATAAAATAAATTAGAAGCGAATACATTTTTTTCACGTTACACATAAGGTTCAAAAATTATAAAAAAATAGTCCAGCAATAAAATTAAACCAAAAATGTTTTTTTATTAAAAATATTCACATATTCATTTATATTATCTAAAGTTTATTAACTACTTTCAAAACAACGGTAAACGGCAACAACCTCCAAAGCGGCTCGCTCTGGCTCCGCCGGATATGAATACACCTTTTAATATAATTTTTATATTTAAGAATCATTTCTAAATGAACTACATTTTTCACTCAAGATAATTTGAAATATATCTGAACGAATAGTATTTGCCTCCAGAATTCGGCGTAAGGTGGGATGTGTGGGTGGATTGTCTGAGCTGTGACGAGCAGACGGGAGCACACGCAAACTATGATAATATTGCAATACAGTCCAGACTCGTCCTCTGTCGCCAAGAGTACAGGTTTGAGCGTCCTCCCTCCCCGCAGCACCCCCTACTGCCTACACATAGATATCGACGTTCTAGAAGCTCCGAATAAGTGATGTCCGCTCACGTTCTGCGCGTAAAAAATTCAAATGTTTCGACGAAAATGAACACGCTACTGTTGTCGTCTCCACATTTTTGCACGCGAATATAATGTTTATAATAATTAAAATACGGATCATTTTAGAAAATTCCTATTATTGTCACCGTCCCCTGCCGTACGCAAACACATGAAAAATGGAGTATTTCTCAATTTATTGAATATATATAGAAGACTCGGCGGCGGCGAGAGGGCTCGCAATACCCTCCACTAATTATATTCGAGAGGAACAAATAAACACCCGCACGTGGTATGGTATACGTAGGGAGCCACGTTTTGCTTCGTTATCGAAGCTAGAAAATGATAATATTAAATATTTTATTCCCCCGAGTGGATATCGAACCTAATCTAGGCAGAAAGTAGAGAATGATCTCAATATTAGGTTCCCTTTGCCTATCTATGCAAAGCAAATAAAACGAGGAAGGTTTTGTAATATGTTTTTTTTTATTCCAATATATGGACAAAACCGTGAAGAAATATGTTAAGTTCTATCTAAAAATACCCCATGTTGAACAATGTACGCTCAGGAAAATCTAATTTCTGTTATTAATTACATGTAACACGCGCGTGACTCGTAACAGTGCAGTTGTGGGTTTCATCTAATACAGTTGCAGCAGATATCAAACGCCGTTGTTCTGTTTTCTTCACAAAGAGACTTCACTGCTCACAAGCGTGTGCCAGGAGTCAACCAGGCTCCACCAGCGAGGGTTCCGCAAAAAATTAAAGGGCTTTTTCTGAAATTCAGATTCAGCTTAGCCAGAGCCCTTCTGTGCATCTGAACTAGCTTACCAAATTTAAAAGTTATTATTTTTTACGATTTAACCACAAATATATATTTCTAGATTTTTTCCTGAACAAATACTACATGTAAATACCAGCTGCCAAATTTCATAATTCTAGGTGAACGGGAAGTACCATATGAATTTGGATTCCCTTCATAGTTTCGAAATACTCATATTTTGCGATATAAACGGGCCCATATCTTTTTTCTAAGTAAATATAGAAATATGTTTTTTATTAGGAAATTAGGGGGCCGTAGATCTAACTATATAGTTTGAATTTCAATCCGATATCTCCAAGCGTTCGTGAGATAAAGGGTCTCAAAAGACAGACAAACAGACGGACGACAGAGTGATCTTATAAGGATTCCTTTTTTCCTTAAAAAGTATGAAACTCTAAAATGCTTTGTTATTTTCTAAAGATCATCAATTCACATTCCCATACATTCCAAATGATGTTCGTATTAACAAGACCTTTGATTTTAAAATAAAACAATTTCACGCTGTTCCCGCACACAGCTAGGTAGGCAGAGAGAACCTAGTGCTAAGACACTCCGTTCTTCGTTCCCCTTTTATATATATATATATATATATTAGATTTTGTACCTTTACATACTCCTATACCCTAAAAAGAAAATCTTTCTTTTGTCTATTTTCAGTTTCTTTAAGAGATCCCACAGTCATAACAAATATATATATGCTTAAATCTCTCTCTCGTATCCTTATATAATTAGTTAACTCCGCACACACAGAGTATCACGAGCCTAACACAATTATTTACCGTCTCAAATTGTGTTTGCACTTGAAGACGACGATTTTTAATTTCCACTGTAGACTTAAGAGGTTATACGTCATTGTGGGGCTGCGAGGCTGCGAGGCCGCGAGGCTGCGAGGCTGCGAGGCTGCGAGGCTGCGAGGCTGCGAGGCCGCCAGGCTTCGTCACGGAGCATTTAAATGTTTATTGTTATCTTCAACGACCATCGTTTGTATTTTCAAGCTTATTGAAGGACTTTTATGAAAATAAATAATGATATTTCTACTTACGTAGAGCATTTAATATTTTGATCTTTGGAATTGTGGGAAATTTGAGACTTTTGTTAGCGCTAGTGATCGTTGTCATTTCAAATAGATTTTGGTGGAAATAGTTACATACGCTTAAAATGTATGTGAAGCAGTTCAACGCTCTCTTTACAAAAAATAATGAATTAAATATATAAAGATACAAACTAAATCATAATAGTAATATTTTTAACTAAATTGAGCTCATCTATACTTAATATAATAAAGCGGAAGAGTTTGTTTGTTTGAACGCTAAGATCTCTGGATCTACTGGTCCGATTTATTATATTTTTGTTTTGTATGAAAGCTGCATTCTTCAGAAGTGCTATAGGCTATATAATATTACATTACATTACATATATACCAATATATTAAAATACTTTCTAATTTGACATGCAATTTATTCTGCCATGTTAATAACAACCGTCGCGTCGCTACGCAACCGTTACCGCGACATTTTGATACTCATCCTTATGAAATAAATACAATAGTCATTCTTATCATTTCATCTATATTGAAATTATAGTTTACTGTATAACATTGTAATAAATAATTAAGGAGATGTCACTGATTCCAAATGACCTAGCCTTCGTGCGGCACAATGTGAGTATGACCGACGCGAACGGGCAGATGACGTTGACGGTTTTACAAATTTTCATACATTTTCGAACTTTATTTGCCGTTTCTAATTACTTTAAAATACACTTTGGTTCTCTTCTTATTCTATTTGATATTGCTGGCAAAAATTATCCTTTTAGGTGGCTTTTAGGTACTTTTTGTAATATTAAGAATATCCTTTAGTTACTTTTACTTCTTATGTTGGTTCATTTCAATTTCTTAGATATTATTTCTAATAATATGTCTCTACTTATTATTCTTTTTGATTATATAAGCTTATATTTTCTTACTAATTCTATTGAAAACTGAAAATACATTTAATAAATATTCTTATAGTTAAAGCAGGCGTAGCCGCGTCCGGGTCCACTAGTATTACATATATAGAGAAATAGATCTAGGGGAGGGGAGCCCCCAGTTGATCTCCGGAAACACAGCATCAAAGATCAGTATCTTTGATCCTTGTATGAAGAGGTGGATGACAGTGGACGAGGCGAAAGTAGTATATAGAGACCGTAGTGTTTGGCGCTCCGTCCGCTCTGATTATCCCGTTAGGGATACAGCGTGAAGATATGTACTAAGTTCTCACTAGTTGTTGCCCCAAGTTTCACCTTAACTTTAAACGAAATACACAATAATGGAACCGTTTTAATATGCGGAAATAAAATATCTAAAAATAAATTTATAAAGCTATGCATAAAAGTGTGTTTTTAATAATTGTTTCAAGCATAAATAACTGAATAAAAAGTACTCTCTTTTAGTTATACCTAATATAATCTATAAAAAGTGAAACTTTCTAAAAACTTATAAGTTTAGTAATCATAATATCCATATAGAGACTCGGCGGTGGATATGAGGGTAGTTCTATTTAATGCACAACACTTAAACTTGACTGAAGTAGCACTGCGCCTTAAACTTTTATAATTTTTGTCCATAATCTGGCTGTAAGAAAGATGGCCAGGAGAAGAATATACATTTTTTTAATAATAAAAAAATATTAATAATAAAACATTTTTTATAATATATTTTTGTAGTTCTTTACGTCATATCATTATCAAGATTTCTATTTAGCCATTTTATGTACAAAAACAATAACAAAGATATTAAATGATTATTCCTTAAATAGTCTAATACTATCTTTCATTTCCAATTTAGAAGCATACTCGTCCAACATATTGAGCGAGAAATAGCCAAATATGAACATGTGAGTATTCTCGTAGACACGTCTCGACTCGTAGCTTCCATTCGCCGCAAGTGTGCTGACACCCGTCACGTAGACCCCGACACCGGCCGACATCTCCGACGCTACAATGTTCAAGTGTCGGCTGTCTAATGCCAAATGTAGGCAGCTCTATCAACTCTATCAATATCTAACGAAAATATTTAATGTTCCAAGTAAATCTCAAAGTTGTTAATGAAGCTTAACGTGAGCGTAATTCGATTCGGTACGCCGCCTGGATATCTAAATATAATAAAGTAAATGTTTGATAAATGTGTAAGGACGATAAAGGTTCCTTTTAGGTTTATATCGATAAAAATGTATAAATCACAAGAAATGTAGCGCTTGTCGTTAGTAGGTGCCGGTGACCCGCAATCGTCACGTTGTATGTTTAATAATTTGATTAACTCACTCGGGTAATGATGCAATGGAATGGGAATGTGGGGAACGCAATGTGTTAACATCAGGTTCTCAAATTCTGTCTACCTACCATGTTAAGTGCTAGGTAAAAAAAAATCAGCTTCACGTTGTATCCCACACACGGCAGGATAGGCAGAGGGAAACTAGTGTAAAGACACTCCGTTTCCCACTTTCCGCCGGAATTTTGGAGACATTGCGTGTTGAGAGGCGGAACTCAACGCCGAGCTTTTGCCTGGAAACCAGAGCGATATAAAGCGAATATAAATTTAAATATTATTTCAATATAACAAATATATATATATATAATTCCAGTTCAAAAATAAATGCAAGTTGCTAACCACCAGCCAATTGTGAATGGATTTTGGTGTTTCTTGTTATATTATGGTAGCATGTGTTTCAGAGAGAGTCCCACATATATTAAATGGTACTTGGTTCCAGGCGTTTTGATAAAATCTATGAAAACGAGTGCAAATGTTTGCGTGCAAATGGTTCCGTACCTTTTAAGGAAAAAATGGACTCTTACTTTCATTTTGTTGTCCGTCCGTCCGTCTGTCTGTCTGTTTATCAAGAGCCTCTATCTCAGGAATGCTTAGAGATATCGAGTTGAAATTCAAACCATATACTCAGATCTACGGCCCCATGATTTCATGAAAAATTATAAAAAAAAAAACAAATACACTTCCGATTGAACTAGAATTATGAAATTTGGTACTAGCATCTATATGTAGTACTAATTCAGGAAAAAATCTGACCACTATATATTTATAGTTAAATTTTTGTACAGACCCCTCTGCGTCGTGCGTCGTGCGCTTGTCCGGGTCTTAAACACCTGAAAGGTCTTCAGTGACGATCACACACATATACAGTGTTTGTAGCTTAGGTGTTTCAATTTTGTTTAAATAAAGTGTAAAAGAAGTAATCGTGTGGTATGTGTCGACTGTTGCGGGTGCGCTCCCCGCTCGGAGAGTGTGGCGAGGAGTTCTGTCACATCATTCACAATATCTTGAGTTAAGAGAGTGAAGGGCCGTCGTTGGCCGTCTTCTCTCTTCCTACTTTGTTACAGGTTTATGCAGGAACAAACTTGGAACTATAATAAGCGGAATCTTATTAAAATAAATGAAACTTACGCTTGTCCAGCTATCAACAATACCTGATACAAAATTATATCAAGATCAGCAAAATTACATTGGGGCCTGAACCCACTAGTAGGTCATTTACGTCTCCGTAATAGAGCCTGTCATACTATACGCTGCCAGCGTGTGAGCGCCGGAAGCGGGCAATAGACACCCTTTTCCGAACACTCACATCAAGTCAATTAATAACGGAAGTACTTAAGAAAGGTTTCTAAAGAATCGTAGCAACTTTCCCATTTGGCGACGAAACTAGCAAAGTGAGATTAATGAGTGACCTGTTCCGTCCCAAATATGAGTCGTCGTCGGCTCCGACGCGACCTACTAACGACTGCTACGACGAGCTACGACGAGCTACGACGCGCTACGACGCGCTACGATGCGCTACGATGACATGCTAAGTGATTGACTATCAGTGTAGATAGCGACTAGACTGCAGCAGGGATACATAGAGGACCTTTTGGTCAGACACTCCGTTCCTCTCAATCACAAACAAATTCAGACTTATTATAAGTATAGACATGGATTGCTTTATATTTGCAGGCAAACGCACGCATTGAGTTTATTCAAATGAAAATAACTTTTTTTAATGAACCGATTTTGATGAAACAAATTTAAGATGTTAAGTTGAGTTAAAACAAGGCAATTGGTAAAAGTATTATGTAAATCGGTTCAGTACTTTCGGAGATTAGCGTGACCATACATACAGACATACAGACAGACAAGAAATTACTCGTACTTGAAAATATTACTAAATAGACATCGCATGCGTACGTTTCGTAATTTTGAGTATTTTATCCATTTCTGCAAATTTGAATCATTGAACTTTTTTAGTTGTTTATATATTCATTAACTTTAATTGAGACATTACGGCGTAGTAAAGACAAAGTATCTGTGTTAACGCGATCTGTGTTGAAGAATAAAAGATAGTTGCGAATTCGAGTCTGAGTCGAAGATTTTTTTAATATTATTTTATATATGTATAATTGTAGAAGCAACATTTGGAATATTTTGCAATAATAATTCGAGAGATTTCGTAGTTATTTTCTGTATTTAAAATTGTATGTTTCAAATTGTATGTTCAACGCGTTATCAATTCTCACCTCACCTTGAACCCAGCTATTGCACTGAACTCTTGCACCTCCTTCAATGCTGTAACTTTGCTGAAAGAGGCCATGGCAGACCAGACATAAAATGACATAAATCACATCTTGAACTGATTCGCAATAACGACTCAGTTGGAGATGCTAAAAATACTAAAACAAAAGAAAAAAAAAAGAAAGACAATATACAAGAAAATTTACGCCGATTTTCTGCGTAAAATTTGCAGTATTCATAAAAATTATAAGCCGTGTCAAATATGGAGATTGCACATTTCACACGAGCGTAGCGGGGCGGGCGGCGGGCGTGCGGGGGGCGGGCGCTGTCCCGCGGCGTGACGGTTGGCACCGACCCCTTGATTACTGAACACACTTGCTTGTCTTGAGTTTGTTATGCGCTCGTATTTTATATTTTATATGTCGTGCTGCAATTGAAATGTTTCAAAGAAAATATTTTATAAAATTCACGGAGATTTTCTATATTGTTCGAAACACGTAAGACGAGAAATACATATAAAACGCATACAAAAGAATATATCAAACTATATCTAAAGTTTTCGATAGAATGTTCTTTTTCAGCTTCACGCTACCTAAATGGTCAAAATACTTATATAATTTGTTTTTTTTACTTTCAAATAACTTCTTATCCTTGGCTCCCGTACCCCGGCCCGTGGCGGTCCGTTACAATCTACGTTGTGTTCATCTCCTACGCTGTTTTAATTATAAACGAATTGAATTATCTTAACAATAATTTCATTTAATTATTTTCATGTTTCATTGAATATTCAGAAATTAACGCTTACCAACCAATTATGTTCAATGTAAGCTGGGTGGAGGTGTACTCGCCTCGTGTTTTCGTAAATTAAACTATTTAAGTGCAAGTTGGACTCGCCCCACGTGGGTTCCGAGAAAAGGGGCATAATTATAAAAAAATACAAATTGAAGTTGGATGCAATTATTTTGTATGAAATGAACTACCAATATAACTTTGTAATGGTTTATTCTTTAATTTACATTTATATTTCCATTTCTCCGATTTTCCCTTTATTTGTACCTTGAGTTCTAACTGCTTGCTAAATTTCATATTTATAGGTCTACGGGAAGTACCCTATAGCTTCTGATTACGCGACCATTTTTCACTGAATTCTGGATTCATGGCGTGTTGAGTCGCGGAACTCAACGCCGCTACGATAACCGCTCGTGCCTTTTGATAGCGCTGACTTAGAAATTTGTTTTATTTGTGCTATTAAGGACCTCTAAAATAAGTGAAATAATAGGAGATACTTAGACACATGAAATAGACTATTAGTCATTTAATAACAGTTTACTGGTGTCGTGGACTCGAGGACACTACCCTTTATTTCTACTTATGTCTTATACTCGTTTAAGTTTTTGTTATTATCGACATGGCGAAAAATTGAAGCAACGATGGGCGATTAATATAGTTTATAATACATACATTAAAAAGTTAATTTAATTGTTCTGTTCTAAGCTTGTCCTCTTCCAGCGCGCGCACGCCAGCCTGGCTCACGTGCGCGCGCGTGCACCTGCACGCCCTGCACCGCGGCGCCGACGACGCCGTCAAATTAAAACATATCAAAGTTATTACTGGACAGCACGTGCAGGAGATTAACAATTATATGAAACGACAATTTTTACAGTCAACTAAAATGTATACCCTATACGTATCGAAATAAGAGTCAAAAGACAAAAATCCCGCGCCATATTAAACGTGCATGAAAATTTAATAAAAGTGGATTACAAGTAGTTTTCGTATTAAGACAAGGCAAATGGACTCGTTTCGTTGATCGACTCATCATCTGATAAGCCGCTTCCGATTGAGCTCTTACTGCCGCCGTGTGCAAGTGCTAGGATGTAAATACGAACTTATGGCGGAGAGTGTGGTCACTAAGACGGACACGAACGAGCTGCTAGTTATAAATTCAATCCTCATGAGTGGAAGATACTTTTTTTTGACTAGAATTTTTTTTCCTATAAGCACAGACTAGAGCTAAATAATGTTATGAGCTAGCTTATGTTTATGTAATATAAAGGTTTATTTAATTATATAAAAAAACAAAAGTAAGTATAAATTTCTTTTAGAATAGAAATAAGAAAAAGGAAAAATGTGAATATAAAGAAGGTCACACAGTGACAGGTTTCCTCTGCCAGGAACTGTGTTAGCGTCGGGTGACGTCACCGCGTTGAGACATACTTCGCTGCCAAAAAGTAGTATGCTAATGTTGTTGCGTTCTAACTTTCAAATATAATTATACTCAGTACATTTCAAGCTCTAAGTTCTTCTGTTTCAAGAAGAATAGCTAGTATAAGTTTATAATATTGTATGAGTCATTCATGATACGACAAAGACAGGCAAACGAAGTGATTCTAAAATATGATTTTGTGAAGAGTCGAATATCTGTAAACGTGAACATAAACAGCTGCACTCGGCGGTGTCCCTCCAGAAGGCTGACTCCCGGTCAGATGTAGCATACGAGCATATCCAGGAACATAAGATCCAGCGCCCACAGCGACCAGGCGGCGCGTTCTCGCGACTCCTACTCCACAAAGCTTTAATAATGAAACCTCCTTATTTAAGAGTCGTATTGTTTTATTTGTCATCCGTCCCTCTTTGCAACAAGCAAATAAAATGACAGTCAAATAATTTGAAAACTTGACGTTAGCGAAGCCGGAATTAAAACGCTTTAGTAAAACAATTTAGTAAACGCTTCCAAAGAACGTCTATCCTCTATAATATCCTGTTAATCCAGCACACAGACCCCGCGACTCATTGAGCGCTCATCACGCCAGGCGACTAAAACATTTACACTTTATATCATAAGAACTATTCTCCTTTAAACTGTTTCTCCTGTGAGCATGTTCGTCCTCCACGAGAGACCAACATATTTGCGAAGGCCACGCAGCTGCTTTAATATAATACGAAGGTAATTATCAAATGTATAACATATTCTTTTGTGAAAACAAAAATAACACACAATATTATTTATGAAGTGTTATGTGTATTCGCGGCGATGGTAACGCGGGGACACAGGGCTTAATCCCCAATCGGGGAGATGAGATTTATTGAACTCTGGTGTCGAGGCGAAGGGCGGCGTTGAGCCCTGCCACTCAACACGTAATGCCCCCAGAATTCGGCAGAAAGTGATAGGACATTTACACAAGTGACAAGAGGTGCATTTTCGGTCTTAAAGCGGCGCAAAATAAATACATAGGTAAGGTTAAAGGTGAAAAATCTGACAAGGGCGAGTCGGGCTCCCATCGAGGAAATTAGAGGTATTGGACTTTTTCTAAAATTCAGGCTTAGCTTAACAAGAGCCCTTTCATTTGATACTTCCCTTGAACTCTAGAGTCAAAAGCCACTAGGGCTTTAATACTAAATTTTGCATTATTTTTAAGACTATTATTTTTTTTTGGGATTTAGCCACAAATGTATAGTTTGCAGATTTTTTATCTAAACCACTACTATCTGTAGATGCTAGCTGCCAAATTTCATAATTCTAAGTGAACTGGAAGTACCCTATGAATTTTAATTCACTTAATAATGTCGAAATAGTATAGTTTTTTTGCGATATATACTGCCATGCCTTTTTTTAACCGACTTTTGTAAGAAAAAGAGGGAAAGGAAAGTCGGTGTCAAACTAATGCTACAACACCTTTATTACAATATCTATTACTAAGCCTGTTTGTTTTACTTGGCACCGACTTCACAATTGTAAACTCTTTGTAAAATTATTTTTACTTTTTAGTTCGTTGTTAGAAGTCGGTTTTTCTTTTTGTTAAAAATAAATTTATTAAGTAAATATATAAATATGTTTTTTATCAAGATATCATAGGGCCGGAGATTTAAGTATGAGTTTGAATTCCAACCCGATATCTCCAAACGTTCCTTAGATAAAGGGTCTTGACAGACAGACAGGCAGTTAGACGGACGGACAACAAAGTAATCTTATAAGAGTTCCTTTTTCCATAAAAAGATACGGAACCCTAAAAACCAAAAAATCGAGGATAGCAATGATATTCACCATTTTAGGTAAACTGGTGAAAAATAAACCGTAACCTCCAGTGAGTGTTGCCAATTCTCATAAATACGAGAGCAGGTTAGAATAGACATATTCAGGCGGGTAAGGGCGGGTAAGGGCGGGTACGGGCGGGTACGGGCGGGTGCGGGCTTGTAAGGCCGCACCTGAGATGCTTTTATGAAAAAATGAGACAATTTGCGTTTCTGCTTAAATAATTATAAAAATATCTCGTGAAAATACAAATACACACGGAAATTGGGGCAATTTATCTCCTCCCACATTCGCCGCTAACCAGCCCCTGATTGCCGGGACGTCGCCGGCACGAGCCCTCGTTACGAACACAATCTATGAGATATTTGTTTTTTTCATTTGTTGTTTAATTTTTTAGTTTTACGCAATTCTGCGAGCGTCTTTATAAAAATATTTATGATGTTAAATTCTGTTTAGTAGTTAGGTACTATCTCTATTTTTAACTCATGTCCTTTTAGAAGACATTGACACCGCTCCTTGTTTGACTAGATCTAACACAAATGGCTTCAAATGCTTCAAATTCCATTTATACTAATTCGCATTTTCTATATTCAGTATGAGAAATTGACCAAAAATATTAACTAAATTAAGCAATAATTTCATATTCACCATTTAATACGCTGGCTATTGAAGAATATTATGTACCGTCACGTATGAAGTGATCACCGTCGCCTACAACCCCGTCCAATACCAGAGGAGCTACAGGTGCGGTGCTTCGACGACAGGTCAAACAGATCCCCATAACACTCTTCATGATAAATGCAACAGACAGACAGACAGAAAACAATTTTAATATTGTTTGCTTATATATACACTTAGAAACACAAATTTCCATTCATCACAGACAGACACTTCGCTTATTTCATATATTCATGTAGGTGTCTTAGAACCAGGCAATTGATCGACATCATCCTAAGCCAATAGATTCATTGAAATTTTCGCCCTTTGTTGCTGGAATACAGAAACCTATTATAAATGTTTTAGTCCCTGACGCATATAAAGCAAGCAACAACACGACTGACCTTCAGTTCAACACGATAAAGCAAGATTGCAGCAGTGGCCCGACACAACAGCCCGCGGGTGTGGACTTGGGATGTCAGGGATTTGATGAAATGAGATTTATATATTTTTAAACTATTAAAGGAAAATAAATTCAGTGTTATATTTTATTACGTTAAGGAACTCTATCATAGCCGGTTTTAATATTAATCTATACTAATATAATAAAGCGGAACAGTTTGTTTGTTTGTTTGTTTGAACGCTAAGATCTCTGGATCTACTGGTCCGATTTACATTGTTTTTGTTTTGTATGAAAGCTGCATTCTTCAGAAGTGCTATAGGCTAAATAACATTACATTACACCTATAAACTAATATATTTTAAAGTACTTTCTAATTTGACATGCAATTTATTCTGCCATGTTGATAACAACCGTCGCGTTGCTACGCAACCGCTACCGCGACATTTTGATATTCATCCTTATGAAAATAAATATTAAAGTCACTTTTAGCATTTCATCTAGATTGAAATTATAGTTTACTGTATAACATTCTAATAAATAATTAAGGAGATGTCACTGATTCGAAATGACCTAGCCTTCGGGCGGCATTGTATGAGTATGACCGACGCGAAAATATTCTTATAGTTCAAGCAGGCGTAGCCGCGTCCGGGTCCACTAGTCTATATATATAAAAGGACTTGTCCTCACTGACTGAGGTAAGACGCACGCACAGCCTTAACCGCTGATGGTAGAAACTTGAAATTTGGACAGATATTTACTTTTGTAATCTGGACATCCACTAAGAAGGGATTTTGAAAAATTTTAACTCTAAAGGGATGAAATAGGGGTTGCAAGTTTGTATGGAATTTTTTTTAATTGGCACCGATTTTTATAAAATTTGAAATTCAGACTCTTAAAAATATTTAATTGAACACACGTTTCATGGTTTTTTAGAATCCACCCCCTAAGGGTGCAAATAAGGGGTTGAAAGTTTGTATAGAAATGTTTTTAAATCGGCTCCAAATTTTATAAAATTTGAAATTCAGACTCTTAAAAGTATTTCATTGAATACGTGTGTCATAGTTTATTAGAATTCATCCCTAAGGGTGCAAATAAGCACGCGAAGCTGCGCGCGGCCGCTAGTATTATTATAACAATCAGGATTTTTTTAACAATAAAATTCTGCAATATATTTTATTTGTCAGAAATAATAATTTTAACGTTGAAAATATATTTTTTTATGTTACCATCATAAACTAATTTAACAAAGTAAATATTGCTGCAATTGCTCAGTACATATGGTTACATATAATAATATAAGAGTGGTACAAGAGGGGGATCCCTCTCCGCTGGTATATCCACGCGCTGGGGGGGGGTCCGCTCGTCGTAACGCAACGTATAAATTTTGCGGATGGATTTGAACGTAATTTTTCGCCTAAATCGTTCCAGTCAAATGTTTATTTGGCTGAAGCGAAATGCGCAAGTAATCCCATTAGCGGCGCGGCTCGCACTCGTCGGTATCATTTTATTATTAATGTACAGTCGTTTGGCACCCGTCGCCGGCCGCCCCCCGCCGCCGCCCTCCGCCGCCCTGTCTGTATACGAGTATATGGTCACGTATACCTCCGAAAGTACTAAACCAATTTACTTTTTTTGTATGATTGTTCTAATAAAAATCCTGGACCTGAAATTGCTCCTGTATCAGGTATTTAATATTTAGAACTAAAGTTTTTTGTAAATTAACATAAGAATGAACTGCATTGAGGTGTGTAGTTCTATAACCATCAACCACACACGTAGCATTCGCATTGACCTTTGTTTGACCTTTGACCTCTCTGCTCTTGCCGGTCGACTTCCAAAAGAGATAAAAAACTGCTAGATCATATAATATTTCCATTTGTACATACTCGTATAATGTTTTCTCCAAACAGCCTCCCGTGTCTGGTCGCCGCGGCACTATAAGGCGACCTAATACTCCACATCCACAGCATTAGCATGATTTAGAAAATAATATGTTACAACTCGATGCAAATCTATTAAGATGACGTCCTCGACGCCACCGGGGCTCGGGGCTGTGGGGGCGCGGCACGCGGCGCACAGTGTACGGTGTACGGTGTACGGTGTACGGTGTACGGTGTACGGTGTACGGTGTACGGTGTGCGGTGTACGGTGTACGGTGTGCGGTGTGCGGTGTGCGGTGTATCTTTATCCGACATTTGGATTCATTCATTCATTATTGTAAATGAATCTAAAACAATGATGGTCAAATCGGTTGTCTGTTTGTCGACGTTTATTTTCAGAAACGGCTTAACCGATTTGAATGCAGTTTTCACTGTTGCATGCACTTGACATTTAACTCAACAAAATGACTACTAGCTAAAACAGTTATTTTATACAACTGTTTTATTGAATTGAATAAATCTTTGGTTTTCAATGTTTTGTTGTTTGATATTTTTGTTACATTATTATTTTTATGATGATATAAAAAACTGCAATTGTGTAATGATAAGAAATACTGAGATATCAGGATTTGGGATTCTCCAACGTAAATTGACTTCATGTCTATAGATATTAGATACGGTTCAACTTAGGATAGAATTTTTTCTAATACGACAACTTTTCTAAGAACAATTAAATAAATACCTGAAGACTTAGATTCGTTTTTATTCAGTGCATACCAGTATAGACAACTGTCTGCTTCATGTGACATACAGCGCGAGACTAAAAACATTAAAAATTCTACAAAAGTATTTGATATTTGAATGATATATGTACAATGTACGTACTCGTAGGTATGTACAATACATATGTATATATATGTACTATATGTATAAACGGAATATCTTCTGCTTCGTTTCAACAAGTGACATGTGACGTTGTACGACGTACTCACTTGGTACTTAATACTTATGAAATAAGTGACAGTGTTGTTACTATATACCACAGAAAGAGCATTAAGTAAAAAAGTATAATAAAGTTATCTTAATTATAGTACAATTGGAACAAATGTGTATAGACACTTGTGCAGGCCTAGAGCATTCCTTTTTATTTTTCAGGTTTAATTTTAAACCGACTTCTGTAAGAAAAGGAGGTTATCAATTCAACTGTATTTTTTTATGTTTGTTACCTCATAACTTTTGACTGGGTGAACCGATTTTGATAATTTTTTTCATTTGAAAGGTAGTGCTTCCTGTGTGGTCCCATTTTTTTGGTCTCTGTCTGTTATAAATAAATTTATTACATTTCAATGTATACGTACTTTCGTTCGTATGTACATTTGTAGCACTAGAGAACGAATTGATGCACCCTTTCACTATATTAATAATAACTGTGCCAAAATTGATACTCCTCCATTCCCGTTATTTTCCTAAAAAGAGGTACAGATAGTGCACTCATAGGCACAGTCCCAGGCACCGCCTCTTTGGTACATTACTGTGAGGTCTTATAGCACAAGTCTGTTCTCATCTGAAGCACTCAACGCTACTTACCTAGTAAGTTAGTTGTTGGCGTACGTTCATTAGTTCAATGAATTCCTTGAAAACTTTTCACAACTACCGTCATTGAAATAAATATTTCAACTTATTATATTATAGCTTATTATAATTATCAAATATTTCAAAATAAAACCAAAACAAATTAAATTATTTAATTGTAGATGGCAATTACTATACTATACAAATTTGTAAGTAATTTCACATAAAATGTAAATACTTTTACCACATTTGTACACAAATTGAAGGTAAGTCTTGCTGCTTCGTATTTGCATAATGATGTATAAACTTAGACTTACCAAAAATATAAGTGAATATATTTGATAGTAGTAAATGCAGGTTTTGAAGAATGTTGAAATAGAAACACATTAAGGCTTGACACATTTTTAATTTAAACTAAGTTACTTGAACACTTACGACCCGCGCGCCTTTTTTTATGAAACTTCAATAAAACCAAACGTTTCAGTTCTTCCCTTATAGAATAATAGGCTAAGATTGAAGACGAAAATATACAGAGACACAAAAAGTAATCCCCATAACAATTTCTATAAAGATACTCAACAGTGCATAAAATGATGTGATTCACTTTAGAGGGTGGAACAGTTTTTGTAGTAAATCGGCGGCCGTTTTTTTAGAGCCCTTATAACTTACGTACATACTCGTAGCGTGCCTGAGACTATCACATAGAGATACAAGGACTGTAGTTTGAAGGCTTCTATACACTTGGAATAGCATTTCGACCGAGAAGAATCACTTAATAGTGTTTGATCACTTACAATCAATTAACCGCACAGTACGTTTATGCACAGCTTTTGTACATAATATTTGCTTTTCCTTGATCTTGTGTCGAAGCAAAGCGCGGCGTTGAGTTCCGCCATTCAACGCACAGTGCCTGGAAAATTGAGTGAAAAGTAGGGAACAGTTCTCTCTGCCTACCCTGCTCTGTGCGGGGATACAGCGTGAAACTGTTTTGATTTGATTTTTTTTTAATATCATAATTGATTTTGAATTATTTTCTTAAATTTAATGATTATTTATTCAATATTTCACAAGTGAAAACGCCCAAACGCAAAACCAAAGCATCTTATCACAAACTTCGAACTTACTTCAATATAATTATGTAATAAATTATAGAATAAAAATATTTTGTTCATTTAGCATTTCAAAATGTAAAATATCTTATTCAAAGTTACAAAAATAAACATAGTTTATTGAAATATGAAAATTAGTAGTTTTACTTTAAATATTAGGCTACTTGGAACCTTTTTTTGTTACTAATTAGTTTATCTTTTCTGGGGCCAGACCATTATCTGAAACTACAACTGATCTGAACTAAGCTTGGAGTTGAATTACGCAGTAGAAGCTTCAAGAATGAATATTAAGAAAGTGTTTCAAAGAAGCTAGGATACCAATGAATCTAGAGATGGAAATGTTGAAGTATGCTGACGGAACCTTAGGAATTCTATGAAGGAAGAAGCATCAGCGGTATGTGGTAAAGAGACTTTAGCAAAACGTGCGACGAATGGTGAAATAATGAAGAGCAAGGTGCTGTAGAAAAAAAGAGGAAAACATGGTGAGATTATAGAGCCTCAGATAAGTGTGCGACGGATAAACAAGAAACGAAAGTCCTGATAATGATGAAGCGGGAAAGTTACAGATATAGAGATATGTAAGGTTAAGTTCAGGGAAAACACGAAACTCTTCGGTGAGAAATCTAAAAGAGTGAAGTGAGTTTATTTTAAGAGAGTGTTTATTTATTTATTTATTAAGGACAACTAATAAAACATACACATAATCGGATATTACAAACATAATATGTTAAACACTATTGGCTTAGTGTTGCTTTACTTAGCGCTGCCACGGGCGTGATAAGGGACTGTTTCATATACTAACATTAATTACTCACATATAGTTACATAACTATCGTTAAAAATATATGTATATAAATTTCTCTTATGTAACAAAAACTTAACAGAAACCAAGGTTGCCCGCTGGCCTGCAGAATGAAGGTGGTGCTTTCGAAAGATGGTGACGTTTTAACAGAACAACCACAAGTTTTGTTTTATTACATAATATATTTACTATGAAAATAATTACACATTTAAATGTTCAATTATGCTGAAAGTACTTCTCTTTCCTTAACGGCCACATTGGCAGTTGACATTTGTCTATATGTTTTTCATTATTTCTTGTTTTAGTGTTCTCTTCTTTTGTGCTTCGGGTCCAGATTTTATAAAAGTAAATACCTTAGTTTAAATATCAAAGTTTAAATTAACTTACTCTTTATTAAGTATACAGGGTGGAAGAGGCCGCGCTTCTTTTACTGAAACTGCATATAGGGTAAAATATTTCAAACCCGGCGCTAAAAAAATTTATCAAGATGCCTCAACAGTTTGGACGTAGGATTTTTTTTTCATTTCACGATTTTTTTCCATACCTGTATTTCGTGTCACGCACACATACACATACTACTACAAAAATACTACTAAGAGTTGCCAAACTTCTACTTTTCATTCGTTAAAACATAACCGAACGAGAAAGAACGATATCTCGCGTTCTTTTTCACTCAATTACCTATTTATAATAATAAATCTAAACAACGTTCAAAGCTCTTATTAAAATTGTTTAATAAAATCCTACTTTAAGGCAATTTATTATATCTGCTTTATTACGAAATTATTTAGAAATAACTCATGGTTATTGAACCACCCACAAAATTATATTCAAAAGTTTTAACACACAAAATGATATTGAACTACAATAGATACGTACTTACATTTAACATTAGTTTTACATCGTCGTTGTCGCATTCTCCTTTTACTACCACTAATATTTACATCATAAGTAATATTAAAAACTCAACATTTGTTTGAAATGTCTTAAAAGAATGTATGTTTTGATAGTACACTCAAATACTGACACACAATAGTTTCACATTTGAGAAAAATACTCAGTAATCACATCATCACGATCACGAAACATTCATAACGATTTTAGGAATCCGATTAATGATAAAATTAATATTAAACAACATCCAAATAATTTAAAACACTTAATAATTATTCAACGTCTAAAGTCGAACAAAATAATGTAAACACAACAGAACTTAGCCGTTCCGCGGCTATGTTCTGTTCTTACACAGATAATTAAAAACATTGTAATAGTTGCCACTAACTAAAATACTTCTCGAACATACTTTTAAATTTTTTATTAATATTTTCATTATTATTTATATTTGTTTAATTATTTTGATAGAAAATCGTATAAAAATTAAATATTAAACGAGTTTTATAATGTTACACGAGAACCTACGAAAACTCAATACGAAATAAATTAATATTTAGTAATTATTTGTAAATAGTATTGACAATTTTATTAATTATTTTAATATCAAATCATGCGTAAAAAGTATAATCTACATTTATTATGAATTATAGTGTTATATTAAACAATCAATCAATATTAAAAATTAATTTTGTTATCTGCACAAAGACACCCCGCTCACGCCGCACCGATTACCGGGGATTCCCATAGAATCGGTTCGGCGCGTACATTCTACGCAATAGTAGTTGGGTCTAGCGTTGCCAAACTATCGATTGTTTCGCAATCGATAGTTTTAATCTAAAAAAGGCTATGCGATCGATAGGACAATCGATAGTATCGATATTTTCGATAGTATCGAAACTATCGATAGTTTAAAAGAAAACAATACTATCGGCGAAGTGCAATACTATCGATACTATCGATAGTATCGATATCTATCTGACTGGTAGATAGTATTGTACTCTTTTGAACTATCGATAGTGTCGACACTATTAAAATATTGATAGTCCTACTATCGGACAACTATCGATAGAATATCGATAGTCGACTACCGATCGGCAACACTAGTTGGGTCGGACTATAGCTGAATGCTATTTACTAAACCATATAAATACAATGGGTTATGGGCCCAAACCACGTCGTAACAATAATAAAGAAGATTGCATCAATCGTAGAAAATTAGAAATACTGGCGAGTTTAAAACAGCGTTACTTCACGCGACGCTTCGACGTTGGTATTGAAATTTGGAGGTTAAGTTGCCGGGAAGGAATAAAAAAGAAAAACAAGCAAAAAAAAACAATCACGAGTAAGGGAAACAGCACAGTAATAAAACTGGAAGGAGTAAAAAATTGGAATGCTTGGAAGTTCCAAACCATAATACTACTACGAAGGGAAATTGTGTCATCATCATCATCTGCATTAATTGTAAAAAGAAATGCTACAATTAAAAGAAATATTAAATGTTTCAAGTGTAATAATATGGGTCATTGTCGAGCTGAATGCAATGTGGACAGAAAATGTAATATTTATTGTTAAAAAAAGTGAGAAAAAATGCTATTATTGTAATAATTTTGTAAACATGTTAAAAATGAGTGTTAGTTTAAAAAGGGAAAATAAAAAATGTGTTTGTAGTGCAACAAAAGTAAAATTAAAAACCTAATAGAAATAATTCAATAAGTGTGTGTAAAGTGTATTCCTAAGTGTTGCGTTAATTTAACATCAGCTCGCCGCCGTTGCCTACATACCTACGCTAGTTGCTGCGACTCGATTTCTTGAATGAAGCGTTTGCGACGTTGCCGCGCCGACAGGTAAGTGTGTGCGTGCCTATGTTATACTTTACAAATGGCGTTTCATTTTGAAACGATAATTTTATTATTTATTTTGTTTGAAAAAATAACTTCTTCATTTTTGGGAATTATTTTTTTTCTGAATTATATTAGGCTTTTATAGAGTAGTTAAAACTGTGGTTTCATTTAAAGTGGTGCGTTCAATTCCACCCTGTATAGTACGTTAGCAAGGCACGTATAGCCTGCAAGAGCACTGAGCTCAGTTAGACATAACTTGCCACTAATCCGTGTCGTTTCGATATCCTCACAAGTGCCAGAAATTCTTCAGGAACTTATATAAGAGCTTAAGGAAGTAGTGCTTTGCTTTAATCCGCCGTAAACAATACTACCGACAATACCCCCATATATTTGCTGCTATCAATATTACAGCTGAATGTTCTGCAATACGCTTCAGTCGATATGAGACCCTAACATTTAGGAGTTAGGTTCAATTTTTGTTGCCGATGCAAAGTATTGGTGCAGACGAAGTTACGACCCTGCCCAATTAATAACTTGTACTAATTATATGGAGTGCTTAAATTTCAAGTATTTCATTGTCGGTTAGTAGATGTATAACCGCGCGCTAGTGCGCTACGATACCTGACTGACTCTAGTCCGTGAGAGTGCAGCAAACATATGCGTTACTATCTCTCGTCATCATTTTGAAAATCCCCGTTTGCGCGGCCGAGAGACACGAGACCAACAACTTGTTTTAATTAATTTAAATAAAAGTAGCACATGAAGGAACTGTTTGATACAAGAACGCATCACATTATACACCAAATATAATAATTACATATCACGAAATACAAATCAACGCTTCAGTTCTTGCCTTTAAAGAATATCTAAATCTTGGAACAGCTGCGGTCCTCTCTCTATATGAAGGCTGAGGAGGTTCTCAATTAAATATTTTAGATTCGATATTCGATTCATTTATTCGAAGTAATACCTAGTACTATATAATATACTATGAGGCAAAAAAATACCTGACAAAATGACCAAAATAATGAACTATTATAATTATTAAGTAGATGTTTCAGATCATAATTTTTAATGTCAATAGCGAATTTCTCTTTTTTTTTGTATTTATACTTCTATTCAGACGCAGCCTTCGTGACGCCACTTATCATTTTCTTTTATCTTTGAAGAGTCGTTCCCGAGGAAGTGAGACCGCCGTGACCGCCGTGACAAGCAAGTGTCATCTTCTAACGGTGAGTCCCTCGCCTCTTCGACATGTCAGTTCGATCGGTTCGTTTGTTTGGCGCGTTTCATTCGTTACGATTTCACAATTACATTTTTATAAAATTTCGCTGCTTTTTATATTAGTTGAAAGAAAGCATTAAATGCATTGCGTTAAGACTTGAGAAGTGGACTAGTCAAATTAAAGTTAGTGTGATAGTAAGTACCTCTCTACTACATACTTACCTACAAAAGTGAATAATAAACATCTAAATGGAATACAGAAAGTTTCTATTGAAAGCTGGAACAATTGAGAGTTTTATAAGAAATAATAGTTCGTTAATTACAGATAAGTTTGCACAATAGGAGCTTCAGAAAGAACTGCTTACCGCTTTAAGAAAGGATCGTATTGTGGACACTTTCAAAGGAAACCCTTTAGTTGGAGGAATAGAGGAATAAATATTGTTTCGAGGCCGCTATCACCGGCACCACCTGCACGGAGGGGGAGACCTGCATAGTCCTGCACCTGACCTGCGTAGTTAATGAAATATAATTATTAATAACATGAGGCAAGCTCATATTCTTTATGTTATTTCCTGAAATTTGTCGTTGAGACGTTGAGTTTCACCAATGCAATGTCGTGAGTGCAATGAGTGTCCTAACTCTCAGTTTCCCCCGCTTATCGTGCTACACGACACTCACTCGGGTGGCGCGGGAGTAATAAAGCGACACTACATCTAACACTGTGTCTCGCTAGTGTACGGGACTCAACTTCTCAACGGTCATATCATAACGATTATCGGGGCCAGAAAACCAAAATAACTTATATCGGCGAATGGGAATAAAACTCACAACCGTTGCCTCTACTGTCAACTATGCTGAACCATTGCGCCACAACGGCCTCAAATATTATATATGAACTAGGGGCCCGCCCGCGGCTTCGCCCGCTTGAATTATAAGATTATTCATTTAATTAAAAAAATTGACTGACAGCCAAATTTGTGTGATTTCAGTCAATTAATAACTAATGTATTCGTTCAGAAACAGCCTTAATTGTTAAATTATTGATTTGTATAAGGATTTATAATATTCTTTATAAAATAACTGTAATGTTTCCATATTACAAAACATACCCAAATCGAATATCGAAATCGAATCCAAAATAATTAATCGAATATCGAATCGAAAATATTTAAATTGAGAGACAAGGAGGAGGTCTCCTTGTATTGAATATCAGTTAAAAATACAGATTTATCACAAACAAAAACAGATTTATTATAAGTACAAGTACAGATATGGATTGCTGATATATTTGCAGGCAACTTTTTTTAATGAACCGATTTTGGTGAAACAAGCTTTAAATGTTAAGTTGAGTTAAAACAAAGCAATTTGTGAAAGTTTTAAGTAAATCGGTTCAGTACTTTCGGAGATAAACGTGATCATACATACAGACAGACAAACAGAGAAGAAATTTAAAAAAAATCTTTTCTATTAATCTTTTAAAGTGTCCCTCTATCCATTTCAGTCAAAAATGCTAAATGTACAGACAAAATATTTTTACTGTTTTATTATATATACCTAGAGATAGAGATTATTTTAATTTTCAGGTTTGGCGAAGAAAGACAAAGGGCAGCCTTGTGTTTCGCAAATCAACGCGAGTCTAGACCGATAGATAGAAGTTGTAATCTCCACACTGTTTATTTTGTAAGTGTCGGGACACTCCGTTCTCTCTTCGTATCTCACTGTACTGGGTACATGAGTAGTGTTCAAACGGAGTACCGGCTGCATATAAACGATACGTTGTGAAGGGACGGCTACGGACTTTATATTTGTCAAAAGAGCGAGGACATGAAAATATTTCATTCCCAGGAGTGAGTGTGGGACCCCGCTATCACAGCCGTTGTATTTACAATAGAGTACCTACAGTACAGTAGTACACGCCTCTCAACAGCGAGGCCGGCGCGGGGGGCGCGGGGGGCGCGGGCGGCGCTGCATCTAAATATGAAACTTGAACTCATACGTAGAACGTCTTATTTTTTTCAGCTTCAACGTCCAAGCGTCTTATTATTATCAAGATATATAAACCTACATAAAAAGCAAAACACAATATGAGAATCCCTATAATAATGTTTTAGGAGTAGGTCACTGGCGGCGGGAGCGGTCACTATAAAATAGAATAAATTATGCAGACTGTATAAGATGAATTATTCCAGGGGCGAGAGGGAGTGCGGGGAGAGGGGAACGGGGAGGGGGATGGCGGGGGGGTGGAATACCTCGTACGTACGGAACTTAGAAGGTTTATCGTGCATGAACAATTAAATTTGGAGCAGAGATTTGAGGGAAGTAATTTAAGAAATGGTTATTATACAAGAGCAGGTCGGTCCCCCCCTCCACACGCCTCTCCGCGCCCGCGGCACCTGCACTACCTGGACATGTCCTATGAATGCATGACGATAAGAAAGTTTAGAATTTGGCAAAATATTTTATATTTCCTAAAACTATCCATGTTTATAGGGAGAAGGGTTATAAGTTGAGGTATTTTACGATTATGTAACTATTAAAGTTTATTAAGTACAATTGACGCAACCTGCGTAAGTCCTCCCGCGCACCTGAGCGAGTGCTCGTATATCGTAAAATAGTGAATGGACAATAAAATACTTCCCTGCGTCGTTGTTTCCTGCAGTTTCCGAAACATTTAAGTTTTGTTTCATATTTATCGCGAGTCCGTCTCGCTTCGACAAAAACAATTGAGTTTTCTCCCGAGATTACGAAGGTAAACGACCTTTTTAAGGCGCTTAATGTCTACAAAAAGTCCACGTGTCCCAGATAAATGACCGACCAGAAAAAATATATTGCGCACACCGGAGAGAACAAGTCCGCCCCGACCTCGTCCTCGTATGCCTGCTTACCGGCTTACTTACTGAAAGCACCCGCTAAGAAATCTGTCTTGTTATTAAAATTACATATTTCCTAATATAAATTAGTTCTCAATATAAATTACAAGGAGATATAGTCCAATATTGACTATTATATTTACCTTATAATATCTAAATATTGAACGTTTCATCTTCGGTACTGGGGACAGAACCCATTGTAACGAATAACCTACAATTACGAAATGTGGCAGTTAACATCTACACGTACTACTAGTTCACATAATAACCTTAAAAAGGCGGCAAAATTATGTATTACAGCCGCGAGTTCAAGTGAGGTATCAAGTCAAAGGGCTCTGGCTGAGCTAAGCCTGGTGACGCTACTCGAGGCCTCCGCGTTGTTGTTTTACTTCACTGGCCCAAAACAAGTGAAAACACAAACTCTTAAAATCCTATCAGCCAATCGTAACTCTACGATCGCTGCCTCTGAAGCTGCGACCACAGGCTATTGGTAAAATCTTAGATGGTTATACAAAGGTCATTGTCTTTTTACATGAAGTAAATAGTTGTTACATACGAGTATAATAATAATAATGCCAATCATCATCAAAAAAATAATAATCAAAATTCCATTCAAATCGCTTCCTTCGACATATATGTGCGTATATTAATAATTGGTAACAATTATAAATGTGAATGAATCTCTGCCTATTATTGTTAAAAAAATATGAGATATTTTTAAATAATATTTTGCAGACCTTCAGTAGTAGAAGCGATATTACTTACCACTTTTAGAATAAAAATTCTTTTAAAAAAATCCAATTTCATTTGTTAAAATAAAATAGAAGTCATTAATATAAATCTGATCATATACGACACCGACCACAAATAAATCACTGCAGTCTTCTCTAAACTCTCTCTCTCTCTCTTTTCTGAACTCAAAATTAATGTTCATTGACGAATAATAAGTATAATTGAAATTGTAGGTGACAGTAACATAAAGGCCACACTGACCGGCTCGAGTCGAGCTCCTGTGCTCAGAGGCCTTTGTGGTACAGAGGGACAGAGTCTGACTCGGGAATTATTATTTTTTAATTATTTCCGTTTTCCCGCAGACAACAAATAATAGATTGTCTTAGCGCTCCGTTACTCTCTGCCTACTCTGCTATACAGAAAAAAGCGTGGAACTGGTTTGTTCAATCATTTTAGTAGGTACGTAGAGTCCTTACTTTAATTTACTGGTTCATTGTATGTTTCCCTTATTAACGTCGACGCCGTCGTGGCCTAGAGCCTGTAATACTCTATAGTGTGCTGTATTTTAGTAGCCAAGACCTTCATTTGAAACCTGTGACGAGGTGTTTCAAAAAATATGAAGAGGCTGATGACGGTGGACGAGGCGAAAGAGGTATGTAGACACTGTAGCGTTTGGCGCTCTTTGCAACCTGCAATTTTGAAGCGGCGGCCATCTTGGATTTGTAATATATTATTGTACATCAACTATATATCACTGTATTTTCACCAAAACTACCAAATTTTAAGTTAATCTGTAAACAGGAAGGGGGTAAGAGGGGTACATTTTAATACGCCTGCGTCGGCCTGCAGCATCACTGCAAACGTTTTCATTAATATAGTTTGACATTTTATGGGGAAATGCTGGAGAAGCACTCGAGGATGTGAGATGTAGCACCGACACGGAGACACATCTCACATCCTCGGATCTTATGTGGCCTTCATAACTACGTAATTTCTTTTTATTTATTTTTATTACCCGACTAAGGCGAAGTCAAAAGGAGTGTTGTGATTTCGGCCGGTATCTATCGTTCATCTGTTCCCATGCAGCTTCTAAAATAGTTATCTTATTTTAACAAATGAGGTATCAAATGAAAGGTCTCAATTAGCACATTTTAAAATAACTTAAATAAATTTTAAGTTCAAAAAATAACTAGTTGTTACGGTAGGTAGTCTACGGTAGGTACAGGTTAGAATAAGGGTGGAACACGACCGCCGCAGTCTATTTCAGGTGAACATATTTTCTTATTTCATACTTTTTAGATGTCGTGATTATCGAAGTCGGGTTTTATTTTTTATTAATTTTTTCAGCTTTACATCCCATCCGTAGCGGCGTAGCTACGGCGTAGTGCGGACGGAGGAGTAGCGGAGAGTAGCGGAGAGTAGCGGAGAGTAGTGTAGTAATAGTGTGTGTGAACGCGATACAAGTGTCTCCTGCCGTTTTCTAGTTCAGCAATTTTTATTTAGCGTTCACCGCTGCGCCCCCTCCCACTCCCCCACGCCCTCGCCCCCGCGCCCGCCCTCCATGGTGATCGGCCGCGATATTTCATTAGCGTAATGCCGCTGAGATTTTAACCGGCTTAATATCAGTGTCGATCTTTATAAATACTGCGATGTCGATCTTTATAAATATGCGAAAAGAGTAAATTTACATTCAATATCTACTATCATTTAAGCCCTGCCTAGGCCAAATGGCGATAGGTCACTGGTGTGGTCTGCGACCGCAGAATGCCGCTCAAGCTCAAGGGGCTGATATACAAGAGCATCGTCCGACCGGTTCTTTTATACGGCAGCGAATGTTGGCCAACACTATCTCGGCACGCTCAGGAGCTTCACGACACGGAAATGAAGATGCTGAGGTGGATGTGCGGCGTAACGCGGTCTGACCGCATACGCAACACATTCATTCGAGGTAGTCTTGGGGTCCGTGACGTAGCGGATAAGCTCCAAAAGCGTCGCCTGTAATGGTTTGGCCACGTTACGCGCCGGCCTAAGAACTATGTCGGATGCAAGTGCCTTGCTATATCAGTTTCTAGAGTGAGACCTCCCGGATTCGTGATGCAGAACATGAGAGCCAATGTAATGTTCATCGACGATTCAAAAGTGCTTATTATAAGTTTATTTGAATAAAGAATATTTTGAATTTGAATTTGAATGGTCTAACCACCGAGGGCCCAAAAAACCGTGTAAAAGTAGGTTAAGTGGGAAGGCAGAACCTGGCAATAGCCGGGATTAATGCCAGGAGAAAGAAGATCTACTATGATTGAGTATACTCTTATGTATATGATGCTATTCGTAAAAACCATTATTTTAACACGTATTTAGAGTTTGATTAAAATCTAAATTACTCACTTTATCACAAAATGCCTTCATCAAGTCGTGTCCCCTCGCGGATGGAGGCACTGACCCAAGTGGATAACTAGTGTGCTGCAGAGATGTGTGCTATACTGTGTAACCAGTCGTGGCCGCCCGCGCCCTGGAGGTACTACACTACGAGAACACAGTATTCACGCTGCTTCCCGCAAACAACGTAAGGAGGCAGAAGGATTTTAACGTCAAGACACTTCATTTTATACTCTCCGTACTGAATGGCAGTACTCGACGCCGCACTGTGTCTTATCACCAGAAGAGAAGAAAATAAGTCATTCCTGTGACTTGGAATCGAACCCACAATCGTCGGGCTTGCATTCAACCGCTGTCCCACTGTAATGTAAACAATTATATACGAGTACATATATTTTATGTATTGTAGTATGTAGAGTAGTGCACAAGAGTGCAGCACTGAGAAATGAGATGCTTAATGTAGTTTTCTGTTTTGTGAAAACAATCGCCCCATTTAGTCCTGCCTCGCCTCGCCTCGTCCGCCTCGTCCGCCTCTTCCCGCCTCGTCCCGCCTCGTCCCGCCTCAACCCGACTCACGGCCTTCACTTGTGGCTCTAACTTAATATATTTCATATTTCACTCGCCCTCGACTCGACTCGACAACGAACAGAACAGATTACTGCAACGTGATTTGCATTCTGAATTGATACTGTTACATTTTTTTTTAAGTTTTTATATAAATGTTATGTACTAGCGGCCTACCAGCGGCTTCGCCCGCTTGAACTGCATGATTATTCAGTTAATAAACAGAATTGACTGACAGTCAAATGTATTGATATCAATGACTAATTTAATTTTCTCGTTCAGAAACAGCCTTAAATGTAATGTTATTGGTTTGGATAAGGATTTATAATATTCTTTGTAATATAACTGTAATAATTGCATATTACAAAAAAATATCAAATTGAATCGAAATATTGAAATCGAATTCAAAATAATTAAATGAATCGAATATCGAATCGAAAATATTTAATCGAAAACCTCCTCCTTGTTTTAAAAATCGGTTAAAAATATACATTTATCACCAATAAATACAGATTTATTATATGTATAAGAATGGAATATATGAATTGTAAATATAAGAATGGAATAAATCTCCTCCGTTATACCGTTGCGTTCGTTTATGTACAAATTATGAAAATTATAAAATTATATAAAATTGTGAGAAAAATAAAATGCATCAAACTATCAACTAGCGTCGAGCATTGACTGTTGAGTGTTAATAAATCAGTTCATGAAAAAGTAAGATTCCCCATCGTACTGTAGAGGAGAGAGAGAGAGAGAGAGAGAGAGAGAGAGAGACGGCGCTCCGCTGTAGTGAAACATTTATCATCTAAGCAATATAAATATCGACGTGTGTGTTCACGTGTGTACACACACAGTATGTATGTGGGGTGGTGTGTGTGCGCGCGTGATTCCGCTCGCGAAATAAACCACTATGGGATTCGTTTGCAGGAGCCGAGGGCCGGCCGCCCTCCGCGCCGCCCTCCGCGCCGCACTCCGCTCGCTCCTGTGACGACGACGTTACTACAGTACTTGTTGGACAATAACAAGATTGACAATAAACAAAGCTGTGATATAATTTAGAGCAATGTCGTACATACATTATAATGATCGATTTTCTATACTGATGATTTATTAAAACATGGTAATTCTACTCATAGGGGAGTGAATAGCAACAGCAGCCGGCCCCCGGACTATCTCCGAAACCGATCCTATTGAGTGCTTCATAAATATTTGAGGACACATGTATGCGCTATCAGCTACCAGCTACCAGCTCGCAGCTCCTCGTTCCTCCTCCTCCTCGCAGTGGCGCGTTTTTATCGCCACACTCGGCGTTTGTTTTAGTCGATTCCGACGGCACCTCGTTCACGAACGAATATTTGAACAAGTTTTAACGAAGCCGACTAAATATTTTTACTTTATCGCGCATGTACGATATCGATTTGAGGTCATCAATCAACAGTCAATATGAGAGTTCAATTTAAAAGAAGGTCTTTTCTGGAGGAGCGCGAGGAATGTATCAAATCCGTCAACGTCTGAGCGTTCAACAGAACATCGGCGCCACATTTATTACAATTTGTCGGAATATCGCCCTCGATAAGGAGGGCTCGAACACTTCATTCATAGCTTCATGTAGCGAATATGTTACAGTTTCTTGTTTGGGGACAAATTGCTTATCTGCAAGTATTTTATCGGTTTGTCCTTAAGTAATGTAAATAGACATTGTAATAATGTGACCATCAATTTAATAAATGACATCATATCAATAGTAATATGATCCATAATTATAAAATTTTCAGTCCAAATTAAAAATATGAATTTTACGCACCAACTTCAAAATTTTACTCCTCATCCTTTTACACACAAACTCGTCGTTTTATCTATATATATAAAATACCTTGTTCTCACTGACTGAGGTAAGACGCACGCACAGCCGTAACCGCTGTGCGTAGAAACTTGAAATTTGGACAGATGTTTACTTTCGTAATCTGGACATCCACTAAGAAGGGATTTTGAAAAATTTTAACCCTAAAAGCGTGAAATAGGGTGTTGTAAATTTGTATGGAAAAATCATTTACCATCATTTGAAATATATACAACGTAAATTAAAAAAAACACTGATCTCATAATGTTAAAGGAAATAGCCATATGGCTCTAGTTTTTCATCTTTGCTCTCTGTCGCAAGACAGCATCCTCTCGGCATATATTGTATTTTACAAGTTCGATAATTCGATACTGCAAGGAATGATTGTATTGAACTTATTTTTATTTCTTTGCTCTGGTATGGCAAAACGCAACGTAAGCAAAGTCAAAACAAACAACAAATACGACCGCTAAACAGGCGACTACTGGAGAACGGAGTGTCCTAACACTAGCTTCTCTTTCTTTATAATGTTACTATTATAACTTTATTTGTATAACACATACATACACAGGAAATTTTAGGGTAACCTAAGACAATGTACAAAAGTTACATTCGGGAAGGTAGATATAAATAAAATATTCTAAAATCGTCAAGTAAATATTCTAAATAAGCGGGGACTTTGACGAGTTTGCAATGAAGTAACTCCTGGCGGTAAAATAGTTTTTTGTACAATTAAAATACAGAACATATGTAACATGCTATACTGCACGCACTACGACGGCTAGCACTTGTCATGTTTTGATTTACTTTTTCCCGTTAACTTCTGGGTATTATTTTTTTAACTTCTTAAATATTTGATATCAAAAAAGAACACCAGAAGATATTTTTTTATTAATTTTAAGAGTAAGGCAAAAAGACCTAGTTTGAGCACGAACTAAGTGTGAAGTACAGAGTGGTACCTCCAAACATAGCTAGCTATACACCATACATGATTGTGGAATGCCATTTCAATAAGCACATTTTAGAGATTTGATTGTAATTGACCTGAGTATGAACTTATAATGAAGTCACCTCTTCGTCGGGTCAGCGGAGGGAGTCCAGCGGGCGTGAGGGGACGCGAGGGGAGCCGATAGGGAGGAGAAAGGTGAGGGGTGTCAAAGGTCAGTCTCGTGAAAACATCGGGTAACTCGATAAGTGGTCGCAATTAGCGGGCGCCGGATGAAGCGCGGATTCCAGTTTCACAATTAAAAGTTACCGCGCGTTTATCATCTATCCGACCAACTTCAACAATAATTCATTTCGGACGAAGCCAGTGAAAAAAGTTTCTATGTTGTGAGGAGATGGAGATGAAATTTCGAGTTGAGTAACTGCGGCAAGTTTGCGTGTGGCGCTATCAGCGACTCAGTTTATCACTTACCCTTGCAATCCCACGTAATACTTCCTGGGACTCCCCCTTCCTTCCGGGACGCCCCCCACCTTCCCAGGACGCCCGCTTCCTTTTGTCATGTTAATAACTGGTCGTTATGACACTTTACTTTGCAGTGTTAGCTCAAATTACAACGATCTCCTCCGATTCGACGACAAAATACACACATAAAGTGCAATGCTCGCTTACGCTTGCTTGCTTTCATAACATATTCTCAGGTATAGTTCTCGTTTGAATAAATGATATTTCATTAAAGGATCAATATATCCTGGATCTACGACGACGTCGAGCTGCAGGTAGTTCAAATTGTGTAACTCTTAAAACAAACGCGAAGGTGTCACGAACGGATGAATTGTGAACTTAATTAAGGTGTGGAACAGAGACCTCGTCGTGGCCCGTCGTGGTTCCGCATATAAATGGCGGATTACCGGCGCGATGTACGGAAGTAAGGAAAAATGCAAATAACTATGACCCAATACGGAGACGACCGCTTATACATTGTTATATGATTATAAATAAAAGTATACCAAAATCTATTGTTAAAGCACTTTTCCCAATTTTCGAGGCACTGTTGAGTGGCAGAACCCAACGCCACGCAGAAAGCTTTGCTTCGACACCAAAATGAAAACATTAGACATTTCTTTTGCTTGAGTGAGAATCGAACCCACAACACCCAGGCCCGACACGCGGCGTCTAATTGACCTTAACTTAAGGCTTTCCATTTGGGAGCCTGTGCCCTCACTCGCACTCGCACTGGCGCCGGCGAGTGTTTGCCTCATCTAGAATACTTTGCTTATTTATTCGCTTTTACTCTACGTTTTACATTGATTCGCAAATATTAAACTAATAAAGAAAGCGCGGCGTTGAGTTCCGTTACTCGCTCAACACACAGTGCCTCAAGAAGTCGGCAGGAAGTGGGGAACGGAACGTGTACTCCTCACGCCTCACGCCGCGTCTGGGCCCGGCGTGAGGCGTGAGGCGTGAGGCGTGGCGCGCAATCAGCTCAACTCTAATTAATTCACCTTGACCTCGAATGCACTGTTCTTGTCCTGTTTAAACACTTGCATTGTTGCAAGAACATGCACACAGGCAGGTAATGTTTTCATGCAGAATATTCAAGAGAAGGTATTTTACGAAATACAATAAATTAACAACATCATTTTAGTAAGGATGATTCATAATATAGATTTTATTGTCTTATGATCTTCTTACGATCTTACTGAATAGACTGAATTTTTAGTTTTCAATTTTTTTATTAATATTTCTATTTCAAGCGGGCGTAGCCCCGCACGGGCCCACTAGTCACACATATATTTACACAGAAGAATAATTTTAAAATATATTGGAAACAAAATACTTCGTAGTACCGTAGCGTCGTAGCGCCGTAGCGGGGCGTAGCTACAGCAATTCAGCTTGTATGCTTGTACACAATGATCACCGACAAACAGAGAAATATTATCAAACTAAACGCGGCGTTTTAAAGTAATTGAATGAAGTGCAAGGATTCCCTGGAACTCCCGGCGCCGAGCTGGACCTACCAATTGACAATCGCATTGTCCTCTCCTGCATTATCATTACTCTTGTTCTTAAAATGTTGCAGCAGTAAATGAGGCCATCGCCTAAATCCGACTTCGACATTATCATTCGTGGTTTAAAGTTTTGTATTACTTAGAATATAACACCACTGTAGCTTTAAAAGAGATCATTTTTTTGAGTATTAATTTTTAAGTGTTATTCACTATTACGCACATGTCTCTTAAAAGTAAGTCGATGGGAACCCATAGTCCCTCGTGATGGCGGTAGTTCTCCAATAATGTAAATTGTTTGTAGCGTATATTATATTATTAGATATACCCAAATAATTAGGGAGTCAATTTTTTTTCCGATTCTTGTTTTTCAGGGTAGACTGTACGCAGTTTCCCTCTGCACCTAGTGCTAAGACACTCCGAATTTTTTGAGGCACCATGTGCTGAGTTGCGGAACTCAACACCGGGTTTTAGCCAGTGCCAGGGCCAGAGCCCGTACTGTTGCTCGTCGTAACCGTCGCTCTAAAGTCACTGCGCCACGACGGTCTCCGACGACCCTACTATATGCGGGATAGAGCGTGAAGCTTATTCTTTTTTTTTGTTGTTATTCACATCGTTTTATGTTTGTGTCTAAGTCTCGTAAGATTTATTTAACTTGCACTTAATTGTCCTCAGTGTTTGCTTTATGGCTATAAAGCCATTGCTTTCATTCATTATAAAAATTAAATTTATTTTAATGAATTAGGAATAGGTACGTATATGCAACAACATATATGTACCGTACGCTAGTTCTCACTGCGCACAAACACGGGGTCTGATTGCGGCAAACATCCCGCATGCGAGCTCGCGCCTCCGCCTCGAGTATTTCTTTGATTTATTTCATACAAATTGCCCACTTAGCAGAGCCGCGACGCTTCACGAAGCATCGATCTAGTATTGTATTACCACTTACTAGTACTTCTTAAGAGTAACTGCTTCAATGATCACATTAGTCTCTATTATTTGCTCGAGCATTACAAAATTACCTTTGAAGAACATCGCAGGGAGTTCGTTTTTAACAGATTTTCAAAAAAAAGGAGATTCTCAATTCGTCGGAATCTTTTTTTTTAATGTATGTTCACCGATTATTCGGAAACACTTAAATCAATTTGGATAATTATTGACATATTCATTATATTCACATTCATGGCGACCATGTCAAGATCTGATGCTGGGATCCCTGAGAAATAGAGGGATATCTTTAAATTTCATAGGCACACTTAAAAGGATATGGGTATTTTTTGTAAAGACTCGTGTATTTGCTTTCGGAAAGCATGATTTGATGACGTGGAACTGACGATGAAGACCATAGATGGATTAGGTAGTTGTAAGAGCTACTTCTACTGCAATAGTTACAAGGAAAAACATTGATAAAACTTTTCGTCAGAAATGAGATTACTCAATCGTTGCATTTCTTTTAACCAACATCGAAAAAAGGATGTTCTCATTTTCAACTGACTTCTAAAAGGGGAAAGGTTTTCAATCCGCCCGAATGTTTTTTACATATGTTTTTGTCAATATGCGAAATTAAGATTGAAGTTTTACATAGTATAACCACTACGTACTCATTCGAGAAGCATCCTTGCACTCAACGCACTCAACGAAATATACGAGTATCCCGCATACAGTAGCGTAGACAGAGCCCAGAGGGGACCTGGCATTGCGATGACCTCAATATCTACATATAGATGTGACGAACATACAACATACCGTATCGCAGTCAAGGTCCGAAGGCGGTGGGGGTTGGGGGTTGGGGGTTGGGGTTGGTGGGGGGGTGCCTGTGCGGCGCCGCGGAGTCTGTCGCTGGTCGGTGTTTGTCTTACATCTTATTCCGCAAATGAGTCCGTCCGCAGTCTTTAACAAAATATAGCGGCGCGGGATTATCTCCTAGAACAAGCCAACATGTTTCGCAATATCACTTCCAACAAAGTAGGCTATATTTCTTTATTTTACAAATTGTTAGCTATAATGATTTATTTCATCTGTCTATGCTCTTTAAGTATTGCAGCAGAAAATCACTTAGGACCACATCCTATACTTAGTACAGATTACTAGTACTTTAAATTATATCAAATTTTATATTCATTAAAGCATGTATGAAAAGTTCGATGACAGTGGTCCAATAGTATTGTACATAAAGTTGTAAAGAAATTCTGTTAAAACTCAAAAATATTGAAATTAGTAAAAAGTTGTATCCTGACGTTCTTAGTTCCTTGTCCTCGAGTGCCCGCCGCGGTCCGCTGGTCAGGTATGATTACTTCTACTACGTCTTGTTATTGCTTTACTTATTTCCTGTTACATTAATTTTCTTCGTTTTACAAATTAAGTTGTACGAGGGCAAGAAGTATCTTAACATTCGGCTCCTACTGTCTACCCTGATATGTGCCGTATTCTTTCTTTTGAACAAAAATTCAACTCATTCGTTAAACGTAGTACTAATCTGTCAGTAAAAGCTACTAGAACTAATACTTCTTATCGTGGCACTTTCTGAACTAAGCATTCCTCTCTGGCTCCACTCGATGCTATCGTCATACGAGGGGCATTCAAAAAGTAAGTTTCGCTGGTCTGGTATTTTTAATGAGCACCATGTAGCGGGCTCACACTGAACATAGTGTCAGTTCTGGGTCTGCTGGTAAGATCGGCACCGATATTGATGACCAAAAATAGTTTTTTTAGCAGTCTAAGCTTGACAACAATGGAGGTACCATTGGAAAACGTGTCCAATATTGAATTGCGTGCAGTTATTCCATTTTTTACTGCTAAAGGACTAAATGGAAAGGATATTCATAGTAAATTAGTGGAAGTTTACGGTGACAACTGTATGAGTGTGCAAATGTGCGACAATGGCGTACGATGAACAGCGAGCAGGACAGTCAAAAACAGCCACTACGGACAAAGCTATCGATGCTGTTGGAAAAATCATTCAAGACGACAGACGACTGACTATTGATGATATTCTTGAATTGATGCCTTCTGATATGAGATTTGCCGAACTTCAATCTTTACAATCTTGAAAGATAAACTGGGTTACCGCAAAGTGTGTGCAAAACAGGACACGTCTTTTTTAAGGAAGGTTTGCTTAAACTTCAACACAGACATAAAAAATGTATCCAAGTCGAAGGCGACTATGTAGAAAAATAGTTTATGTTTCAAATAATAAATAAATATGCATTTTTTAACCTAAAAATTGTTTTTAACATCATTTAAAAAATAGGGAAACTTACTTTTTGAATGCCCCTCGTATATTATTCATAGTCTGATACATCATCTCACGAATAATTTCGCACTTTACGAGTTCGTACATTACCACGGGTATAGTTCTGTACATTACCAGCCGAGGTGTCGTCGACTTCCTCACACGTCGGCAGCCACTTAGTGCCTGCAGGCACTGAGCCTCCAGTACCCTCCAGTACCCTCTTCCCTCCCTTCCCTCTACTGTAAATAGTTGTTAATCGCTTCGTTTGTGTCTCAATCGCAGTCGCGACTGTCGTCGACTTCTCTTTCCTTATTACACTCATAATTATGTTCCCTCTGAAATCATTTACAAGTACAATAGGCGGCGCGCCGGGGGGGGGGGGGGGGGGGGGGGGGGGGGGGGGGCCCCCCCCCCCCCGCCCGCGGCGCTGCACGGCTCGTGGAACTGTAACGAAGTGCATTATAACTCTCGTGGAGAGTACAAAGCTACATTTTATATTCTTTTGTCGCTCGCAAGAAGCATATAAAATTACTTCGGAGCTTAAACCGGGGCTTGTTAACTATTTCTATAAGATTTTTACTACGATTGAATAACTTAAGTTCGCCGGCGCCAGACTCACAGGAATCGAAAATTCCACCTTGAAATGTTCCAGTGTGTAGATTTTGAACAATGTACGACGAAATTGAATTTAAGAGGATTTTTTAAGCAAATGAAGTGAATAGGCCATTGAGGTCATCGTGGCAGAGGGCGGTTGCAGATTCGATCTGCACTCTGGGTATGAATATTATTATTTACTAGCGGACGCGCGCAGCTTCGTCTGCATATTTGCACCCTTAGGGGTTTTATCTAACAAACCATGTAACGCGTGTTCAACGAAATGTTTTTAAGTGTCTGAATTTCAAATTTTATACAAATCGGTGCCGATTTAAAAGTTTTCCATAGAAACTCTCAACCCCCATTTCATCCCTTTAGGGTTAACATTTTTCAAAATCCCTTCCTAAGTATTTGTTCCACTAATGGATGTCCAAATTACAAAAATAAACATCTGTCCAAACTCAATTGAAGTCAGTGGAAACATGTCCTTTTATATATATTCGAGTAGATCAACATTTTCAAATCTCAACTCTATTAACTAGGCTAGGCGTTGAAATTCGGCGAAAATTAGAGAACGTAGTGTCTTAAAGCCCTCCCCCACTATACACGGGATGTAGCCGTAGATTAATAAAGCAGTTGAAAACCCTCACACGGCACGAGCGGGCCCCACGAGCCCCACGAGCTCGCACGACTACAGTAGTCATTTGAAACTTTTTCTTGAAACGCGGACCATAAACAACACGCCTGATATAAATTATTTCAAACTTTTTCGACGGTCTCGCCGCCGTACATGTCGATATTAAGAGATTACGCAAAATATGGAGGACAAAAACAATGCAATAAAAAGTTTTTTCATTCCCAGTTACGGACCCGAGTTACGCCATTATAATTTCTCTAGCGTTTGAAACTCACTTCCTTTCATCATCATTTCACATTTATTCGACACACTCATAGTTTGTGACGCGCGCGTATTTATGATGATGTTTTTATTTTGGTGTTGTTTTAAGTTTTTTTTAATTTTAACGATCGATAATTCCATTCGAATTATCGAAATCGATGATTCCATTCAAGTTTAGACTTGAATGGTAATTGAGTTTTTTTTTGTAATAATATATTTTAATATGTTTTGTGTTAGTTACTCTTATTAACTTAAATTCTATTTTGTTTATTAAAGTTGTAAACAAACTCAAATAATGAAAACCGTACAATTTATTATTTTTGTATAATATTGCATGCTGTATCCACTTTAAAAGATGGTGCATTTAGTCTTTACTTTTATTTTGTACTAGCGGCTCCCCGCGGCTTCGCCCGCTTGAATTACATGATTATTCATTTAATAAACAGAATTGACTGACAGTCAAATGTGTTGATGTCAATGACTAATTTAATTTACTCGTTCAGAAACAGCTTTAAATGTTAAATTATTGATTTGGGTAAGAATTTGTAATATTCTTTGTAAAATAACTGCAATGATTGCATATTACAAAACTCGAATCGAATAATCCAATATCGAAACCGAATCCAAAAAATCAATCGAATAAATGAAATGAATCGAAAATGTTTAATTGAGAACCTCCTCCTTGTTTTGAAAGTCGGTTAAAAATGCAGATTTATTACAAACAAATACAGATCTATTATAAGTATAGATATAAATTGCTATATATTTGCAGGCAAACTCTGCCTTGAGTTCATTCAAATGACTATAACTTTTTTTAATAAGCCGATTTTGATGAAACAAACTTTAGATGTTAAGCTGGGTTAAAACAAAGAAATTGGTGAAAGTTTCACGTAAATCGGTTCAGTACTTACAGAGATTAGCGTGACCATATATACAGACAAGAAATTAAAAAAATATATTTTTGCTTTCTATTATTCTTTTTAAGTGTCCCTCTATCCATTTCAGTCAAAAATACTAAATGTACAGACAACATATTTTTACTGTTTTATAATATATAGAGATTTATTTTCTTTGTCACTGTGTAATGTTACCATCACTTGAAGATCTAATAAATAAATAAGTAATACATATTTAAAATAACTAGATGATGAATATTTCAAATGCAACAGGAAAATTAGTTTTATGCATTACATACTTTAAATTGACATAATGTACTTTACGATAAATGCTATTTAAATATCGCTGGCGTTCACTTGCCTGCTCATGAGGCACAGTGCTGCGCTGGCGAGGTCACTACACACAATGGGCCGTGGAGTCGCGCGGATTTATTAAGGAGGCAGGGACTGGCGCGGAGGCAATTTCCTGAAGAATGCTCCTCAGGAAACAAACCGAGGACACGCAGACGAGCGGACTGTGACTCTCTGAACTCCATTTAGGGCTGCATACTAAAACTTATTCACAATTCTGAAATGAAAACAATTATATAGTGAATGTTGCACGACAGATGTGTTTTTTTGTTGTTTGGCCTCTAGCTACTTGTTAGGTGCCCAGAGTTCCGTTTCTCGTATGTATGCGAGCAGGCTATCTAAGCATTACCAATACTAGACACGCTCTCTCGTCCGCTGCCACGCCCGGCCCCGCGTCCGCTCCCGCGCCTCCTCAGACTGTGTCCTCCGTTATAGCTCTTATAATCTTTTCATATTACACGCCTTTAAAAATAAACAGCGACTGTTTCAGCTCACTATTTATTTCTTAAAGGCGTCTTTTGACGACTCTGATGAATGCAGCCTCCGCCTCGGGACTGGGCGGACACTGGGGAATAATCCGATTATAACGTGAAGTATTGTTTACTTCTTTGCTAGCCTGCACTACGTCCTAACGTATTCATGCAATTACCAAGTACTCGGGCCTTGCACCGTACTATAAGTATACAGATCTGAAGAACAAGGTAAAAGTTGAAAAGACATTTAATACTGTAATATTCATCGCCAGAAAATCCAGTTTTATCCCACACTCGTTGAAATATCGAGGGTTCATATCTTGCTACATTAGTTTTTTTATACGTTTTCTAAAAAAACGAGGTATTAATAAATGTTAACTAACCTCTGCTAGCTCTCTGAGACGGGATCTTTGTGTGCGCCGGTGTGCCCACCACTACACCACTCTGAAGCGGCTGATTAAAAAACTTCATCAACGCATCTCTTGGCTGTCGGAGCCTCGGGATCAACTTTGGTAATAAAAACTTACAGCACGAGATCCGCGGATACTGAAATATTCATGTATTACTTAAATCTCAATTTTTAAACGCGAACACTCGCCAACTTACAATCGCCTCGCGGTTCTGATAAACACTGTTTCCTACAAACGGTACGGGTGGCATGCGGAACCTAGTATTGAGACACTCTGTTCCGTGCGTAAATCCGTTACATTTTAAGATTTTTTTTTAATCTTCACGCTGTATCCCGTATATAGTAGGCTAAGCAGACGGAGCCTAGTGTTAAAACACTCCGCTCCTAGATTTTCCATCCCAGACACTGAGTGTTGAGTGGCGGAACTCAACGCCGCGCTTTGCCTCGACACCAGGACGAAGAAAATTAAAATATTTGTGTAAATTAATTTGTGTCCCTGCACCACGACTGGCCATTTAATCAAGACAAATAATATCGAGACGACAATAAGCTTCTATACTTAAAGAACCTTTCTTTACCTTTCCCCTTCCCCTTCCCTTTACTTACCTTTACCCTTTACCCTTCTATACCTTTAAAGAAAACGAAATATTTAATGGATCAAGTCCAACCAAATTGTCCTCCTGCGCCGCGAAGGCTTCGCACGCTCATCGTAGACTCCCCCAGCCATGTTCTTTGCTCCCACTTCTTATTCCTATGTGGTCTTAGAATAACACAAATTGCTCTTTAAATATTTATATATGTGACGTTATAGATCACTATCGGCCGGGGACAGCGGCGTCATGCAGAAAATGCAATTTCCCAAACCGATGAACAATGTATAAAGGCGACGTCGTTAGATGGAAGGAGGGATGTGCACCACAAGCACGCGGACGCGGGGAGGGGGGGGTGTGTCTCTCTAATGTTATGCAAATCCAGGGCCCTTTGTGTTTTAGCAAAGTGTTTCACATCCGACAACAGACGACAAGTCACCGCGACGCACTCACTGTCGTAGTCGCGTCTATACGCGTAGGTTGTTCACAGTTGTCCAGTTCACTTATTTTATTATGGTGCTTGAAAATCTAAACATATCAACTTCTTCACAATCAGAATTTACTTCCCAAATACATTTATTTTTTAACCGACTTCTGTAAGAAAAGGAAGTTATGAATTCGACTATCTTTTTTTTTATTGTTTGTTACCTCATAACTTTTAACTGGGTCAACCATTTTGATTTGGTCCCATTTTTTTAGTCCATGTCTGACAATGGTATCTATGAGAAAATCACATATAAATCACTTATAAAAACGTCAAGCTAATGTAAATAAAATAGATATTCTTTACATGATATCTTTTTTTGCAGTGGTCTCCTGTGTATTTCCATTTCTTCTGGAACTTCCTTCAAAATAAAATATTTGCAAATGGACCAATTAATAGAAAATTGTTTTTCAAATGTTCTAAAAAATATAACATTTGTATATTATGTATAGAAGTAATGAATATTTACAAGTTTAATACTAGTTACACATGATACTAATAATAGGTTTTTATTTATTTACCTCATTAATATTTCTTAAACGACTCAAGTCCTGCCATCTGCCGTGAGTTACTACAATTACATAGATCTAATTGTACACTTCCTGCAGCAGTTTATATTTTTGTAAGTGTTCAATGAAAATTGTAGATGGCGCTTTATTGCACACCTTTTTTTTATTATGAGCATATATAAAAATTAAGTAACTCTCTCTTTTTTCTATCTTCAAAAATGATTGAATGTTTCTTGCCCTCGAGTGTACATCGAACCTCGAACAGGTTCGCGTCTAGCGTGTAAACACTAAACACTACTAAACACTCACATTGCTAAATTATTTAAATATATCTAATTACTTATGATTCTCTTTGTTTTAACAGTGAATGAAGACAGAAGTGAACGGCCAGCTTGAAACCCAACAAAAGTGTCTCTTACTGCGCTGTTATTGTAAATATTGGACCACTGCTAATCATGTAAAACTTCCCTACTCCAGCACTATTCAAAATGAAAACGGTTATTGAAATACTTGGATTATTTGATTGTAAAGCGTTTCATAAAATACAATAAATGTAATATCATACTATTAACTAATTACATACTTTTAAATGAATCCTTAAATGAGATAGGTAATTATGTAACTTATTTTTAAATTTCTTCCTCCATGTTTGTAAGAATAGAATCTGCAGCATGTTTCCATGTAGTGCATTCCATTTAGTGTCTCTTGTGATGTGTGTGTAACCAAACACGACACCTAATGTTTAAATTTGATTTCATTTCATTACTGAAACTGTAAAAGAGCAGGTTTTAATAACTTTAACTGATATAGATATAAAATTATTATAAACTAACAGAATATAATATAATTATAGATAATTATAAATCCGTGTTTTATAATATAAACAATAACAAAAGCATCATTTATATAACATTTATGTACACAAGAACTGTATTATAAGTATAGTATAATAGAATATACATTATAGTAATATACTATGTGAAGCTTTAGAGATAATAAATAAAAACTTCTGTTACGTAATGTATTGTATGATGTAAAAACATAATAATTAAAATATCTGAACTAGCAATAGTAAGTTATGTTAAGTTTATAAAAAATTTATGTCAATAAAGCTGTTTTTTATTTATGTAGAATAGACGTAATGTTATTAAATATTTTGTACGAAAAATCATCTTTCATTTTAATTGTACTAGGTTTATTTTATAGAGTAATTAAAACTGTGGTTTCATTTCAAGTAACAAAAACTATCTGTATAGAACGGTTTGGAATATATAGTGTTAAACATCATGATAATATAGTAATCTTAGACAAGGGTTGTCAAATAAAGTACAAACACTATACACATTCTAACAATTTTAGTAAAAAAACATAAATAAAAATTTATTTTGTACATACATATGTAACTACACTTTAATTTGTGCATGAAGTAGATTTACTCACCTCACCTCACCTAATGACATCATCAGTAAAAGCTCTAATATCCTTATGATTTTCATAACTTCGTGAAATTTACTTTAATATATACATTTTTGAAAACAATGATTACTACTTATTTCTCTTTCCTAATAAAAAAGCGTAATATAAAAGCTATGTAATGCTCCATCCTGTATTAAAAACTGAACTGCGTGCAATATCGCAAGTTTATACTTAACTGCTAGGAACTTTCTATATTGTGTTAATATATGGAAGGGAACACAAAATAGAATAAATAATATAAAATATATTTGTATACATTTTATTTATTTAATAAATTAATTATTAATTTTATTTGTAAACACAATTAAAATTATTACAAAAATATAAATATAAAAAAAATATCTACTACTACATTATACCAGTCAGAAATATATCGATACTATCGATTGCATTGATGCTTTTCTGATTAGGAGATACGATACTATCGATAGTATTGTTTTCTTCTAAACTATCGATAGTTTCGATACTATCGAAAATATCGATCGCATAGCCTTTTTTAGATTAAAACTATCGATTGCGAAACAATCGATAGTTTGGCAACGCTAGGCCAAATATGTCTTCCCGGTTAAATTAGTAACTTTTAATAACAAATGAAAAGAGCAGGCATTTTGACATTGACACATTAAAGTACTATATTTGACAGTTGACATATTGTAGTACAGAAGTCTCCCAACTATATATTAAAGTGTGTGGTATGATGAGAGGCATTATATTATCTGTTGCACTAGTGCTGTGCAACAATACATATTACATAATTATGCTACAAAAATGTGCGCAGCTCCTCACTAATATAGAACTATTATTTAATCATTCTATAACCTATCTCAATAGAGACAATATACAGAGACTATAGAGTTCTACAGATGTCGCCACTTGTTTGACATTTGTTCGACGTAGTGACGTATGACGTAGTGTCGTAGGTAAATAAAAGACCAACAGTATGAGGCTTTATTTCTACAAATTGTACAATATTATAAAAATGTACATTATTGAGTATAATTAAAGTATGCTTTAAAAATACATTTACATTTTAAAACAAAATAAATTCAAAGTAATTTTTACTATTATATCAAATTTGATTAATTTGCATGTATTTTATTTATTGTATTTAATAAATTATAATTTTTGTAAATAAAAAAAAATCAAAATAGAGTAAATATTAAACTCGGACAAATGCTGAATTCTCTTCTTCTGTATATTGCCCCCTGAAGCTGATTATTATTGTAACAATGATTTCCAGGGATGAAGCCTAAATAATAGGAAAAAAAGAAATATTTAATATATTTTAAAACTTGTCATTTCCTTTCTTAAAATTTTTAATAATATTGCAAACATTCTACATTAAACGATTTAAGAATATATACCTAGTTTCATAAAGCTATATATATTTAAGTCATACTGATAAGATGTCAGACATTCTTGGTAATTACATTAATATGCTTCTAATGGACTGACTTCAATGTAAGATAAATTTTAATTTTTTTTTGATAGTATATATAACAGACAAACAAAAATACTTTTGCCTTGGAGGAAACATTTCATTATTTTAAGCATTTAAATGATTTTAAATATCTGGATAATGTCCCATCATGCTGAGAATGCTGTACTTCTAATAAATATGACCTCATCAGTGAATACCTTAAAAAAGTGGACAAAATTATCATGATTTTCATCATAAGTAAACATTGTTAATTTTATTTACCTTAAAATATATATTTTTGAAAACAATGATTACTAACTGTACTCTTGTAGAAAAATCTATATCTATACTGTTAAAATAAAAAAATAAATAAATATATGTTTATTATATAATACTAGTAGCACATACCGTTTATGTTGTTTTCAGTAAGTCATGTGTTAGTTACTATAAAATATTTTGACAATGCACTAACTCCATTAAACTGTTTGCTTCACTTCAATAATTTTTGGTGCAATAGAATGAGAATGCATTTAACTACATAAATCTTGTTTAACTTTCACTATCAAACTAAAATTATAAGAGAAACTAACTAATATATACTATTTATCAACTGATATACTAAAGTAATTGTCGTATAAAACACCTGTGTTTAAAAGCTGTCAAGTATCAACTTTAAATATATGGCATTATATATACACCTAAAATCTCCGATACGCCATCTTGTATTTAAAAACTGAACTGTTTGCAATATAGCGATTGCAAATTTATACTTCAAAGGATACTAAGAACTTCCATATTTCGCTAATAGATGGAAGGGAATCAAATATTATAAAATATTTTAATAATCTTATAATATAAATAAAAAAAAGGATCAAATGTAATTATACAACTAATAATTATAATTATACAACTAGTTTTATAATTGAAAGTTCATACTTATTTTGTTAATTTTTTTTTTAAAATAATAATAAATAATTATAAATAATACAATGAATAGAATTTTTTTGTTTGTCTCTTTCTCTTTCTCAGTCTTGGTTGTTGTTTCTGTTTTAGGTTTAGGTTTAGGTTTAGGTTTAGGTTTAGGTT